>CM074507.1:9238808-9683886 GCA_037389245.1 Oryzias sinensis
GCCCATGCACAATCTCGCTCTTGTCTCGTTGCCTTGACTAATACCTTGTCTGTCTGCCACTCAGGACTCTCGCCTTCATCAGGAACCTACGGTCGCACTCACCTCTCGCTGCCTCTCGTCTTGACGTCTCGTTGGAAGATCCTCAGACCACGGTGTTCGCCCACAAGAACCTCCAACCAGCTCCTGTGGATTTCTCCCCTGTTAATTCTGCCTCCAGAATTAAAGAATCTTTGAACTTACCATTCTGTCTGCCGAGTATCCTTCCGGGTTCCAGCATCTGGGTCTGCTAAAGCCTACTAGCCATGACATAAATATATCATATAGCAGATGAACACAGTGATATTTGAGAAGTGAAATGAAGTTTATTGGATTTAAAGAAACTGTGCAATGATTACTTAAACACAAATAGACAGGTGTGTAAATTTGGGCACCCCTGTTGTTTTATTGATTTGACTATCTTTTTTTTTCTCTAACTTGTCCTGTCCAACAGCTGGCTAGACAGATGAGAGCTGCTTTGACTATCTTTAGCAATAATTATTGGAACACAAAATTTGTTTTATAAACTTGTTGACCCTTGACCTACATACACATGTTAAGGTAATCATAAGAAGAGGTATTTTAGCGAAAGTTTTTCTCCTCTTTGCATCTTCTCTGAAGAATGTCAACATGGGAATCTCAAAACAGCTGTCAGATGACCTGAAAACAAAGATTGTTCAACATCATAGTTTAGGTGAAGGATACAAAAAGCTTGCTAAGAGATTTCAGCTGTCAATTACCACTGTGAGGAATATAGTATAATGGTATAATAATATAGTATAATATGCTCGGAAGCCATCAAATCTGACTGAACTGGAGATGTTTTGCAAAGAGTAATGGTCCAAAATACCTTCAACCAGAATCCAGGCCCTTATTGGAAGCTATAAGAAGCGATTGGAGGCTGTCATTTCTACAAAAAAGGAGGATCTACTAAATATTGATGGCATGTTTCTGTTGGGGTGCCCAAATTTACGCACCTGCCTATTTTAAGTAATTATTGCACAGTTTCTTTAAATACAATAAACTTAATTTCACTTCTCAAATATCACTGTGTTCATCTGCCAGATGATATATTTAACTGAAATTGATTATCCAAACAACCAATGATTTATGAAGGAAATTCTTGAATATTATCAGGGGTGCCCAATCTTTCTTATACCACTTTATATCAGTTAGAGGGAATCCGCCCACCTGGCAGTCCAGCCAGACACCCAGACCAAGGCTAGCAGGACCGCCCCACGGCTCCCAATGCCAAAGAGCAGGGAGGCATAGGAGCACGCAGAGTGCAGGCCCCAACCCAGCCAGGAGGATAGCCCTCCGGTCATGAATGGAGACGGCAGTCTGTCAGGCGGGGATTACGTCATTACGGAATCAGGCAATAACAGGGTGGCCAGCGGTGGCAGCCAGATCGCTCACCGACTACAGCTCTGATTGGACGATGAGTAAATGTCATATCAAGTGCCACCAGCCGCCCAGTAGCTGGTGGGGTTTAAAAAAAGCAGCCCATTCTGCACCACTGGTCATTTGCATCTCAGATTTTGAGCACACCTTAGAATCTTGTTAATTTAAAAAATGTACATATGTTGTGATAAAATGGCTCCCAAGAAAGTACAATGTTCTTTGTACTCTTCTCATCAAGACGAAGGTCTCTGAGTCGCTGTGGTGCTATCAACGTCACAATGAGTTTTGTGAAGTATCAATGCATTTGTTGAGGAGGTGGGCGAAGTAGAAGGATGAAATTAGCAAACACAGGCAAAAAAAAATACTGGGAAGTGTGTGTGTCCAGGGGGAAGGTTGGAGCTGGGCTGAGTAGATTCAGTTCTGTAACAGGACTGGCCTGGGAGCTGGACCAGACAGGCTGAGATCGAGATGGATCCATCTGAGCTAGGAGCAAAGACAGTCAGGAAGCAAATGGATGAGGTGGGAGGGCTAATATGCTGGAGACTAAGCAGGAGATTTCAAGCAGCTGAGTAACAGACGGGGCAGGTGAGGCAACCAAACTTTCCGCCCACTCAGCAAGACAGAGAGGGATTCCAACAGTTGTCACCCCATTTGGCCCCACAGTGGCCGTGATTGCCAGATTGAGGTCTAGATATCACCAGGCCCCCCACCCATGTCAACAGCCTTCATCGGACGGTGGCAGTGGGACGGCAGCACGGGGGCAGGGGGGTGGCTGAAAGGTGGCAGTTTGAAATCCGCCAATCATCAGACAATTTTGGCTACCCTCCTATCAGTCAGTTATTGCACTGCTGCCTTCCTGCCGCCCGTTTGTCACTGGACTGCCACCACGTGATCTCCAAATGTGCCAGGACAACCACTGACCGCTGTGAAAAAATGCCAAGTCGCCATTTGATTTGAACTTTTTCTTAAACCTTGATGCTGTCATTTACAGCCCAGCCAAGCCAAGAGGCTGAAAAACCTGCATTTAGGTCGCCGCATGGCGATATTCTGGGTTATGTGACCACAGTCTCAGGCATAAAGCTGGAAGTTTGAAGCAGCTCGTGGTTTTTCTTTAAAACCTGTCAAGTTTATTTTGTTATGCAGGCAATTCTGTTTCTCAAAGGCAGTGCTGTTTTATTCTTGAGAGAAATGCTTTGGGTGTCTGACAAAAGAAAAAGGCAATTTGGGCTTGAAAATGTCAGTCTCAGTGTGTTAGCAATCAGGAGGATCACAGCCTTTGCCTCTGTTGGACATTTCTCCTCCAGATCACATCTGTCAGTCAGACAAAACAGCTATTCCACTTCCTGGATCAAAGAGCTCTAGATTGCCAGTGCCTCTTTTCTTCTGAGAGGAAAAGAGGGAGAAGCCCCCCCCCCCCCCCCCCCGGTAAAGTGACTCCAATCAGTGAGGCAGTCTGCAGTGGTTTTCTCAGTCAAGTACTGCTGTGAGCAGATGGCTGGGTTCAAGAACAATTCTTTCACTCTATGTTTTCAGGCTGAACATCTCTTATAGTTCTGGTTAATTAAATAACATAAAAGCATAGTTCAAGTACGGAAAAAAACACATTTCTGACAAATATTTGGACTTAACAGTTCTAGTTTCCCCCTTATGTAATGCTTGTGTAACAGTAACTCATTTGGGGGTCTTAATTAAATATAGTGGGGGGTAAGGGAACTCTGCTCTTCCATCCCTGAGTCAGTGGCAGTTCCCCCCTCCAGCAACCCAGCAGAGAGCCTCGTGCCGTAAACCGTGTCTTACTTTATGCGTCTGTACAGCTTTGTCGTCTTCATTGTCATATTGTCACATCAGACGCTCCACATTTGAAATGAGATGGTGTGATGTTAAGTGTGGACACCTTAAGACCAGCACATGTTGGATATGGCTGAGGTTTACCATGGCTCACACAACAAATTGACTTTAAATATTTAAATAGATGCGCTTGATGGTTTTATAACCATTTTTGGCACTTTCATCAAAGAGGGCCAGGACTTTTACTTGCAGCCATTCACAAAACCGGAAAGAGGACAGCCTGCCCACATATGCTACACTGTAAATGACCGCTCCATGAATGTCTTTAAGATATAGAGCTCCTAAATTGGTCGTACAACATCATTCTGTTTGCTTTAGCAGTCTTTCAGCCAGGTTGTAAATCACAGTGGCATATTTATTCTGCCCAGCCTGGATTAAGGGGTCTCTCCAGTTGGCTTTTGTCACTGTAGAGATGAGCTGATGTGGAGACCCTGATCCTTTGCCAAGGTAAACCCAAAACTCAGTGAAAATCACAAGTCCATGTCTTCTATCAACTGGCAGGTTTTACAGTGCAGGAGCTGTGGTTCAGCGATCACCTCTGCCCGAAAAGACTGTGCTGAGATCTGCATTCAGATGTTTAAGCTAAAGTTGTTACTTTACTATTATTTTTGGAGGGGCAGATGGCAGTTTCCTTCATAAAACTCCTCACTGAGCCATTGAGTGCGTAAGAATCTGTTCAGACCTTGAACTCTGTTTCAGGCTTAAAGGTCTCAGGTTTGGTTTTACACGCTGTAGACTGTGTGATAAAGCTAAAAAGCCACATGAAAAAAGAAACATGCTTTGAGGATGTGTTCCAGATCAAAGTCTGCACAACAAAATGTATTGTTTGTTAGTCCACATTCAGTGTCAGCTTAGAAAAAAACTCGTATTGATCCGCATCATGTGAGTAGATGTCTCATGAAGGCAGGACTAAAGTTTGAGATGTGCACACGCCTGCAGGCTTCCTCAGACTGTTGAGTTAAAGAAAAAACCTTGCTGTGCCATTTGAGTTTTGCAATGTTTTTTTCCAAATCAGCTGTTTTCGTACTTTCTCCAATCAATATTTTTGCATGGATGTTCTGTAAGGTATCTATATTTTAGGGAAACAAACTGAGCCCCAATGATGGGTTTTATGTGCTGATGGATCTGGAAGACATGTTGTAGAACTTGAAGCTCCTCTACATTACAAACCACAGAAGCTCAGTCCCATAGGGTTATTTCTCTTCTCTACTCTCAGGTTGCAGCTCTTGAGATACAAATCTTTGCCCACAGACAAACAGAAAGTTTATATAAGAGACTTGAGACTGAATACGAGGGAGCTTGTGATACAAAGGAGTAACAAAAGTTCCTTAAGAAGAACATGAAAGAGGTTAAGGACGAAATCGCTTTGAGGTTTTACCTGAGCAGGTATTACCACACGTGAAAAGGATATACTGGTAAATATGGTACAAGTAACAAAATAAAAATGTACTTATAGAAGTATACACTTCAATTACTACATTATTGTCTTAATACTGTGAATACATGTGCAATTTGTAAAATGCAAGAATGCAGTAATTACATGATAGATAAACTATTCTGGTAATGCTATTATTATTATTATTATTAATATTTGTATTATTATTATTTTCCCTTCAGGTGACGCTTTATTTGTTTTTGAGGAGGACTGTTTAAACATTTTGGAGAGGAGGGAAAAAAAGACCGATGTTCCCTTTTCTAGTTTGAGTAACTCAGCTGTTCAGTGGGAAGTAGACAACTAAAAAGCTGATGAAAATACTTAGATACTTGGTGAAATGTTTAAAGACTTTGAGTCAATGCAAACCATCACCGACCCTACATGAAAAAGAGTTTAAAATTCATCTAAAGCATAACACGGAGACTGATTATCAGTACTGTAAATATAATAACCTTTACAGTGCTACAGCACTGGTTATGGCACAGAACAGTCGCACATGGAAGCTTTTGGCAGTAACTAAAATACAGTTTTAATATTTTAACAATGAGTTTATAAGAATAAAAATAGACTGAGTTTTGGCTGCACAAAACCATGTTGTAACTGCTGAGTCCATGTCTGCTACCAGCAAATCCCAAAACAATCCCCCGTTAAACTTTGTGTGTTATTCTGGAATCAATGCTTAAAAATAACCTTCACACCTACTGAATTAGTACGGCAAAAGACAGCACTATGACTAAAAGGGAGCTTATATCACTGTGACAAGCCCTGGTCTTTTAATACAGCTGAGCACTTGCATTAAGGTGGTGTCTTGTAACAGTATACTCCCCTGAACAGGGTGTTCAGAACTCCCACTTTAGCACAGACTCCACGTGAGCCTGAGACCTGCGTCTAAATGAAGCCATTGTCCTTAGCGGCTGGCCTGTCACCAGGCAGGTAGAACTAACCCTTATTCCCCTCACAGGTTTCTGTCTCTTATCTCACCGCCTTGGTTTTGCTGTCTGCCACTTAACACTGCCTTTTATCTCCTGCAAACATCTCAATTCGTCACTGCTGAAACCACTGGCTGCCCTGACCTGACCTTAACAATAGGTCTCATGAAAGAAATAAGGGCCAAATCAGTCAACTGTTGCAGTGTTATGTCAGCCTCTGCAGATAAAATCAGTGTTTTGAAAAATATTGTTACAGTAGCAACACATCAGCTGTTTTCCTACAAACATTAAACAGTTGCTTCATACTCCTCTTTGCGTGAGAGGAGGGAAAGTCCCAAATATAAAAAAGACATCATCATGGCATCATTAAAAAATGCTTTTTACCACGTGAGCAAAATTTAAAAGATTTATATCAGTGATTTTTGGCTGTAGTCACAAAAGAAAGCAAGACAATGAAGCCTAATGACTTAAGCAACCCTGAAAGAAATTTGGGAAAAAGTTAATAATAAAAAGAAGAATAACTGTAATAATAATAACCAATATTATAATAATAATAATTACTATTATCAGTTATAATTGGAACAATATCAATTAATAATAATGATAATAATACTAATAAAAATACATAAAGAAATAAATTATACATATATATATTTAAAAGTATGAGCCACGAGGACTCATACTTAAATCATATCAGATAATATGAAGGCCCAAGACCATAAAAACATTTATATACCAATAAGAGAACTTTAAAATCAATTCTGAAATGCACGGGGAGCCAATGCAGCGATTTTAAAACAGGTGTAATGTGTCAAAAGTAAGCCCCAGATGGTCAATGTTTACTGCTACTTCTCTCTAGGGCATTGACCCTGCTATTACACTTTGCCTGACTCCCTGTGAGGTGGGCTGGGTTCTGTCTGGAGTACTATGGTGGCTTTTATGTGCGGCCCTGGTTTGTGTTGAGGACTCCTTGTTGGTTTTGGGCCCCTGCTCCTGGGCTGGTGGGTCTCTTGAGCGGGTGGGGTCAAACACTGGACCAAGTGCACAGTGGAGAGAGAGCTGGGGCCTGTACTATCCTTACCTTCTGCTCCCCTTCTTTCCACCTCATTTGCCTTCCAACATGCTGTTCCTACCACTCACCTAAGTTACGACCAGCTTTCTCTCCCCTTAGACATCCAGAGCACTGACTCGCTTTCAGTCTTCACAGTAAAACTCAAAACTCATCTCTTTACAAAAGCATACTCTTGATTCCATCACTGACTAAGTTGGTTAAGCACAGGATCAATACCGGGAAGACAGGGTTCAATTCCATAAGGGATGTGACAAAAGATCAACTGAAATGTGAACAAACAATCTCCAATCTCTATCTTTTAATGGATTTGAATTATTTTTGCTTTTACTCTCTTCTGTTATAAGGCAAACTTAAGTGTCCAGAAATCCTCTAATTAGATCAAATATATTATTTGGCACAATTAGCAAAGATTCTGCTACACCGCCAATGAATGAAAACTTTATTAATCCCAACGAGGAAAACTCAGTTCCAGTACATCTCGATGAAGAAGGTCAGACAAACAGCAACACAGGATAAACACACATCTCGAGAGGTTACTGAGGTAACAATGCAGCTGAAGCGCTTTAGGATGACCATACCAAGACCTTGTATAGCATGTAGATGGACCACGATGAGGGCCGGGGTTGGGTGTGGTGACTAAAACAGTTGTATCCCTACACTGCTTACAATGTGTTGATACAAGAAAACTACAACGCTTAAACAAAATGGCACATATTCAGACAAAACACAGCACATGAGGCTCGGGGGGGTGAGTCTGTCCATCAGGTATCAGGTGCAGCTCCGTGAGCCAGGCACATTGGCAACAGGGCCCAACTTTGGATCCAGGCCTAGGGTTGGAGCTTGCTGGCAAAAACTTGGCTGACCGGGGCTTTTCCCATGGACTTTGGTCGGACCCAGCCCGGGGTCGGTGCAATGTGGTTTGTGCGGCAGTCGAAGGCAGTTGCCTTGACGGACCAAACTCCGGTATGAACTGGGCCTTTGGGACATAAATGCCACCTCAGAGAGCCAGAGCTTGTGTGGATTATTGCCAGCTTTAAATCCCAGCCAGTCCTTGGAGAATGGTTAGACTTCTCAATTCTTTTTCTGTATGATGATAGATGGTCATGTTTGACAGGATTCTGCTCTAAAGGAACTGACCAGCAGTCAATCTTTGAGACTCATAAGATAAATATATCCATAACAAAGCCAGATAAAGCAATCACACGAATGAACCCCAATGAATCCACTTCTTAGCAATAGGATGGACAGCTCTCCAAAAGTGCAAATACATGTAATTTGAGTACAGACACAACACAATGTGTTTCACTACAGATAGGTTTTGTCATTAAAGCATTTTTAGTTATGGTATTTTCTATTTTCCATTCAAGATGTCATAAAATTCAGGTGTAGAGTATGTAAATATTTGGAGGTTTTAGCTTTTTCTAAGTTTTGCCTAGGCTTCATTGCTTTAATACGTAAAGCCAAGAATACATGATGAATAAAAGAAAAATATCCACTGAGCTTCTATTGGTACAATTGGCTGAACAAGATAGAGAAAGCAGGGAGATCTGACGTAACAGATAATATATTTTTCAATCCAGTATTACTTATCAGAGTGGACTGGTTAAGTAATAAAAACAGGATGTACCTGGTGTTTTGAAATAAAAAAACCTTCTTATAAATTTTTTTTTATGGATTTAAACACAGATCTAAAAGTTCCTACACAGCACCGGGCAAAATGTATCCAGTATTAGCAGGAGAAAGGGGCTAACCTGTCATCTGGGAACTTTAGTTGAGATATCAATCATATTAAACAATAAAGACAAAGTTGAAACCATTACAGTTATGTTCAGTCTGTGCTCTCACAGAGGATCTGATCCTCTCTTTAACTAACTCTTTCAAGCAAGAGTGTTATGTTTTAGTTCAACTTGGTGTGTCACAAATATTTGATTTGATAACAGATGACACAGCAAATTCTTTCATAATATGTAGATTGCTGCGCCATGTATGTTTAAGGTGAAATTTTACACAAAAGCAGGTTGAGTAAAGGTCAGGCTGAGGGGTCTTGTACAGTAGATTAGAGAGTGTCAGGTAGCTTTGCAAACAGTGACTCTGCTGTGTTTCAGGCTTCGGGGGTCAGGAGGAGAACAGCTGCAGAATTATCAGAGGCGACACTGACGGACACCACAGCTCTTCAGAGCAGAACTAACACAATCCCCGCATTGGCATGCACGCCTCTGTTTTCATTATGTCTTCCTTTAGACAAGCTCTGATGACTGAGGCCAGTAGGTAAACACGCTGTTGGCTTATCTCTGATCAAGAGATGCCACTAAGCTAATGTTCACAGCTAAGGCAGATACATTTGTTGCCAAAGGAAAGGCGCATCATTTTAGGTGTCAGAACATAATAGGGATTAAACGGTGTAAAGAATCAAAGGGTGGTCACCCATGATCATAAGAGATTGCAGGTTCGGCTCCCGCCTTGCACGCCAGCGAGTCGGTACGCGTCTGGGCAAGATACTGAACCTCCACCTTGCCCAGGTGGGAGTTGATGCCAGTGTTCGCAGCGAGCCGCCACTAGTGTAATGTACACACAGGTGAACAGTCGTGATCGCAAATCACTTTGGGCCTTGTAGGTAGAAAAGTACTATATAAGTATAAGTGTACAACAATTTATACAACCCCTACAATAACTTACATCCAGCACCCAGATTTCAGGCAAAAATAGGAATAAGGCAAGGTGATCCAGTTATCTCTACTCTATTCATTATTGGAACAGAAATAAGGACTAATGCAAATGACCACCACTTATTTTATTTAGGTATAGTGTTATAACAGAAATTATTCAGCTAGCAGATGACACTGCATTAGTGTTAAACAAGATAGAAAAAATGCCAAATGCTATTAAAACAATGTCCCTGTTGTCCTGCCTGTGGACTAAAAAGAATAAAGTAATTTATAGACAATTCATGACACTAATGAAACAAGAATTCACTATATTTCCATCTAAAATTAAATTAAATATTTAGGAATAATAATTACCAAGAATATTAATTGTGAATCTGATGCTAATATTCAATCCATAATCGATTAAAAACCAAAAAGATTTTGAACAGTTGGGTACATAATTTTTTTTTAACATGAATTTATTAACAAAGTGAGAGTATCTCAAGATTAATTTACTCCCAAACATGCGTGTAGCTGTTTCAACAAAAACTTTAAGAAGATTAATCAAATACAGTATGATTTTATCTGGAATAACAAACAACACTTAATCTGAAAAAACGACATAGTAAAATCCATAGAGGAGGGAGGGATGAATGTCATTGAATGGTACGATTAAATTGTAGTGACTAAAAGATTTTATAAAATAAATGCCTGGTCTGGTTTGTGTACCCCTTCATATCCATTTCCCAGCTGGTGGCATTGAATTTTTTTCAAATGGATATTGATCCACTTAAATTACCAATTCAAATTTCTGAATATCACAAACAAGATTTTCTCTATTGGAAATTAATCCACAACTTCAACAATTTGGAATAATAGATTTGTTATTTACAAAAGAAAATTCATGTTTTACAAAGATTGGATGGACAAAGGACTTTGGGCCATTGTCCACCTGATGGAACTTTTCTGAAATATACAGATTTGAAAAACATGTACAATTTGGATTGCACATTCAAGAGTTATTAAAGCAATTTTTACAATGGTAACCCATTTAATCAGAGCAAGTGTACAAAATTCATTGATTAAAACTCAACTTCCAAAACTGTAAATAAATAATGGTTTACAGATGAAAAATGCAATAACAAGGTTTTAAGAGCCTTCTTGAAAACCAAATTATTTTCCCTTCCTCTTAGGAGACATCTGTCACAAACTTTAAAAAAAAAAAACTTTTCACATTAGATTATGTTTTCTTTAGTTCCCCTACCTCAAAAAATAAAGAAGGTCCACTTCCGGTCTATGTTTTTATTTTTATAACTTATTACCCTATTTTGTTTTTATCTGCTGCTTAGACTTTGTCATTTGTAAAATTTTATACTGCCTTATATTTTTAGATTTGAATGTCTCAAATGAAAAAAAGTGAGTAATTTAGATTTTTTTTAAACAATCAATGAAGACTTCTCACAATCCAGCCATTTTGTATCAAACGTGAACTCAAATCTAAATGGACAATTCAAAATAGACCAAATAAAGAGGAATTAAATTTAGTTATTCAGCTATTGTTGAGTGTGGATGATCTTCGCATTGCTCAGGTCCATCAGAGGCACCACCGCTGCTTAGTTTAGTTACCTTTTGGTTTCTATTGCATAAGAGGTGCAGCTGAATCTGCCAAATCCAGCCATCAGGTTCTGGGCTTGCTAAATTGACTCAAATTGCTGTACATGCCCTAACCCAACAGCAACAATGTTCCCACACAATAAACAGAGCACAAACAAGCAATAAAAATGAAGGAAAAGAAGGAGACACAACCAGCATGTCAAAAATATCATTCCGTCACGCTTGCTATTGGTGCAACGGGGTGCTGACACCTGTGTTCAGGTGAGCATGTGTTCTACTCTGGTAGATGATGGAATGTAAAAAGTGAGACAAAAGAGGAGAAACACTTGATCCCCTCCACTCCCACCTTGAGATGCAGATCGAGGGAATCTACCCCCTGGGCAGCACAACATCAACCACCCAGACCAGGGCCCGGAGGACCGCCACAGGGACCCCCAGTGCCAGAGAGCAGGGGGGCGCAGGAGCACGGAAGGCCAGCCAGATAAGGCAGCTTGAATCTTCTAAATCCAGCCAACAGGGTTCCAGACTTTGGTAGCGCCCTTGGACCCACTTCTCTCTGTAGCAGGACGTCAAGTGTCTGGAGATGGGTGCAGTCAGCTATGGCGGCGAATCCGGGCAGAAGTATTCCGGATCCTGCCTGTGGGCTTCACGCCTCATCAGTCGGCGCTCTTGGACACCCTTCCTCTCTGCATCTGAAACCCCCTGTTGCAGCTGGGTTTTTCTTTTGTTTTCAAGTGTACTAGTAAGAGTGAGGACTAACGCTACTTGCTGCCCTGGTACATTATTTGCCACTCACATTATGTTTTCTTTTTTTTGTTTTGTTAGCAGATTTCCTGCTAGGAAAAAAACTCATCACTAAAGTAAAGTGTTTTTTTGGCCTCAGAATTTTTTAGAATTGTGGAAATTACATAAATTGTTTAAAGGTTATGGTGGTTTGAAGAGCGTGTTATTTTCTGTGGTAGCTCCAGTAATAAAGGGTTAACAAAAGTGCTAGACATTAGGGTAAAAATAGGTTTTCAGTAAAGCCTAAAATCATGTTAAAAACCAAAAGTAACCAGTAAACAACAAATAAGCCACCCACACATTAATCTGGCTTTTGGGTGGACAGTTTGAAAGCACCAACCATATGTTCAGGAAAAAAAAAATCTTGCTGGACGGCTTCTGTCAAGAACTTAAACTGTTGGTTTTAAAAGAGCGGGTGTGTGTCACATGAGTCTTCCCGCTGAACTTTAGCATACTATGCCTCCGAAAGCTGAAAACGCACAGTGGTCAATAATGTTTGCAGCTGAATCGGGTTTGTTGGACTAAAATACCTAATTTGGAAGCTGACAGCTTATCAGTATTGCTGTGTGTTTATGTGGGTGTGCCGTTACCATGGAATCACACAGCCTCTGTGTGTGTGTAACTGAGCAAATACCAGGAGTATAAATGGGTGATTAGTATTGTGTAATACAAAGTGTTGGAAAAACACATTTTTCCAAATACTTTAATTAAAAAGAGATAAACTGTCAATTTAAGAAGACTACACAAATATGGGCTGCAGGATTTAAACATATAAAGTATCCAGCTCAAACGCACTAGACTGACTCCGCCCATTATATGACTAATGTTTTCCAACATTTGTTGGAGCTGCACTATAGAATAACTGTGTGATAATCTCTGAGGTGTGAGCAAATATTGAAAGTTGGATTAATAGTGATACTGTCAGAACCAGTCAATCAAAAGAACGTGTTGTTTTGAACTAACATGTACACGTCACCCCTGTAGACATTATCTGGCAAGAGGAAAGTCAAAAAAAGATCTGCTTCAAACAGGAAGAGGGTGGCCATTGATCTTCTGCCTACTCCATCCCTTGTGGGGGGAACTAGTCATTCAGCGATGGTGGCTGTGTCCCTATGGTGGTGGCTTCCTGGGCCTGGCGGTCCTCCCTCCACATGATGAGATCTGTCTGTGAGCCAAGGTTCAAATCACATCTGATCCTAAGCGGTGTTCGTGCTCCTGGGGTTTCAGTTCTGGTCCTTGTCCTCCAGTGCTGGGCCTCTCTAATGTTCTAACTAAAGGGGAGCCTGGTTGGCCCATGTTTACCAATCTTGTCAGGGACCTCCATCTTTGTTGGAGGGGAGGGCCTAGCCCCAGCCTCACTCTTAGCTGAACTCTCTGCGGGTGCCTGGAGTGTGGGGCGTGTCTTTGTTGAGGGCCACTGGTTTGTGTCTGGGGTTGGGGTGGGGGGAATGGGTGGTGGTGAGTAGCATTTAGGGCTGGGGAGGCTCTCCATTTAGGGCCTTGTGCTGGGACCCAGGTGCAGTGGGGAGGCCTGTTCTCTGGCTGGCCTTCTGTGCTCATGCACCCCCCCTGCTCTCTGGCACTGGGGGCCCCTGGGCATCATCCACCACAGTAGAACACATACTCAACTGAGCACAGGTGTCAACTCCCCGTTGCACCAATAGCAAGTGTGACGGAATGATTTTTTTGACATGTGTTTAGTTGTTTCTCCTTCTTTCTTTCATTTCTATTGCTTGTTTGTGCTCTGTTTATTGTGTGGGAATATTGTTGCTGTTGGGGCATGTACAGCAATTTGGGTCAAAATAGCAACAGGAAAAGTTGTTTTGAAATAAAGTTATTTTTTTCATTGAAACTGAACGAGGTGAAGGTTTGAATGTCTCAGAATTTTCCTGTGAAATTCACAAGTTTGTGCTCAGATAAAGTCCAAGTCCAACCAACAAGCAGATGCTCAGATCGCAGATGTTCGGTGCAGCATGGCCAAAAAATGAAGGTTACTTTCATGATTGATGATAATGGAAGACTCAAACGCAGGAGGCAAATGTCCCTTCCACAAGTGCCTTTTAAAAGTTAGGAGCCCATCGAGGTCTGCCCTGCTCCATCTGTGTCTAGTTCGTAGTGACCTCCCAAGGTCGTAAATGTGCCGTCCATGTGAGCTTAGTAATAGAGCACTACGGCAAAGGGTGGTGGGGAGGAGGGAGATTCTCTGATATAGGGAGCCAGAAAAGGAATAATAACGAGCAACAAAGCTGATCATGTGCTGATATATTTACAATTAGTGTTGAGAATGTTACTTTAGAAAAGTAATAGGTTGAAGTTAATTACAATAATATGCAAATACAGGAAATATGCAAAATACAGCGATTTTGAGGATCAAAATGATTAGAAACTTACATATAAATTGAATTTTTATCACAGATTTGACGACACATTATTTCATTATTAGATTCATAGATGACCATTGTCAGTGCATTGGAAGGTAAAAAATGCAATTGGAGTATTCATTGATTTCAAAAAAAGCATTTAGTATTTAAAAAACCTGAGTGATATAGAATCAGTGGGTTGGCTAGATCAAACTAACTAACAGACAGGGTTCAAACATCATTCATTTTCAAACCTATTGTTATCACTGGGCTGCTGGAACCTATCTACACCCTCGTCGCCAGTCTGACGCAAGGCCGCAATCACACAGCCATTTGCCCTTGCATTCACATGTTAGAATAATTAACTTATGAAGGTTGGGAGTCCCCGAAGAAAACCCACACATGCACGGTTAGAACATGCCAACTCCACACAAAAAGGTTTCAGGTCACCCAGCCAACTTCATCTTGTGAGAAGAGCGCTAACCACTGCACCAAGCTCAATATATCACTATTTGTCAATTCCCATCTTGAACTCTTGAGATTGCTTGTGGTGTTCCCCAGGGTTCAGTGTTGGGACCAAAATGTCAAAATTGTTCCTCTTGTACATCAATGATATTTTTACAGTTACTGAGACATTAAAAGCTGTCTTGTTTGCTGATGATACGAATATCTTAATGTATGATACTAATGTAGCGGTGATCCAGAACCTGCTGCATACTTATGAAGCCAACCCAGCTCTTATTGGGAAAAGGAAGGGTACGCCAGGAACAGGTCACCAGTCTTTATAGGTCCACTCACTCACCTTCACATGCACACCTAGGAGCAATTTAGAGACACCAATTAACCTAAGTCAGAGCATAGGATATGAACCAGCCCCCCTCCAAAAAAAAACAAATTCACCTCTGAGCTATGGGACTGTTGGCATGGAGTAAACCTACCACCATCTACTATAATCTCTTTTGTTTACACTCTCTCCTGCTAGCTTACAGCCCCTCACAACCCCACGCTGCAACAAAAATGGCGAATAGTTTCAGAGCTATCCAGCTATACAGTTTAGATCCAGATTCCAGCTCAGATGAGGGAAACAAAGACGTTAATGGATCTATTTGTCTGACAGTGGAGGAGCAGGGAGACTTAGGCTGCCAATTGCAGTTGCTGCACGACAAACCCAAGCATTTTCAAAATCACTGGTTTTCATCTGCTCCTGATCCAACACAATTTGTATAAAGGTATACCCAGAAACGTAGCTTTAATCTTAAATTATTTTATTTATGTCATGAGAAAAATGTTAAATGTTAAAAACACCCTTTTTATTGCAGTGGGTCTTTAAGGGTCTAGTTTGGTAAAAATGTTTCTTTTTTTTAAATTTTATCCCTTTTTTAAGGATATTTTTCTGTTGTCCTAGTTTGGCTGTTGGCCCCTCACTGGCAGCTTTTTTAGCAAAATATAAAAGTTATTATTGTTGTAAAAGTTAATGTGTTTGGAACTGGATGAAGATGGTAAAATGTAGCTCTTTTTTATTATTATTGCAAAACAAAGAATATAAAACGTACATTACTGAAGTTTTTTTTGTATTTTCTTTAGGTGTTACCCCTCCAGCATGAGAGGGCATGTTTGCTTGTGTTGTGTATACACATGGTCTAATCTGCTACCTGAAAAGAGTCAGAAAGCATGTCAGCCAAGGAGGCCCCCTCTGGAAAAAATGATAGCATGTGACGCGAACACACACATGAAACTACATGGACAGCTCTAATCCCAACTCCCTGCATCGCTGCGTTGGGACAGATGATGTCATTTACCTGTGCTGCTTTTGGGTGACAAAGCCTCTTTTGTGCCTATGAAATTACACACACACACTCTCGCTTTTTCAAGTGAGAGCACACTGGGCTGAACGCACACATGGCTTTTCGCTGCAGGGGTTAGCGGGGTATTAATCAGTCAGTGGCTGTCTCATTCATCAGGCACGGAAAACGGTGGGTTGTACTTCTCACTTTGTAAGGCGAGTTAACGGGACGGGGTCACAACGGGGTCACCAGGTTGTCTTTCAAACATCTGAAGATTTCGGCCATTGAAAAGAGGCATCTGTTTAACAGCCAGTCTGAGTTTACACATTTAAGAAGCACAGATGCTCAGAAATGTACCAGTGAAAACAACTTCTGTTCTTCTCCCTTAAGTTTAGCAGCAACTGCAGTAAATCACTCTTCAAATGTTTAAAGTTCATTTTAGAAAACATCAAGCATAAGTCAGTTGCTTATTTTCTTTAAAAGATCTTGATAAAAAAAAGCAAAAATTCTCAGGAGTTCTGCAGTTGGACACTGCAAAAGAAAGAAAAACACAGCATTTTTGTATCCAAACACTATTTATATTATAGTGGAAATATTTTGATTCACTTTCATTTACATTGTTGTGTCAAATTATTTTCTAGAAATGTTCTTTTCTAAATATCACCAGAAAACGTCAATAAGGTTAAGATCCATTCTCTGCAAAGTTGCAGAACCGTTCATTTTTTAGTCACTGTGAGGCAAATTAAACCTTAATAAAAACACCACAGATTCTGCGTCTTAAAAAGCTTTGAAGAGACCTGATAGCTGTCAGGATCTGGGGGTGAATTATGCAAAAATGGGAGAGACCAAACCTGGTGGCAGAGCCTAAAACTTTATTTTAACTCAAAGCATTATGAAACCTCCCAAAAACAGTGATGATGCAGATGATCTGAAGGCAGACTCTTTAACAGCTTGGGAATTCATAACTTTAGTCAAGACAGCTGTGAAAAACTGAACCTGCTGTGGCAAAGGACACACAAATCCTTAAAACAGAACATGACTGAGAAAACACAATCAATAATATTAAACAATGCAAACAAAAGGACAAAATTATCACAACAGTCATGAAAAGCAGGTGTTTAACCTTGTCTTTATTTCAGGGGTAGCTTGCAGTTCTCACTGCAGCTTAAATCCAGCCATGCTTGCCATCTTCTGCCTGGCTGCCCGTCTGCACTTAAAAGGTTTTCTGGGGAGGACAGTCCTTTTATCTGCATGTTCTGATGTGGTCATTGAGCAATTTTCTTCTGCCTTCCTGTTCCAGGGGCATTGCTAGGAAGCTTCCCCTCATACACCATGGACCAGCTTTTTTTTGTTTTGGGCCCAGGCCCCCACTTGGTTTTGTGTATTTCTAAGGCACGTGGGCTATTTACTTTTTTCTGTTTCAATTACATTTTAGTTTATCCAGTCCACTGCTGTCAGCATGTGTCCACTGCATCTGGGGCTGTGTTTGCTGTTTTTTACCAGGCGGATGTCCAGACGCTACATTTGCTCAGCAACACAGGCTTGTATTTTTTTATTAATGTGTTGAAGTTTTTGTCCACCATTTCTGTATACTGATCAAGTTGTTTAAAGTACCTAACTCCACAATTCCTTGTATTTCTCTGTAAATAAGACTGGGGGACTTTTTTTATTGTGATCTAATGAGTGAAACCTGAAATGTTCTCTTTCACATTGTCATTAAATACTTAAGCAAAGCCCCTCCTACACTTTTTTTAATCCACAAAGCCTTTCTGTTTTTTTTTTAGAGTTCTGCTTTAATGATTACATGATACTGTGAATCCTGAAGTCAGCTCTTGGTTTTCCTTTACAAAGATGCCATCCCCTCAAACTATTAAAGTGTTTTTGTTATTTTACAACTTTGCTTGGGGTTCATTTCCTAAAACGTTGATGTTCGCTTTGTCAGATGAATCTCTAATAAACGGCTCACTGGTTGATATGATAAGCACGGAAATCATGTATGTAGCTGCTCTGAGACAGAACAGTTGAATGCTGTAAAGTGTGTGAGGTCAAAGTGTAAGGCAACAATAAAACAGATGCTGAGATTAGGCCAGTTTATACATGCAGTGTCAGTGTGAGGCTGCTCTAGCTTACATGCACAAAGGCACGCACCTCGTTGGTTAAAAAAAACCACAGCCCTAATAAAAGACACAGGCACATGACGGAGACTAAATCTAACTTCCTGCTTTCCACCTGACCACATCCATGGACACATGTCCTTAAGTTTGTTAACATTTCCTTGAGTTTTACACCCTCAAATGTGTTTGAAAATGTTTTTGCTATTGCTTCCATGGTTACAAGCTTTACAACATGAACACTAATCATAGTTTTATAAGTTCAAAGCCAAAGTCTGTCTTAGATCATGTTTGAATGTTAAAAAAGTCAAAGTTTAGTCTGGAATCTTCAGAAATCTGACATATTTCCATCTTGAATGCCAAAAACCTTCAACTACTCTATAACTCAGAGAAACTTGCAAAAAATAACAGAAAGAACATCAAATATTCAAGATCAAAAATAAAGAAATAGGTAAAACCTTCCTAACATTGTAGTACTTTATAGTTAACACAAAGTTTTTGTCCTAATATGATGTTTGGGTTTCTGTGAAAACATATAAATCTATGGTAATCCTACTTCAGGCTATTTTCATCAAAGGACATAGTTCCTGAAGTCTTGCCAAAATGAACAGATAAGTGAAACCATCTCACCATAATCTTCTTCTGGTCCCCAAGGTTTACAGTATGTTTATCCCTTGTGCTATCCTAGGCACTTTGACAGTGGGAGTTGAGTCATCTAGACCCACTATACAGTGCACTGAACCTTTTTTCTTCAATGATTTGTGATCTTCACTGGTGTCCATGGATTACATGAAATCTTTCCACCTTTATCCACCTTTGTCATGGTAGGAAGAACACGTCAATGTAAGGGTGGGGTCATCTAAGATAGCACAAGGGTTAAGGTGGATGAATGTTTTGTTTTGGATTGAGGAGGTGTTTTGTTAGTTGAGGTAATCGTGTACTTTCACAGACGCAGCAAGTGTCTGATCAAGATGTCCTTCGTGTTAACAATACAAGCTGGAAATAATTGAATACAGTGCAAAAAAGTATAAACGCCACTTAGACGTACATCACAGTTACCACAGACAGTCGCAGACAAAAACCATCTAACATATGAACGTGTGATTCTGGACACTATTGATGCAATGGCTGATCGCTGTGATGTATAAACCGGCATTAAAGGTGCAGCTGCCACAGGTGTCCAACACCACTGAAACTTGGCTCTTTTCATAGATTTGACTTAACTGGCCCAGATCTTTTTGAGGACTTGGCTCCTGTGAACCCTATCATCCCTCTGCACCTTATAATATTAGCCTAAATGAGCGTTTAGCATTGAACTCATTTAGTAGTGAGACTAAAGATTTTTCCCAGTAGCATGTTTCATGAAAGTCTTATTTTCACTCAGTTTTTTGTTACAAAAACGTAAAAGATGCCGGTGCAGTCAGTGTCCGTCTGTCGGTGTTTGACTGCCTTCAGCCTTTTTCCTCCTCCTACAGGTCAAGGTTTTGGTCAACTGGAAGGTATGAGCTCATATAAATCACAGCTCCCTGTGAATGTAAGCCTGAGCTTGAGTAACAAGGCAGACACTAATAAAGTCTACTCCCTCCTCTTTGGCTGAAGACCAGATAAACAACTTCAAAAAGCTTCTTGTCCTAATGGGAAACTTTTAGTCGCACAACTAAATAAGCTAAAATATACAAATCTGTTGCAGTGCAGTGTTTGCCACCTTCAGAGCGAGGAGGTTAAAACACAAAAACCACCTCTCTACATGTTGCCATGAACAGACACAAAATGCACACTGACCTGTGTGTGAGTCTCCCTGCATGAGAAATGGTTGTGTGTGGATGGCTCTCCGAAGGTTTCAGTAACCTGCTACAAGCACCCTAAAACCGTAAAACATGTTGGACCTCCATATACAAGGCCAGCCCACTCCTGATTTGGGGAGTTGTCTTGACAATACTAGTTTCTATCCCAGACAAAATTTGGATTGTAAAATCATGAAAAACATTCTGACCTCTGTGAGTTTTAAACAAAGAGATTAAAAATATTAGGACAAGGTTAAGGTAGTGCTCATAGCATTCTTATACAAAAAAATGTGAAAAAATGTATAACTTTAATAAAATGCATTTTTTTTCTTTTGTCTCTTGCTGTTTAATTAGATCTTCCTTTAAAATTGTAGATTCGTTTTTTCTTTAACACTAGGCAAATATTCCATTTCAAAATTTAAATTTTTGTTTATTTAGAGCTCAATTTTAATTCCCACATTAAAAACAAAATCTTTTATTAAAGGCTAAACCACATTGCAGCATTTTCCCTCAGCACTTTTCAAAGGCAACATACTATTTTGGTCAATTTTACCTCTACCCGGTTAAGATGAAAACAAAAGCTGAGCTGAAGGCTGAACAACATTCCTTTGCACACAGAGGAAAGAAGTTTTTTTTTGGTGACTCATTAACAAAAAGGCCTTTGGCCTATCATCCCAGGCAAAGTAGGCTTCACAGCAGAGTCAACACAGAACTTAGCCCCCACAGCGAAGGGAGCATCATGTCGGGAAAAAACTCTAAACATGGTCGGGTAACAGGTGCACCAGATCAACAGTTAGCCATTAACAAGGTATTAGACCTCCATTATCTATCTCTATGACTAAAGAACAGAGATTAAGGAGAGCATGTCCTCCTATCTCTGTCATGTTGATGGTGAACATCGTTTTAACACAAAAAACAAAGAAACAACAAATGGCATCAAGAGAAACACTATTTGGATGTCACTTTATTGCTGCAGACAAAAGAATTTTCCCATCGTGGGATAAATGAAGTCTTATCTAACCTAATCTAAGAGCTGGGAATTTACTATTCTAACATAAGCAGGACTTTTGAAAATAAAAAAAATAAACAAGATGAGCTCAAAGGTAAATTATATGCATTATCTAATTAAAGAAGATGATAATAAATCCCTTCTCACATTTATTCATGGGATGCCAGTAAAGAAAACTATATTCTTTCTCAGCTCATCTTCTGGGCACTTTTCTACCTTTTGTCGCTTTTCTCACTACTGAGTCTATTATACTTAGATCCAGCTAAACTTCCAGTGGGGATAAAGAACAACACTATGCTTATTGTTTTACTTAGAGTTTGGAGCAGCATCAGGAATCAAATGGGTCGAAAAAACCTTTCCAGTTCAATGCAGCCTCTTATTAAAAACGTAGCATTCTCCCCGGGCTTAGATTTTGGAATGTTTAACAAATGGCATGATAAGGGTTTATAACGTGTCTGCAACTTCGTCGAAAAAGGTGTTTTTCTGCCTTTTGGACAAATTCAAGATAGATTCAGAATATCACACCAAGATTGTTTAGGTTTCCAACAGGTGAGACACTTTGTTCAAACCTCCCTCTCTTTCCCAGGTGACCAACCAATCCTAGACCCAGTAGAAAATTTTCTTCTGAGATTTAATGAAAATGCCACCTCCAAGAAGAAATTCCTTTCTCTCTGTTATGCACAATTAATGGCATTGAATCCTCTCACAAGTGAGAGATCTGAGTATCGTTGGGAGACAGATTTGGGAATTGAACTTGATGTCGAAACTTGGTCAAATGCTTTTGTGTCTGCACAAAAAACATTTACATTTACATGCAACAAACTCAGGGAAAACCAATATCGAATTTTACACAGGACTCAACATTCACCAGAGGTTTTACATAGGATTCAACCACAGCACTTACCTCTCTGTATAAAATGTAAAAATGCTAATGGCTCTTACTATCACTGTGTTTGTCTCTGTAAGTACCCAGTAAATTCCATTAAAAAGTACCATGTAAGTACCATGCAAATACCCAGTAGTTATACAATAAGTACCATGTAAATACCATGTAAATACCACATACGTTTGTTGTAAGTACTGTACTGTAAAAGAAAGCATTACCCAAATACCTAATATGGTCCAAACATCACCTTTTGTCTAGCATGACAGTGAAAGTGTAGTCATTTTAACCTGCCAATTGACAGTTTTATGAAACAGTGAGCCTGGAAACACACTTCATTGAGTTTTCCATCAAACTGCTGAAATGCCGTTTGAGACGCCTTTACACAAATGTCTCTAAACAGAATGAATTGATTGAGTTTTATAAAAATGAAAACAAAAAATGCCTAAACATCTCCACAATAGAGTGAGAAACTGATAAAGTCAAAAAGGGAAACATGCTGCTTCATACAACATACAACTTCATGCTGTTAGCAGCCATAGTGGGTTTTACAAGCCATAAAATCTTGGTGGTACTTGGTGTTCCTGCAGTTTTTTCTCCCATTAGTTACGATGTTGTTACATTAATAACAGTACTGTGATAACGTTGTTTACCACAGAACATACTTTCACAATGAAAGAAAATGTTTCTGTGAAAGGGATATTTTAAAAACACAAACATACCAAAAATTAGGTCTTGAAAGAAGTCTAACCTTCTGCACGTAACTATTGAGGTCACAAGTGATTTGTATCACATCCGTTCAACAGCTGATGCTTTCCAAAACATAAGATTAGGCCGCTGAGTTGTCCTGTCAAAGTCCAGGTTCAGCTGGATCCTGGGGTGTTTTTTTAGTTTACAGGTAAAGCTCTACTGTATTTTCTTCAAATAAGAAAGTGTTGCATCAGCTTTCAGACCCCCCACACCCCACGACCATCAAAAAAAATAAAAGCTGTTATGGACCAGTTTTAACCAAGTTATCTGACAAGGAATCTTCTATTCAATTCAGTTCAGTTTGGGTTCTGCACAACAAACCATCCAAAACACTGATGTATAAACTAGAAAAAAATCAATGTGTCATTTTAAATAAAACAATGTTTCAACACAACATCATCAAAATGCTGACTGTCACCATCAACTGTTGCTGTGTTTTTGATTTGCTTTCTTCTTTGAGTGTTGTTTTATTGGTATGAACTGACTTACACGTGCTACGCCTCAGTCACCACAGGTGTTGGTATCTGACTGATGGGAAACACCTGGAAGGGGGGCGTTGGCCACCAGTGGTGTGGCCTCAAGCAGCTAGAAGAGCAAAGTAGCACCTTCTGCCACTTCTCATGAGTCAGTGTTGAGGTAAACTTCCTCTGATATGAGAAGTGTGACTGATGTGGGGGAGTCTGCTGATTATTTTTACAGTGTCGAATTTGGTCCCTCCAAGACTATTGACATCTACATTCATATGCAGGGATATTTTGGCTGTGAGAGTTTGTGATAGTTGTGCTTCTGCTGCTCCTCATGGTTAAGCTTTGCCTTTAATGTTTGGAGTCAGATAAATGACTGCAGCGGGTGGTTGTACATATAGTAGCAGCTCATGCTGTGATAAGCCACAGGCTCCAGTTCAAAGTGTTTTAGGCTCTGATTTCACTGTGAGCTGCTATTGAGGCTTAGCATCTATGAAATAAAAAAATGCATTTAGGGCCACATTCCTCACTAATCCTGATAAGATCTGTACTCTTTTATGGTGGAACAAAGTCGAGCTGATGGGGGAGTACCTGGACTAACCAATCACTCTCTAGCCTTGTTTATGACCATAAGGGATATTGTCAGACCAGATCTCCAAAAGTTTTCTTTACTCCTGAATATTCGTTGAGATCCCTGCAGAGCTCTGATTGCAGCAGTACGCTATACACAAGTCCAAATTTTTTACACTGACAAGCAAAATCAAATCCATCTGTATTCATAACACTTGTCATACAATGTAGCTATAAAGTGCTGTATAAATAAATAAACAGACCTTAACCACCAACCCCCCACCCACCCACCAACAAACAAACACATCCCACCCCTTGAAAACATGAAGATATATATTGGAAATCAGGCTCAGAACAGAAAAGCAGAAGTCGGTAGGTGGAAACACAGAAACGTTCTCTGGGGGCGAAGGTGGAGCAGCCGCTTGATGTAGGGTGGAACAGCTGCTGGGTGGAGCAGAGGTGGAGATAGCACAGCAACTGGGAAGAGCAGGGAGGGTCACTGGGTGGAGGAGAGGGAGAGCAGCTGAGCCTTTTTGGCCGAAAGAGCCGTAAATACCACATATTTTTAAATGTAATTTCGTGAGCCATACAATATTGTAGCGTCCCTTCCCACACTGAGGCACGGAGACTTAACCTCTTTTAAGGTTCTTTATTCTGGTTACTGTAAGCCCAAAACCAATGCCATACAACGTGTTCAGCAACTCCTCAATCTCTCTCCCGCCAAGAGCGCTTCTCCCAACTTTTTATTCCACCGCTCCCGCAACAGCCCTCCTATTTCCCTTACTTGGCCCATAGCTGAACCCCATTGGTCCAAACCCCCCAACGACAGGCCACTCAACAGAACTGAGGGCCAATCAGCCAATTGAGGGCAAATTGATGCGTTCAATGAACTCCAGAATGAACGACCCAACAGCCACCCAGTTCAATTCAGTCCGCCACAACAGCGGTCCCTAACCTTAATGCGCCACGGACCGGTTTAAGGTCTGGCAAAATTCTCACGAATAAGCATGAGGCGAACAAACAATGTAGCAACGCTACAATAGAGGCAGAGACAAGTGATTAGATGTACTCTGCGCTTTGATTTTAACAAGCAAAACATTGTACATCGCACAGCTGTCATCATCCCCTCCCCACAGACTCATGCTGCTAAATAGAAGTAAACAAAACAGTAAGAAATAACTAAGGGTGAAACGACATAACTACCATAAAAAAGGACCCGTAGGCAAAAAAACACCTGTGCTCAACCCTATTTTGACCAAAGCAGGCAAAGGCGATTGATTCACATAATTCCCTGTGCTGCCAGTTCTGAGAGTAACCTCTGGCTGCAGCCTGTGGAACTCTGACAGCAGACCAAACGTGCACGTGACCGACACTACAAAACAACAAAGAAATATGATATGACCTGCATGAAAAGCTCGAGAGGGGAAGCTCGAGAGGATGGGAGTTGATCCAGTTTTTGTTCGCTGGATCCACAACTATCTGACTCTTAGGTCACAGTTTGTCCGACTAGGAGACTGTGTAACTGGGACATTGATGAGCGACACTGGAGCACCACAGGGAACTGTACTATCGCCTTTTCTCTTCATACTCTACACTGCTGACTTTAATCATGCATCTGCATGGCGTGTGCAAAAGGAGGGGGTGGGAGTGAGTATAGGGAGCTCATCACCAGATTCACCTCCTGGGGCAGGGACAACGGTCTTGTGCTGAACACATCAAAGATCAAGGAGATGATCATTGACTTTAGTAGGAAGCCCTCCCATCAACCAGTGATCATCGATGGTGGGGGAATCAAGGAGGTTGACTCCTATAAGTACTTGGGTGTGCACCTTGACCACAAACTGGACTGGTCAGAGCAGGCTCACGCTCTATATAAAAAAAGGGCAGAGTAGGCTGTTCTTCCTGAGAAAGCTAAGGTCCTTTGATGTGTGTACCGACATGTTGCTCTTCTTTTATCAGTCGGTTGTGGCGAGTGCTGTCTTCTATGGGGTTGTATGCTGGGGTGGCAATATGACCACAAGGGATTACACTCGATTGGACAAAGTGATTAATGTCAGGGACTCACAGGTGAGGACACAAGCGCAGACGCAGGGACTCATAGTCAAATCGTAGGTTTTAATAACACTCACGATCGTAACAATTATCCAAATCCAAATTATCTGTTACAGTGGTGGACAAAATTGTTGGTACCCCTCAGTTAAAGAAAGAAAGTCCACAATGCTCACTGAAATGACTTGAAATGTTCAAAAGTAACAATAAATTAAAATTTATCGAAAATTAAACAATCAAAATCAGCCAATACTTTTGAGTTGTTGATTAACAGAATTATTTAAAAAAAAAAATGAAATAGGGCTGGACAAAAATGATGGTACCCATAACTTAATATTTTGTTGCACAACCTTTTGAGGCAATCACTACTTTAAACGGTTTCTGTATTTCTCAATGAGCCTTCTGCACCTGTCCACAGGTGTTTTGGCCCACTCCTCATGAGCAAACTGCTCCAGTTGTCTCAGGTTTGACGTCTGTTTTCTCCAAATGGCATGTTTCAGCTCCTTCCACAGATGTTCAATGGGATTCAGATCTGGGCCACTTCAGAATAGATTTTCAATAAATTTTAATTTATTGTTACTTTTGAACATTTCAAGTCATTTCAGTGAGCATTGTGGACTTTCTTTCTTTAACTGAGGGGTACCAACAATTTTGTCCACCACTGTAACAGATAATAGTAAACTGATGGTGGCTCAGATTGTTGTTTCTCCAAGCACCACTACTACTGCGTGCCCCCTGGCATTGGATTGCGCCCGAGAAGAACTGGTCTACTGGAAAAAAATATATAATTAAAGATTTGTCTGCAGGCCAGATATGGCCATCAAAAAAAGCCAGATTATGGCTCGCGAGCCATGGGTTCCCGACCCCTGCCCTAGATGGAGAGAAATGTATTGGGAAGTTTTGGGGTAGGACACAGACAGAGATGGGCCAGACATTTCTGCTGGTTTTTCAGTCATTGCATGATTAGGAAGGTAAACGGTTCCATGTGAAAAGAACCACAGATTTAGTTGATGTTGAGTTCAGGGTCTGACAATACAAAAAAGTTAGTGTCTTGAACTCTATTATAAATCAAGACAAGAAAAGAACATTTTCAGACTGAAATTGAGAATCATCAGTGTAATCAGTAAACTGAACTTAATGGACTCAAAGTCTGAAATGCCTCTGAGCTAATTTGTTTAGGAAAATATTTTATCCATTCATCATTAATTAGATTAATGGAACCCTGTAGATTCTCTTTAGAGAACATAGTAGCACATTATGCAATAAATGATTGGTGAAAAATATAACTTTTTTTATAAGTTTGAGTCTTCCAATGATAATACAAAGTCACATCTCCAAAACGTGAACAGATTTGTCTTATGGTTTCATTCTCATAAAGTTCTTAGCAAAGAAAACATTAATGATTTAAGATTTGACATAAAAGGATCAATAATTATTTGCTATGGTAATTCTTTATATAATTATTGTAGCTTCACATATGGGTTTCTGGAGTTTTAAGCAAATGCCCTGAAGCATTGTTGACTTTGTATCAAAGTCAGCAGACATCAGTGGGAACCTCCTGACATGTCAGGCAGCATTTGTGGAGGAAATCCACAGATCATCTAGTCAGGGGCTTCTGGGATTAAAATCCTGTTACTTGTCACACACCTAGGTGTGTCCGTGGTTTTCAGTAGCTCAGTTTAAGGTCTGTGGTGGAGTTCAGTCCAGAAACCTTTTTGGCTCTGCTTTGTGAGGATGAGTAAACACTCATCCTGCTGCAATTCTGGTGCAGATTGAACAGGCGGTTTAAATGTTACGGATGATTGGTATGAAATAGTTCAAGATTAACCTGCACATGTGACATGCCTCCAGACAAATATTTGTATTTACTTGACCTTCAGTCATCAGATTAACGTCACTTCTGCTCAGCCTGTTTCCTGTCCGGATCAGTAAAAGCATTTAGTGTTTAAACTGACATGTTCTCTACAGATTGCTTTTCTGAGCAGAAGGTCAGTGAACCCTTATTCAGACCTGAGTTGAAAGGGCCGCTGTAACGGCTTTGACACACGATCCCTGCTTTTATCTCCTCATTCTTTCCAACATTGATACTGCTGCTGCCTGGGATGTTGACACAGCAAACCCCGCCTTTAACTTTTTTTGTTAAAGTGGTCAAAAGACAAAACCCAACAGAGCTCGTGGAGGGTCCAAAGAACAGGAAAACAGACTAGAAAAGGTTTTTACAGCTGACATTTGATCCAACCCATTCCATGGCTCATCCTGGATTAATCAAAAAGAGACAAGCATTTCTGAAGGTGAAGCCACCCAAGCAGCAGCGAAGCAGCAAAGTCAAAAAAAGCTTGATCAATCTACGCACAGATGACACTCCCCTAAACAAAGGAAATGAGCCCTATAGACAATCCAACTCTGGCATCAGGCAGAGAAAAAAACTGTGTAGAAAATGTCTTTAAAACACTCATCTCTACTGTAACCCTTGTGCTATCCTAGGTACTTTAACATTGGGAGTTGGGTCATCTAGACCCACTAGACAGTGAGCTGAAGCTTTTTTCTTCAATTATTTGTGAACCTCAAAGGGTGTCCATGAATTACATGAAATCTTTCCACCTTTATCCACCTTTGTCATGGTAGGGTGAACATGTCAATGTAAGGCTGGGGTCATCTAAGATAGCACAAGGCCAAACAAATACAGAACCAATGTTAGACTTTCAAAGACATAAAGACAGACTTTACCAAAATACACACTTTAGCTTAAAATGTCCTTTTTTAAGGTAGTATTCATAACTTCTCTATGTGTATTTGGTTTTTTTTTTAAACTATTAAGTGTGTAACGGGCTGCACAGGTATATAGTGGTTAGCACTCTCGCCTCAAAGTGAGAAAGCCCTGGCTCAAATCTCAACAGGGATCTTGCCATGTTCTCCAAAACCATGTGTGGGTTTTCAAAATCACACTTCATACATTAACTGGTATCTCTAACTTGACCCTAGCTGTGAGTGTGTGGTCCTGCAACAGACTAGTGACCTGACCAGAGGGAGCCCACTGTCACCCAAAAGTAGCGTGGTATGGCTCCAACAACCATGTGACCCTGAAAGCGATTCAGCGGGTTCTGAAGATGGATGGATGGATGATAACAGAGCTTTCATATGACTGTTCTCTTTCTGTTTTTCACAGGCAAATTCAAAGCAGGGTGGTTTTATGGACTTGGCGTAATTTAGCCCAACATAGCAAATAATCCTCACATGTTTATTTGGTCTTGGGTTGTTTATGATAGGATGAATTGTTGGTTTATGTTAGGGTGATCTTAACTTTAAATAAACATTATCAGGTTAAATCAGAGATGATTTTTCAATAATAAACACTTCCTGGTTTACAATTCACTATGTACTTTATACTGCCCCTTAGTGCTCCCCTATCTCACCTACTGCAATGAAGTTTTGGGGAATAGAAATAAATCTTCATTACAGCCATTATATTACAACAACGAGCAGTCTGGATCATACATAAAAAAAGGTATTTCAAACATACTAACCAACGTTTGTATAATCTAAATTATTAAAATTGCAGGATTTAATACAATATCAGACAGTATTTACAACGCATAAGGCATTTAATTTCTTACTATCAGACAATATTCAGAACATATCTATAATCAAAGAAAAGACCCATAAACTTAGAAAACTAAAACCTTGAACTGCCATTATCAGGAACCAACTCATCCCTATGGGGACCAAAAATCTAAATATTTTAGATCCAGTACAAAAACTTCCATAAGTTCAAATACACTTACAAATGTTATGGACAGAATACAGAAATATAGGATCATAAATTGTAGTACCAGTTATGTAACATGACTGAAACTGTTTAATTATAATAATACTATTATTTGGTATGCTGACAATGTGTCTTAGCTTTAAGAGGTTAAGCTTCTTCCCTTTCAAACATGCGTCTGTATTATGTTTGTTGTTGTCATTATTCTTATCATTACTATCCACTAAATGTGCCACTATATTATTAACATGTTGAAACAAAGTTTTAATTGTTCAAACAAAAACTGAAGAAGAAAAGCCGCTTCTGCAGATTTATTCAGCAAGCTTTAATTTTTCATTTGTCTCAGATTTAGTAGAAATGCAGAAGTGGAATGCAGGGTCTCCTTACTTAGTGTGTTTATTGTGTCCACGTTCAGATGAGTTTTCACATCTGCTAAAATAAATCAGAATTACCAAAAAAACCAACAGCCATCCTGTATAGTGAAATCAGGATTTTAAATGAAACTTATATTGAATATTTACCCAGATGATAAGCCATGTAGAGGTCAACATTTACCCTTAAATATTGTCAGTGAGGAGTTTTCATGTGGAAGTTGTTGTCAGCTGTGCAGCTAACGCTGACACCAGAGCAGAACCAATTTGAAAGTAATTCAACGCAGAGCTTTTGGAAAAGCTTTTTCAGCATTTTCTCACTAAGCCCTTGCTAAAAACCTCACTGGCTCACTCTCCTACAGAGCTGCTGAATAACCTTTATGCTCACCAGAGCACAAATGCACACACCACGTTTAACCGAATAGAGAGGAAGCCTTTTTAGGAGGAAAGCTCTGCACAAAACTTTTTTGGAAAGTCACCCACTGTGGGACTCAATTAGCACCTCACATGAAGGCCAGAGCGTGAGGTGGATGTGTCTGCTCTGCTTGTGTTCCTGAGGAAAAGCTGGAGTCAGTCGAGCGTGCAGCACAGCAGCCGTTCCTCTCAAGCCCGACCACTTCCTCCTGAGCTTTGCTCTCTCTTCTGGGCCCACAGACATTTGAGTTTGGCCTAACTGCAGCCCTCATTCACTCTTTCATTTTCCCCATGGTCATGAAAATAGCGTACATATGGAGGGCTGCTTTGAGCGTTTATCTCTGGCCACAATGCCAAAAACAGCCCAGTCCTCATCCGTGCTGTCATTCACTCCCTCTGTGATGTTAAGGCTTCAAACATTCATCTGCACATTTCCAACCCTCTCTCACTCTAAGAACACATGACTGATATGAGTCCAATGAAAAACAGTCACACTCTGTCTGTAGTTTGTATTATTCAAAACAAATTTCAGGATGAATAAGTTTATCTATTGGGTTTAACTTTGCATGATGTGTGTTTGATATATTCTAGTGCAACCTCCTGCTTATGCTATTGTTCTATGAGCCAAAGGAAGCAAACATATAAAAACAAATGTTCTTTCTTACAAGAATCCAAATAGAGTTTAAATATTAAAAAAACATAAAGACAAATGTGTCTTCTCAGAGATTCCAGGCTCGAGGATGAATATTGTGCTGAGCACAAGCAGAAAAAACAATTTCCTTTTCTGTCTCCAAGCTGGACAGGAGTTCAGAGGAGACAAATCTGAGCCCCCATTTTGCTCCAGGTCTGCATGTTTCTCCTCATCCATCCTGAATCCTCTGGCATGTTTACTGTCTGACTTCCAGCTCCTTGCAGAGTGTTGTTTTCCTCTCCATCCTTGTAGAGTTTTCTCCCTTCTTTGTCCTTGGCTGCTGGTGCAAGCATTTTCTAATAAAGTCTGGTCAGGCTCCAATTATAGGTTCAAAAATCTGCGTTTTGAGGCCTTGCAGCACCTGTAACATTTGTTGTTTTGGTTCCTGTCTGCAGCAAATATGCCAGTGTCCTCTGTGAGTGGGTCACCCCCACCAGCAGGTCAATCTGCCAAGAACACACTTAGGCCTGCCCCCCCAGACACCAACACTCTGCCTTTGTTCACTCATGAGGGATCACAACTTTTCATGTCTCCGTGAACATGTTTGGCTCTGCAGCCCACCATCAGGCTGCGGGGGGGGGGGCACAGCAGGCTGTTGTCCCAAACTTAACCTCACCACCTTTGACTCCATTTTTCAGCTGACCTCGGCAAAGCTTTCATGATGCACCAGGATTTTATGAAAGTCAATTAGCCTGACACAAAACAGCACTGTTTACCGAAGCCCAGCTCAGTTTAATTTACAGGGAGCTCCTAACTGGAAATACAATCTGTGTCTGTCAGGAGGCTGTTTGTGTTGAGACAAGTTTGCCAACCAGTGTTTTGATTTTTAGAAGTACTTTCCCGTATTGGGTGGAGGAGTTTTTACCTTGAGGTGTAGAGGGTTTGTAGGCTTTGCAGCCCCCTGTTCCAGATAGGAATTAGTTTTAAAATTCCAACACTTGCTGTCTCTGTTTCCAGCTGCTTTAAATTGACACCTGACTGAGCAGACCTGGAAGTCCTGGAATGTACATATTCTGAGGTTAAGCCTCAGAAAATGTGCTACAGACCATTTGAATCTGCCTGGTCTTTACTTAGCCAGAATGTAAGAGCGCTTGATACTGCATCAAAAAAAGGAGGGGGGCTTAGTGTGAAACCACATGAATATTTTTTGCTTTTTTTGTTCTTGTTTTTTTAAATATCCATCCATCCATCTTCCTCCGCTTATCCGGGACCGGGTCGCGGGGGCAGCAGACTGAGCAGAGATGCCCAGACTTCCCTCACCCCAGCCACTTCCTCCAGCTTTTCTGGGGGGACCCCGAGACGTTCCCAGGCCAGCCGAGAGACGTAGTCTCTCCAGCGTGCCCTGGGTCTTCCCCGGGGCCTCCGCCCAGTGGGACATGCCCGGAGCACCTCTCCAGGGAGGCGTCCAGGAGGCATCTGGACTAGATGCCCGAGCCACCTCAACTGGCTCTGTTTGATGTGGAGGCGAAGCGGTTCTACTCCGAGCTCTCCGCGGGTGACCGAGCTTCTCACCCTATCTCTAAGGGAGCGCCCAGCCACCCTGCGGAGGAAGCTCATTTCAGCCGCTTGTATTCGGGACCTCGTTCTTTCGGTCATGACCCATACCTCATGACCATAGGTGAGTACTGGAACGTAGATCGACCGGTAAATTGAGAGCTTTGAGTTATAACAAATGGAAAACAGAGATATAACCTGTGGAGTGACATTTTAATGCTGTGTTCACACCAAATGGGATTCAAGTGTCAGCTTTACGTTGGAGATCTCTCTTTAGACGAGCGTCATTTCGCTGCTCTACGCTAATCCAGAAATGTGTTCTTAAACTTGACACTCAGATACGTGTGGGAGGAGCTAAGATTTTTAGCCTCATCGCTACACGGAAACATCAACTGTATATCTCATTTACAAGAAATCAAAGACACTGATGATGTTTAGAGATCAGGTTTATTCATTCCGAAGAGTTCTAGGAAACCACGTCTCCATGTCTGGCTTCATGACATCATTCAGAGACTCTCCCTGTACGATGAGCTTTACCATCTACTGCAGGAGCTGCATCTGGATGACAGCACATTCAGCGGTACCTCTTGTCTCTCTGTGACCCAGTTTGATGACTTGCCGTCCCGCATTAGTCAGAGAAAGAAAAAAAAATCTGCGGGACATGAGAACCACAATATGGCGAGGACAGCTGTATACGTTTACACCATTTACCATTCAGCAACAGTACAGATAAACGTGTGCTTGGTAAAGATGGTTCGTTCTTTTAGCTGCACCTTTGGCACAGATACACACCAGGGACAGTCACAGAGATTAGTACAGGAAAAATCTTCAGAAAGGCTTAATTGCTGATTGGTTTGTGGTTTTAAAGAAAATAATCGGTGGATCTTAATTATTATATAAGCTGCATTTTCTTTTTCAAATTGAGTGCACCTAAATACTTCACACTCCCATTCTAATGACTTCAGGCTTTCACTTTTAGGAATGTTTTATTAGAAATGTTTCACATAAAAATGCCATCATCAGTCTGTATTTGAAGAATGATGTCCCACAGTCCCTGTGGGCTCATCATTTATAGCTTCTGCTGTTTTATGAGCAATAAGTGTGTCTGATCTTTCTAGCCGTGTGACCGCTGGCAAGCAGGATGATTGGTCCACTTCATCTCTCCTCTTCTGAACCCCACAAGGCTGGAAATGGAACCACAAGCTCAGCTTCCTGCTGAAAACCCCTATTTTGTGAACAGCTGACGCAGATAGGCCTGAGGACCAATTTGTCTGTCAACACATTTGCTCTGCAGAATACCTGAACCACTGAGAAGCACTAAGTCTGAAGGCGGAGCGTGACCCAGCACACCGAGATGTCTGCAGACAAAGCCGTGATGTTGTTTTATGTCTGTTCACCTCTCTGAGCATGGTCAGATCGTTGCAGCGTATTCACAAAAGTATCTGCACCTCTCTTTAAGGTTTGCCTTTTTAGCTCCAGATTTCAACTGTTCACATCAATTCTGTAAATCAAAATCTCTCTTTTTATGGATTTGGGTCCATTAACGAAGAACATTAAAGGTTGTTGAAATCCATTTAAATGTTACATAATCTATTGTGACTGTAGATAATATTAACCATGACATGATGGGCAGAACAGAAGCATGTAGAACTGACCTTAAACATAAATTCTTTAGGTGTGTTAAAAGACTCCTAAAGAGGCACTAAAATGTTACTTTGGGTGAAAATACTAGATTCTTTGCTAAGCATGTTCCATGATGCCACAGTCGTGGTTGTTGAGCCAGACCACCCCAGCCAGCAGTGGTTAGGGTGGAGCAGACATCTAGGTGTTGAGCGTTATTACGTGAGCAGATGCAGCTCAGCACTGATTTATTTCTCTGGAGGAATTCAAGCTCATTTCTCACAGCATTACTTCAGTTCTCAGGGATTTGCAGACCTTTTGTTCACGTCTCTGTGAAGGTGCAGCATTTCAGTTAAGCTCACGTCCCACTTTGTGGCCAGGGCTCTAAGAAACCTGCATTATTTTCTTTTCTGGTTGTTCTCATGTTTATCTGCTGTGGACTGGTATCACTTTGATCCAGTTTAAAGGAATCACGTCTTTGCTTTAAAATATTTCATTATTCCTTAAATGTCAACTGTTACTGATGAAAAAAACAAATCAGGGCATTGCTGTAGAAAAACTCACAGGTAGCCCTTCTGACCAAAGCTTTTGCCGCTGGCAAAAGTGTGCTGTATCAGGAACATGATTTAGAAATACTTAGAGGTGTAAATATGTGTCTACTGTCCTTAATTCTGCCAGTTTTAAAAAATGAAAGCTTTACAGAACCAAGGTGGTCACCTGTTTTAACGTCTAAACCGTCTTCAGTGCTAGTTTTGGAAATTCCCTGAGGACAAGTACAGGACCACATCATCTAACTGTAAGACCCAGTCATAGGTTTATCCAAAATGTAAAGGGTCCTATATGGCCGACAGAGGTATGACCCTTCTAGATTATGGGGGTCATAGTGAAGCCCCCAGAAACCAGTGAAAATACACTCTGATTCACTGAAGTCATAACTCAAGCCATGATGATCCGTTAAGAGTCCTGTGACCTCTAAGAGTGTGGGGTATTTGGGGTGGGGTTTGTAATTATGCTTCAGTTTTGTAGTTGCCTTCTGTTTCTGGTTCCTTGTCTCCAGGTTTTTTTTTCCTTCCAGTTACTTTTCTCTCCCACCTGTCATCGTAATGGGTACACCTGTGTCCACTTATGTCATCAGTACACCTGTTTATAGTCTGTGTGTTTCTTCCTCTCATTGCGAGATTGTTTTGTGTGTCCTCTCGAGTCTCATGAGAATCTAGCCTCGGTTTTTATTCAGTTTCAGTGCTGAATTAAAAACTTTTGTTTCTGCATGCCTGTATCCTGTGTTTGTGTCCACAACAGGATTCTGACAAAGAGTCCTGTGACCTCACCATAACAGAATCAATTTTATTATTTTTATGAGTATCTTGTAGCACAAATTCAGCTTTCTTTGCTGCAAAGCCTTCTGCAAGCATTTCAACCGTCTTCTTCCTTCAGTCCAGTGGTTCTCAAACTTTTTCTCTTGTTCCCCCCTTTGGAGGAGGAAAAATGCAAAAAAAATGCCCCCCCCCGATAAAAAACTGTGACAAAATAAGACAGATACGTAAAACTTTAATATCATATCAAAATCTTAAACATTCCTGCTGCTTCCTGAGACTAGAAAAAGTTAAAATAAAGGATCATTCACTTTGTGAGGACAATAACATTGAACCAATTTGCAAAAAGTTGTGTTCATGCCTGCAGTGTGCTGTTATGGTTTTAGTTTCTTTGCTTTTGTGTTTGGGTTCTCTTTTTGTTCTGTCTGGTTTTGAGTTAAGTTTCCTTTTTTATATTGAAAGGTTTCCTGTTATGTTCTTGTTTCCAGTTTTACTTTTGGTCCCCATCTGCCCTCATTGTTTCCACCTGTGTGTCGTCTGTTTTGTATGTGTTCAAGTCCTGTCTTTCCCTTCCTCCTGTGATGTTCCCCTGTTTCCAGTGTGTCAAGTATTTTGAGTTTTGAGTTTGCCTGCCTGCTGCAGTGGTATGTTGTTTAGTTTTTTGGATTATTTTGTTATTAACCCTTGTGCTATCATATGACCCCCCCCCCCCTTACATTGACGTGTTCTCCCTACCCTGACAAAGGTGGATAAAGGTGGAAAGATTTCATGTAATCCACGGACACCAGTAAAGATCACATATCATTGAAGAAAAAAGGTTCAGAGCACTGTCTAGTGGGTCTAGATGACCCAACTCAAATTGTTAAAGTACCTAGGATAGCACAAGGGTTATAGCTACTGTTTCCCTGGAACCTTCTGTCTCCTCCTCCTTTCTGCGCCTGGGTACTGGGTGCCTGCTTTGTGCAACACATCTATTTAAAACAAGGTTGCAGGTTTGTTACTGCAACTCCCAAGTCTTGAGCCTAGCTCTGTTCTTTTGTTTTCAACATGAAAAGCCTAGCTCACAAAGATGGGACGTAATGATTGGAAGCAGAATGCCCGCAGCCTTCTAGGCTATGAGTGGATGTTCCCTCTCCATACCCAACCAGAATTCAGTGTCTGTGCTGTAAACCTCATCCTCAGGGGGAGTCTGGCGTGATTTCAATGAACTGATCCTCCTCAGCAGAGCTCAAATCAGCAGGTGCTGCTGTGTTAGATGGATCTCTCAGCCAGTCATATTGAGCACCGTTTGACTGAGAAACATTTTAGAAAAAATCCTTGCAGGGAACACATGTACAAAGTGAGTGATTCCTTTACAAAGTATAAATTAAATAAAGGATCATTCACTTTGTATGTTCTCAAACTGTGGGATGCGCCTCCCTGGGGGGGGGGGCGAAGGCATTACATCTTTTATACATTTATTTCTCCATTTTTCAACAAATCTGATCAAAGTTGCAAAGAAAGGCAGGTGTCGGTATCCAATCCGTACCGGTCGCATGTGCGACATTCGGGCAGCATTACCAGTCTTTTAAGATGTTAAAACCGCTGTTAGAAACAATAATTATGTCTTCAACTGGCAGTTAAGTTTAGGTTAATGTAAGTCACACAAGACCCGCGGATATGCATCCCGAAGAACATTTGTATTCAGCCGCGAAAAAATCTCTGATGTCCAAACATTTGCCCCCCCCACACACACACCCACACACACAGGCGCACACACACAGACACACACTTCCCAGCTTTATCCCACCGTTTCCTGAGATGCTTCCCAACAGTTTGAGAGCCACTGCTTCTGTCATGGTTTTTCACTGATGCTGTGATCCAAGCCTTTCTCTTCCTGCTGAGTCAGAAAAATTTCATTCTTCACTTTCAGTCACATATGAGAGGCTTCAAGAGCTCAACTAGGGTTCAGAAAAGAACTTTCTACAAAACAAAAGGAGATTTAAGTGAACCTATAAAAAGCATGTTTGAAAAAACAGGTAATTGTTTCATACCTCCTTTCATCAAATGAATAAAGGCCTCCTTTTTCTGTCATGTGTAAAACATGCTGCTGTTTAGCTTAAATGAGCCGAACCTCTGCTCTGACAGCTTGACACCTTTTTTTCCCCGCTGTTCCTGCTCCAGAGGCTGTTGGTCAACTTCAGTGTAAGTTTAAAGAACAGCAACTGTGACCAAGGTCAGCTTTCATGTCAGTCACATCCAGCTGAAATTATTCTGCCCGTCAGAGAAATTTACATAAGTTAGTGCACCTTTCTGTTAACGATCCTGTGAAAGACGCTATACTACAGATATTTTATATGCTTAGGGGAATCTATCCCATTGTTAATACAAACCACAGTTCATATTTATTAATTTTTTTCATGTAATACAGCTCAAACAGCGACAACTACATAGGAATCATTCTTGATGATTGGAAATGGGCCTATCCCCGTAATGCCATGCATGGGTGTTGCACACGTCAAGCTAATGCTGCTGATTTCAGCTTTCTTTTTCCCGTCCCTTCTGTTTTTCTTCCAGAACTGAACGCCCTACATAAACACCCTTTGCTTTATTAAGCCTTACGCAGCCCAGTTTGACAGGAAAACCATCACGGTCGCCGCTCCAGAGGTTATTTAATTGTCCTGGTTTGTAATGCATGCAGCAGACGGGCTTAAAAGCCTGGCACGTCCACACAATTTACAGCAATCTGAGACGTTTCCTTCTCCTCTGAGGACAGATATGTTGCACTTTTGCAGTGGTTGCGTGCCATACCACAACCACTGCTCAGGACCTCGACCAACATTTGATTTTCCAGCAGCATGATCCCCCTCTCCTCTGCCAAGGTCAACGTCAGCTTCATAGGTTTAACTCAGCCTGGGTGTTGCTCAGCCAGATTTAGGCTTCCGTGGGAATTCTGATCTGAAATGTTACAAATCTTTTTTTTTAGATTTAATTTAAAAAAAAAACAATAAAAATATTGACCCTTGACTTCTGCATACCTGCTCTGTCTGAACTTTCACGATCATGACTGTATGTAACTGCATCATACGCCGATGTTAAACTGGACGAGGCTGCTGCTTCTCTTAAAAGGTTTCTTTGTCTCGGGGCATTAGACCTTGTCCAGCATCATGTTTCTAATAGCTTGGGCTGGAAGTCGGAGCGTGAGGCTGACGTAACAAGTGCAATTAAGCGTCTCGCCAGTGCAGATGTTGCTCTGAGGCTGGCTCTGAAAGGGAGCAATGGGGCACAAATGGCCTTTTAACTTCTGCCTGTGAATGAAAGTTTGTACAGGAAAAGAGTAGGCCAGTAAGTACGTTTCTGTGCCGTTTCATCTGTTCATTTGTCCAGTCTCTGCAGAGCTGATGAGAAACATCTGCAAATGTCAGTTTGCAGGCTGCGGGGCTTCGAGTCAAGAATCAGTTTGTGCAGTTTATGCGAGAATGGCAATGCTCGGATTTAAGGAAGATCAGAGAGCAGACAGTTTTTGGTGCTACTATTTTTCCTCTATTTTAATCATTCACCTATTAAAATGTTCACCTCTTTCATCTTTTTCCACATATGACTTTTGGTCCTTCATATCCTTAATCCTTGTGCTATCTTAGATGACCCCACCCTACATTGACATGTTCTCCCTACCATGACAAAGGTGGACAAAGGTGGAAAGATTTCATGTAATCCATGGACACCAGTGAAGATCACAAATCATTGAAGAAAAAGGTTCAGCGCACCGTTTTAGTGGGTCTAGATGACCCAACTCCTAATGTTAAAGGGCCTAGGATAGCACAATGGTTACACTTTTCAAGATATTCCAGGATTTCCAGGATTTTTGCCTCCATTGAAATACATGGGGAATCCTTGAAAAACTTTGCTTCTTTCTATGGTGCAGAAGCTCGCTCATACCCGGCGCTCACATTTTTCACAAAAATATCTTTTTTGTTGTTGTGCTGTTTTCACTTTATTTATGGTCAACTTTGATAATTTCTTTCTTTCTTTCTTTCTTTTCCGGCAATTATTACCCTAAAGTTTTATTTTCATTCAGCAATATAACACTCAACCTTGCATTTTCTTCTGGTTTATTATAGTATCTTCCACCATTTTATTGGCGCTTAGTTCAATTTTTCAGCTATTTTAACAATTCAGCTATTAAAATGTTCAGCACTTTCAGCTTTTCCCAGTTATGATTTTGGTCCTTCACATCCTTGAACCTTTCAAAAAATTCCAGGATTTCCAGGATTTTTTACTCCATTGTAATACATGGGGAATCCTTGAGACACCACTATAACTACAAATTGTTCACAAGACTTTAAAAATAAAACTTAAGGGTAATAATTGGCGGGGAAAAAAGAAAGGTTGAAAAACACTGTCTAGACAGAATTCGCTGTTAAACGTTGATGGCATTCAGGGTTTTTATAGTTACGATTGTGAAGGGATGTAAACACTGGAGCTAAAGCTCGTGTACCAGCTTTACAAATCTGAACACTTTGGTTTATATCCTTTTAGAAAGAAATAAAAGGATTTCCATTTTTTGTTCCATTTTATGTTCAAATACCTGGGAGTGACTATTGACAGCAGACTGAGCTGGAGGAGCCACAGTACTGCTGTGTACAAGAAGGCCTGCAGCAGACTCTACTTCCTTAGGAAGCTGAGGTCCTTCAATGTGTGCAGCAAGATGCTGGAGATCTTCTACCAGTCTGTGGTGACCAGCACCTTGTTCTCCTCTGTGGTCTGCTGGGGAAGCAGCATTGTAGTCAGTGACGCCAACAGACTGAACAAGCTGATCAGGAAGGCTGGTTCTGTCATTGGCGGCAAACAGGAAACATTTGTAGCAGTGATGGAGAGGAGGTCACTGAACAAACTTCTTTCAATCATGGACAACCCAGACCATCCTCTCCACCCTGTTCTGGACAAACAGCGGAGGCTAAGACAGCTCCACTCCAAAACTGCCCGGTACCAGAAATCCTTCATCCCCAATACAATAACCCTGTACAATAACTCACAATGCAACAGATAACCTTTGCACATGTTTTTTTTAAATTTTTTTGCACATTTCTTTTGCACATCTTTTTTCCTGCACTGTTCTGTAAATAGCTTTTTACATTATACCACCTTGTTGTTTGCATTTATGCTACATTGTTTTTTTCTTTTTGTTCTTGTTTTTTATATTATTCTTAGTCTTTTGTCCCTCTGATGTCAGTTGCTATGATAACGAACAAATTTCCGACGTGTGGGATCAATAAAGTAATTCTGATTCTGAAACCTTTATTTTTTTACTGGAGAACAGGGGCCTCATTTATAAACGTTGTGTACGCACAAAAGAAGGCGTACGCCGCTCTCTATGCAATAATTGATATTTATGAAAAGCAAACCTGACGGGCAAATGTGCGGTCCTTCACGCAAGCTCTGACCCAGGCGTACGCACAAAAACGGGTGAAATGAGAAATGGCGACACCGTCGGCAGATGGAAGAAACACGTGAAAATGAAAATGACAATACTGCCTCTCATAAATAACATGAAGACTTCACAAAGCAAGTCTTACAATTAACAGCCTACACGAACACCCGTTTGATCGATCAGCCATGAAACAAACAAAATAATCAAACGAAAATTACAACAGAAATTCAAATGAACACATATTTGCAAAAAGAAAAGTAAAATTTGTTCTGCAATACTGGCATGTTGTGCAATTCATCCTCATAAAAACATAGTTAACAACGAAATAATGTACAAAACTGATATTGTCGTCAGACAGATAGATGTATTAAGTGTCCACTGGGGAAAGTTGTTTTCATAGTAAAACATTTCTTCATAAGCTATGGAATTATGGTATTCATGCATATGCCTTTAGTTTTTTTTATTTTTGATAAAACCATGTATGGCGTATGTCTCAACCATTCACAAAGCAACAAGAAATTACATTTGCGCTGAACAATTTCCCATTTCCACGTCGATTATTACCGACATCTGTAGCTTGGCAGATGCAATTAATAAGATAGAAATAAAATGCCCCATCACAATGCGTAATGACGCACAATGGCTGATGTGCGCTCTTAGAAGATGTGGCAAATGCAAGAATTCCGAGTGATCGCATCTTTAGACAGCAGGAAGACTTGCTGGCAAACGAGGACGAGTGGCTTATGAGCCGGTTCGGACTTCCTCGAGCCGTCCTGTTGGACCTCTGCGGGCTTTTTATTTCGCGGTCCGAGGTTGTGAGGCTACAGCGTTTACAGCGTCTGCCACCGTTTGCCACTCAAGTGCCTTTTTGGCATTAGTAATGCCCACACTGTGCCCTCCAAACAACATTTTTCTCCTCTTTTCCACCTCGCCAACGATAACTTCTACTTAACATTGAGTGAAGTTATGTGTTTTTGATTTACTCTTTGTGTTTGCCATGATTTCGCACTCAATGAATATTAACTTGTGGGCGTTTCATGGACTATTTATGGGCAACTACGGGCGTGTCATGAAGCCGCAAAAGCTGCGCTACATTTAGAATTTATTTTGATTTATTAAGGGAAAAATGCGTAGGATGTGCGTGCGCACGGTTTTAGAAATCTGTATATTTCTGGCAAGTACGCCACTTCTGACGTAAATCCTACGCAAAGTTTTATAAATGAGGCCCCAGAACAGGTACCAATTATGCACATGAAAAACTTTTAGTAAAAGGTGCAACAATTCTGAAATCTTGTAGAATTTCCATCCCTGGGTAATGATGTCTGGCGCCACCTTGTCAGCAGCCAGGTCCCCCTCCCTCATTCTGTGTGTTTTAGGCGTCACAAGGAAACTCCTCATTCTCCTTATTACGTCTACTCCGAATGGTTGCGGTATCCCAGACTGACAATTTCACAGGTTTTCTAAAACCATAAAATGCAAATAAACAAACTGAAGAAAAAGAACAAGAATATTGGTTTTATGATTCAAACAGAAGAGAAATGATGCTGCAGTTTTCCGCAGGATCAAACTGGAACTGAAGAAAATCTGCTTCTGCAAGGTACACTTCCGTCTTCTTCACTGCTGAGGTAGGTGTGTTTGCAGTGAGCACGCTGGGAGCATGTGTCATGTATTAGGTGCTAAACTCTGGATCAAAGGCCCAGAACAGCAATGGATCCTTCTGCTGTGTGTCACAGTTTCGGTTCAGACGGCGGAGAACGTTAAACTGCAGTTGATTTCTGTCACGTTAGTGGAGTCGTCCAGCAGGCAATGGGATGCTGGGAAATCCAGGAGACGGGCAGCTGTTTTCCATCTTTAACATACAGACACAGTGGAAGGAGGGAGACTGAGCTATGGAAACACTGAATTAGACAGAAAGCAGCTGTGAAGCCAGACAGGATTAGGGATCCCACCGGGGTTCTGATGGAAAATGGAGCAAAGAAGCCATAGTTTGGATGGGTAAACCTTTGGCTCTGTGTTTTATCAATGAGGTTAAAGAGTTTCACTTCAAAGGCAACCAAACAGACTAAAGCTTAACTAACAAAAACTGTGCTTTTAGGAATTTGCTTAAAAACAGAAAAATAAGTTGTCCTGTTTTTAATTTTATCTATATCAATGTCTACATTATTGTGCGATTTAGGAAGTTTGAGATCATTCCACAAACACGATGAGCCCCCTTCAGGCATCATTAAAATACTCTTGAAGCCTTTATGAGGTCCAGGTTTGTTATGTAACTCAAGCTTGTTCTCCAGGTTTCCATTGTGGTTGGAGGGATATTTAACTTATCATTGAGTTTTTTTGTTGTTTCTTAGTTAAAACCTCTCATATAAAAAAGTTAGTCACCTGATCCTTAAATAACAGGAAGACGCTGCAAGGTTTTGATGAAGAGATCAGTTTAATATTTTTTTTTAACGAGGGTTCAGATGAAGTCTTCCTGCAGTAGCTCTGCTTCTCCCACATCAGTGAAATATTTCTGCTTTGGTTTAGGAGCTGCATGAATGGAGTTCTGTTTGCACAGGAGCCTTTGAGAGCAAAATGATGTTTAAAAATAAAATGAATCAAAAAACAGATTTCAAGTGTTACGGATTTATAATGAAACTATCAAACAATTATGTAAAAAGGTTTTCATAGTCCAGGATCAGCCAACCCTAGTGCTCTAACAGCCACAACCCTGCCTAATTTCTACCTGGGGGGTATTCAAGAAAGCAGGTTATGCTAGCTCCCACAGTAAGTTTGAGGCTAAGGAAGTTGATAACCTCAGTTTTCGGTTCCAGAAATGGAGGTATGTTTCAGGGTATGTCAAGTTGCCATAGCAACTCATGCTCTGAACATAACCTGGTCTGGAGCAGGTTTAGTTGAAGGTTAGTTTGTTTACAGAGAGGTGAAGCAGCATGGCGTGTCCATTTGAAGATGATTTAGTGGATGAAGAAGCTCAGATAATACTTTTTCCACCGTGAGAGGGTGATAAGACCACATATGGATGTTGGAAAAATATTTTTTTTTACTTTGATCTAACTTAACTATTTGCTTCAGTTAAGATAAATCTTTTTTTTTGTTAAGTCAGCTTAAAAATAACAAGTAGATTTCAGACAGTTATTTTACTTTCATTCAAATTAATTCAGTGTAGTAGGTGTAACTTTGGCACCGCAAGGGATTGTGGGATACCATTTCTTTTGCCTGTCTGGATGGATTTGGGTTTAAGTGTGGGTTTTTGACCAAATGTGTTTAGTTGTTTAGCTGTTTTATAGTGTTCTTCCATGTTTTGCCGAGTTATTTTGTCCTACTATTCTTAAGTCTCTGCACCATGAGTGAGAGGGGAGAAGATGATGAGTTTATATGGCACCCCTACAGTCCACATCCATAATGACAATGACTGAAAATTCCGAATTGAATTTATGCTCTATGTGCATATTGTTTCGTTCTTTTTATTGTTATACAAAGGAGTATATCTGCCGGCTCAAACTTAGACATATGAGAGTTCAAGAATTATAATTAATTAAGATGTACAAAATATTAATTGAATTGGCGTAATAGGACATTTAGTTAGATAATATGTAAATTTGAGTTGTATAAACACTTATTGAGTTTTATAGATGTAAAAAAAATAGGTTGAATACATTTAATTCAATTACCTGTTACCAATAGAAGTATTTCATTTAAGTTGGCAAAATTGGATACGTTATATATATATGCATCACAAGGAAAATGGAAACAAGATCAGAAACTTGTGCGTTTACTTTGTCTGATCCGGTCTTTTGGAACCGACATACCCAGAGTAAGCAAGTTCAGTCGGATTTCAGCCAGAGTTCAGGCTTAAAGTCCGGGTAGTTTAAACATGCTTCCTGGAATGCCCCCTTGGACTGCTTGAAGCTGACTACCTGATTCAGGTGTCTTTGGTCAATCAGGATGTGGAATTAGCTGAGTCACCTAATCTGCAGCAAGATTAGAGAGAAGTGATCAGGGAGAAGTGGAAAACAGGCAGGATTGTTGAGGACATCAACAAACACAGAGGCTGCAGAACTCCGAGTTTGCGCTACTTGGATTTCAACCATCTTTAAAAACTGAACAGTTTTATAATTGCTAGAAGATCAATGAACTACAACTGTTGTTTCATTTATTTACCTTTTTTGTCCTGCCCAAGAAATGTAAAATCTTCCTTTTGTGAAATTTGCCACTTTTACAGATGGCTTTGATCGAGGAGGATGATGATGAGGAGGAGGAGGACCTAGGGTCCTGAGGAACAGAGAAAAGTAAAAAGTTTTTTTTTAAATTGTGATGATCAAGGTGATTACCTGAAGAAACTTTGGAAAAAGATGGATGGATTTTAGATGTAGAAGAGGGGAAAAAGAATTGTGATATCATTTAACCCAACTTTAATTATAATTTTTGTTTTTTACAATGAAAGAGGAATGGAGCCTGAATGCAGAGAACATGTCATGGTGCCTCCGGGAGTCCTCTCCTCCCCCCTCCCCTCTCTGCTCTGCTTTCCAGATTGGACCCAGCTGTTGGCACTCACCTCATCACCTGCCTGCTCTTTTTTTTAGAGGATCCTTCACCAGCATTCTTCATCAGTTCGTTGCCCCTCTTTGGTGCATTACCTGGTCTCTAGTCCTGTCTCTGGTTCTCGCTTTTCATGCTTTATATTAACTACTACTTCTCCACCTCTTCTACAGGACAAATTGCCACGAGTGTCAACCTGGGTCCTACCTCCACACGAGCAGACAGTGCTTCATCAAGGATCCAATGCCTCCAGCTACGTCACAAGCCCAAGCCATGCAACAACTCAACTCAAGTCTCGGCTCCTCTCCACGCCTTGACTCAAATCCACGCCACACCACTGCTTACAGCTGCTTCACCCGAATCATCCCGCCATTGGATATTCATCAACCATACTCACCCACTGGTCCTCGTCCAGAATAATAAATCCATTAATCCTCCATCTCATTCTCCTGTGGTCCTTCCGGGTTCCAGCGTCTGGATCAGAACATATATTTTAGATATAAAGCAGATGCTTTGGTTCTGTACAAAATGTGTGTGACCTTGGTCTTTGTTGTCATTGTGTTGTGGTTCTGCACATGCAGTCCTCTTAAGGACACAGTGTGGAAACAATTTCATGATCTTGAGATTTTCCATCGTCAAAACCTGCTATGGTTCTTCGACTGGAGAGGTTCTTCCCAGTTATCATAATGTGAATGTTGCTTTTTCTAACTTTACTTTTAAAAATCAGATTTATTTATACAAAATCAGTGCAGACCGACCAAAGTTTGTCTGTGATGTTTAAACTGATCATTAGTCTGTTGCAGAGACCCAGTTTAGTGAGAGTAATGTATCTGTTCAAACTTTCTTGATTTAGCACAGATCTATGAAGATAAATTAATACACTGACAAAGCAAATGTTAATTTTCCCAAAGAATAATATAATCAGTAAAACAGAAGATGGATGAGGTTTGCAGAGAAGAAACACAAAGTCTCTGGAAAGACATAACGGTAATCAGATTTAAAAAGCATTATGAGCAGAAAGCTGAGCCCTGCAGGTCCGATCTGCACCAGTTTCCTTACATAAGAGTCAAAAGTGGTTTTCTACTGGCTCGCAACACTTTTTGTGCATCTCAGTTGAAAAACTATCTGGAGATCCCACTGACGATGAAACATGTTTGTAACAAATATAATGAAATGCTGAGGTCTACTGACATTGCTGTTGTGTTTACTTATTTATTCATGACGTGTACTTTTACCACCATTTTCTACCACTACTTATGTCTTTTTCTCTTGCTATTTGTTTTCCCAACTATTATATTTCTTGTTTGGCTGCTGTAACAACTACAGTAGATTTCCCCCCGGGGATCAATAAAGTCCCATCTTATCTCATCTTATCTTAAATACATTTTGTTGATTTTTACTTGCCAAATTATTCAAAGATATTTTTAAATTTGCAGGTTAATTTGATGCTTCAACATGGTCTTTCTATAAGTGCAGATGTCCGCTGGGCCAGGCCTACAATGTTCAGACAGGCTGTCAGATGCTTTACCGCTGACCTGCCTCAGAGGAATGTAGCCTCTGACCCAGTGTTGTAGGCCCAAAAGATCGGGAGTCTGCACCTGGTGGCCCCACACCCTGATTTAGGTGACACAAACATCTTGCCTCTAAAAAAGGGCTTCTCCCTTTTGGGAATCATTTTTTTCTAAATCGGATCTGCCTAAAGGACCTTGAAGAATATTCTCTCTTGTAAAATTTTCAGGCAGGGCTTTCCCTTAGAAAGCCGACACTTGCTAATAAACTTTCTGTGCGGTTTATTGGAGCCAGCTGGTCAACAGTCTTTCCTCTCTTAAAGCATTCATCTCTCATGCCCTAAGTTTGCACAGAAAAAACAAACGTATCTAAAACTTCTTCAATATTGTACTTTAGCTGCAGGACTCTTTATGTGAAGAACACTCTGGAAGTCAACGTTTTACTAAGAAAAGTGTGACAAAAACCAAAATCACTTGTATTGCAATGCTGGCATCTCAAGACAAACTCGAGCCAAGGCTCTGGTTTCACAATTACTTTCCAGAGAGCTGGCAAAAGAGAATCAAGCTGAACGTGTTTTCGTCTGCTGCTCAAACCGTTAAGATCTGGACAAACCAACATCTGAACATATGCCTAAAATGTCTTGAAAGGATGGAGGACTGGATCAAACTCTGAAACTTTGCCTTAAAACTTGAAACTCACCAAAAATTAAGAAAATGTGATGCTCGTTTGAAACGTTGCTTCTCTGTTTGTGATTGGTGACAACAGAAGATCCGGCTCATCCCTTGTATCTGAAAGGTTAGTGGATGAATCAAATCACATATTATTATTCCACCAAATTATCTTCAGACACTAATTAATCAGTCAAATGTGCCCTTCTATAACATTTCTAGGATTTCTTGGAATGCTGCTGTTGAGGCGATATAACACCAAAATCCCAATCACCTGTTAGTTTAAAGGCCAAACTCTTATCTCTCATTTTCACCTTAAAACAATGTTCACAAAAATCCCCAACAATGCATTAGAAATGCAGTAGATGAACCCAAGAGCATTTACCAAGTAGTGTGGAGTTAAGGAAATGGCTTTGGTTAGCTAGGAAACACAGAATTTTCCTTTGGAGCATTTAGGGTGGATTTGGGTCAGTGGAAGGTCATGTGGTCTGATCAGTTCAGTCTTACCCTGCTACTTTGCCCCCTGGATGAATCAGAGTAATCCATCCATCTATCTATCTTCTAACCCTTTTGGGGTCATGGGGCTGCTGGAGCCTATCACAGCTATTGTTGGGCAAAGCCAGCACACCCTGGACAGGTCACCAGTCTGTTTCAGGGTCACATAACCACAAACCATTGAGTCATGAACTAACCTATGAAGCATGTGTGAAGACTGTTAGAAAGTAGAGTTCTTTGGATATAAACCCACACAGAAAGCTCACAGCCAGGAACTGAACCAGGGCCTTCGTGCTGTGAGACGAGAGTGCAAACCACTACACCATAAAGCCCACATTAGAATGACACGAGTGGTAATTTCATTACCTGTGATATTGCAAGTGTGAATGCTTTAAGGTTTTGGCTTGATGCTAAAAATAACATATTGATTTAAAACTTTTTTAAGCAAAAACTTTGAATCAATTTACAAATAAAGTTTGCAAAAACATGAAAAGAACTTGTAACCTTTGTGCTATCCTACGGGGTCAAGATGACCATTGACGTGTTATCCCTGCCATTACAATAGTGGATAAAGGTGGAGAGGATTTCATGTAATCCATGGAAACAAGTGAAGATCACAGATCATTGAAGAAAAATTCAGATCATTGTGGGGTCTAGATGACCTCACTCCCAATGTCAAAGTGCCTAGGATAGCTCATGGGTTAACAGAACTAAAAAAAGATCCTGAAACCTCCAGGTTACTTAGGAAATAAGCTGAAAAAAAGGAAAAATGCCTAATAGTAATTTAATGATACCAAAGAGTACCCAAAGTACAAGAGAAGTGATAGGGGAATAGGAGCAACATTAAAAAGGTCTAACTTTTTATCAAATGTGTAATACTTAGAAATGAACACATGAACTGAAAAGGCTTGTTGCATTTATGAACCTGTTGTACTATAGATTGTATGTGTATTCAATTGAAAGTGTTATGCTGCATTCAGAAACATGATTCGAGGCTCAAATCTTATGATGCACGTTAAATTCGCTGCTCAACACTTATCCAAAAATGTCTTTATAAACCTGAAGCTTCCACCACATGTGGGATGAGCTACTGTCAAAAGTTTTTAGCCTTGTGGCTACATAAACGTTGGTAGAGGTAGATAAAGAAATAGTGCTGAAGCTGCCAAAGTGTCTCCAGTCAGTCTGTGAGGCAGAAACTGCAACTGCTGCTAGTTGACAAGACAGAGACAGCAGAAACACAGCCCCACACACTCTGCCCCAAACACATCAACAATGTTTCTAAACTGTAAGTCTGATTGCAGTATTATTATTTATTAATTTTTGGTTTTTAAATGGAAAAATTCAGCCAACTAAAATTAATTTGTTTCAAGCCTAAAATATGTAGGTTGAATTGATTCAGAGGATCATGGGAAAGGGTCATGGGGTCAGATGAGTCCAAAATAAAAAAAATTTGTCTTAATTCCAGTCGCCGTGTTTGGATTAAGAAGAATGATGAGTACCATCCCAACAACACCATCCCTACTGTGAAGCATGGGGGTGGTAGCATCATGCCTTGGGGTTTTTTTTTCTGCACATAGGATATGAGACAGGACAACTGCACTGTGGTAAAGAGAGGATGACCGGGGCCATATAAAGCCAGGTTTTGGGAAACAACATCCTTCCCTCAGTTACAGCAGTGTTTCCCAACACTGTCTTGCATGTTTTCCATGTTGTCCTGCTTACGTGTTTAAACAGGGTTGGATTGAAAAAAGTTCAAGGGTTGGGAAACACTGAGTTAGAGCATTGAAGATGGGGCATGGCTGAGACTTCCAACATGAGAATGAGAATGACCCAAAGCACACAGCCAAGAGAACCAAGGAGTGGCTATGTAAGATGCATATCCAGGGTCTGGAGTGGCCTAGCCAGTCTCCAGACCTCAACCCAATTCAAAATCTTTGGAAGAAGCTCAAACTTTGTGTTTTTCAGCTCAGTCCAGAAACCTGACTGATCTAGAGAAGATCTGTGAGGAGGAGTGGGGCTGCTTTAATTCAGCCTTCACACGTCTGCCTCTGCTGTCAATCCGCGCAGCCAGGGGCCGGAGGGGGTCTAGTTTTGGGACCACAGTAGTTCCTCTCTGCTTGTTGGGCTTGATGTTATCCTGTTGGCTTCATCAAGCTGGGACCTCCAGCGTGAATTGGGGCAGTTTGCGGCCGAGTGTGAAGCGGCTGGGATGAGGGTCAGCACCGCTAAATCTGAGGTCATGGTTCTCGACCGGAGAAAGGTAGTTTGCCATCTCTCAGTGGGTGGAGTGTCCCTGCCCCAGGTGGAGGAGTTTAAATATCTTGGGGTCTTGTTCACGAGTGAGGGAAGACCAGAGCATGAGATTGACAGGCGGATTGGAGCAGCGTCCATAGTTATGCGGTCGCTCTATCGGTCCGTTTTCGTGAAGAGAGAGCTGAACCAAAAAGCAAAGCTCTCAATTTACTGGTTGATCTTTGTTCCAATACTCACCTATGGTCATGAGCTATGGGTCATGACCAAAAGAACAAGGTCCCGAATACAAGCGGCTGAAATACGGTGGTTGGGCGCTCCCTTAGAGATAGGGTGAGAAGCTAGGTCACCCGCTGAAAGCTCGGAGTAGAACCGCTTCTCCTCCACACCGAAAGGAGCCAGTTGAGGTGGCTCGGGCATCTAGTCCGGATGCCTCCTGGACGCCTCCCTGGGGAGGTGTTCCAGGCATGTCCCACTGGGAGGAGGCCCCGGGGAAGACCCAGGACATGTTGGAGAGACGATGTCTGCCAGCTGGCCTAGGAACTAGAGGTGTGTATTGGCAAGAGTCTGGCGATACGATACGTATCCCAATACGCGCCCCGCGATACAATACGTATCGCAATATTTTACCAGAACATATTTTCTCTCTTTTTAAAAAAAAACATGACTTTGAAAAAACACTACCGAAATTTCAATGTCTTCCGTTGTAATAAAATGGTCAAATTCAGTTTAATTAATGATCACAATGTTAAGCACTGCAACTGTATCTCATAAATAAGTTGCTTTTACCAAAGCTACTTCATAGTGCTTTTATTTTGGTAACTAAAAATATAGAAAGGGAACAGTCAACATTGTCTCATTTACACAACAAAATATTTTTCAGTATAAGAAAAAACAAAGAATTAATGTGCCTTAAGCAATAAGTTTCTATTGGGGAAATAAAATGCTGTTTATTTTCAACATTGCTTAATGTAGTTTCTCCAGTTTTAAACGGTTCAGGAGCCTGAATGGTGCTTCAAAAATGGGGGGGGGGGGGGCCGCACTGGTTCTTTCCAAAAAAAGTGTGATGATGAGGCAGCATGACAGAATGAAGGAAAGCTGCTTTAATGTGACAAAGATGTGCAGCCACGCTTTCTCACACGCGGAGTAAACTGGTAACGCTGGTCGCCACGATGTTGGCCTTTTTTCAGAGCGTTGTACACATCCCTCGGATCGACCAGGTCGCTGAACTAGAATATATTGCTTAGAGGTTCTGCAGAACTTTGGCCCGCTTTGACGAAAGTATTTTAGCCGATGCTAAGTGCGTTAGCTTATTAGCCGCTGCGCTGCTTCACTCGTTTTTTTCTGAGCCACTAAAAAGCACAGCAATCCTTGTTTTTATGTGATGCTGGCAGCAACATGGCACAGAGTTTCTGTTTGGTACCCATCCCAAGTCAAAACGAAGTAGTTCATGTCTCATAACAACAGAACAAGCTGCCTCTGGCTGCAGTCTTCCTGTTGTCCTGCGTGGTGTAGAGCTGCTCAAAGAGGCTCCGTGTACTCTGCTGCCAACTAGCGGTCACAGGGTGAAGTGGACAACAAGAGTCAGACACTAGAGGATGCTCAGAAATATTTAAAGAAATATCGGACTGACTTGAATCGATACGAGTATTGCAAAGTGAAATATCGCGATATTTTCCAGAATCGATTTTTTCCAACACCCCTACTGGGAACGCCACGGGGTCCCCCCAGAGGAGCTGGAGGAAGTGGCCGGGTTGAGGGAAGTCTGGGCATCTCTGTTTGGTTTGCTGCCCCCCGCAACCTGGTCCCAGAATTTTTTGAGCAGTGTATAGTTGTTCGTAACACACACAGTCAACATATCTGCAAAGATGCAGCTCTTGGTTTTTTGTCCTTTAGAGCAAACATTGACTTATCTTCCAGCGTATCATTTATGCACGTCTCCCATGTGAGCGGAAGCCGCAGGCCTGTAATGGGCAGCCGCTGCCCATCTGAACCAGCAGCTCCCTCCAGACTCAGGATATTGGGTAATGTCTGAATCCCTTGCTTACTGGCAGCACCAGCTGTCTGCTAATGCAATTGTTGCAGCGGTGAAGGATATTGGAGTTCCTTCAGCCAAAGTTTGAACTATGATGGGAACAAACTTAAGATTTCCTTAAGCAGCTGTGCACTGAATTTGTGTGACATTTGCTTTCATGCTTGGAGCACATCCACATGTAGAAAAGACCAAGTATGTGCAGTTTGCACAGTTCTGCCAACTTTACTGACAGGATTAACACATTTTTCCCTTTATATTTTCTGATTTAAGATTCTATTAAACCTCGAGCAAAGGTGTACATTTTTTAGGCTGTGTTTGGCTTGGAGGTTTGCTGGAATTAAGACAAGGATTCTAAAATAAAATTCACTTATAAACCAGGAGTTCCCTAATGTTGTTTGATTGATTTTTCTCAATGTATCCTTTAAGTAAAGAGTCTGACTAAATAACAGACCAATGAGAAATTTCAAAAAGTTTTTATTTTCGGAATGTGTTGGGCTGCTAAAGCATTCTGCTGTTTCTGACGCATAGTGAGCAAATGCAGGGATCAGGCATTTTGACTTTCACAGGGCTTCTTTTTATATGAGATTCTGTGCATTTGTTCAAAGCAAAAACTCACTCCCAAAACCTGCCTTGATTGCCTGCAGTGATTGGTTCCTTCTGTGCTCAGGCACCGTTAAGTGAACCGTGCAAAAGCAATTTGTTCCATCTTATTATGCGATCAGACCAGATCTGTACCACGCTAAAGGACACTGAACCGCAATCTGGCCCACCTTTCCAAGCTGACCATTGCACAGTCTTCTTGATCACACCTCAAAAAGGAAAAGAGCTATTGCTTTAGACCAGGGGTCCTCATTACGACGATCGCGATCGACCGGTCGATCTTCAAAGACATCAAGGTAGATCGCAGGCCAGCTAAGATTAATAACCAAAAAAATAAAAGAGTTCTTCTAAAAAATCTGTCAACGAATCAAAATCCTCACAGAGAAATACGGGACTTGACTGACATGCAGAACGGCCAATCGATCATCCTCTGATGCATTCGTCACTGTTTAAATACACCAAGCGCAAATTCTGTCATCAGGCAGTCGCTACTTGCCCCGCAGCACTCAAGTCCCCAGCAGAAGACCACTCCGGACGACTGGAGTGTTTCGCCCGTGAGTCTCCTGCTCCGTATTCCCCTCACCCCTTACGTGGCATGCGCTCGTCACGGAGCCAGCAGGCTTAGAAGCCATGTTCCCCCATTGCACGGTATAGAGGAGAGCATGACATACGATAGTCGCTGCTTTCTGTTTTTGCAATAAAACGCCTCATCTGTTAATACAAATGTGTCTTTGTATAATCTTACTGTGTAGTTTTGGAATTATCAGTACATAAACAATGTTATGAATTAATTGTTCATAATACTGTTTACTTACCAGTATTTTAGTCTCAAAATACCATACAAAAAAACCGCCCCTCTCCATCTGAGCTTGAGGGTCCTGCGCAGTATCTTAGCTGTTCCTAGCACTGCGCTTTTCTGGACTGAGAGGTCTGAGGTCTTTCCAGGTATCTGTTGTTGCCACTCCTCCAGCTTGGGGGTTACTGCCCCGAGTGCTCCTGACCTGTTGTTCTGGCTCTCCCGTGGCATTGTATTGTATCGCTCGTATTACTTGAGTTGTAGCATTCTAACAGAACCATGTTCTCACATCTAGTCCATTTCTGTCTTGTTCCAGTAGCCCACTTTCCATCAGGGTGCTCTGGTCCCTCAGCACCTGTTTGGCCGGGCGACGTCTGAGCAGGCATGACATGTGGTTCATTGTCTCTCAAGTTGTGAGGTAGGCATTAGCGTTAAGGGTCTTGCCCAAGGACCCTCACTGGGTGATGTTAATTGCCTGTCATTTTTATGGTAATTGCCCCATTTCCATGGTAATTGCCCCATTTCCATTGCAGTTGCCATTTTTCCATTACCATTAATTGTTCATTCCGCCCTGGGAATTGAACCGTTTCCTGCATGACAGTCCTGCACTTTACCATCCGAGCTACCCAGCCGGTTATACATATATAACATATATATGTTTTTTCTATATATATATATATATGTATGTATGTGTGTGTATATGCATATGTGTATGTATCTATATACACACACATATGCATGTGTGTGTGTATGTGTTTGTATATACACACACACATATACATACACACACACACACATATAGATATAAAGAAACGCCCCTCTCACCCTTGGTGGTTTCTCACACACAAGCTCGGGTCCTCTACCAGAAGCCTGGGAGCTTTTGCAGTATTTTAGCTTTTCCTAGCACTGTGCTTTTCTGGATTGAGAGGTCTGAGGTCTTTCCAGGTATATGTTGTATCCACTCCTCCAGCTTGGGAGTTACTGCCCTGAGTGCTCCATTTAGGGGCGACAGTGGCTCAGGTGGTTGAGCGGGTCGTCCAATGATCGAAGGGTTGGCGGTTCGATTCCCCGCTCCCACCAGCCCAGAATGTCGTTGTGTCCTTGGGCAAGACACTTCACCCTCCTTGCCTCCAGTGTGGCTCCACTGGTGTGTGAATGTGTATGAATGATCCCAGAGGGGCCGTAGGCGCGAAATGGCAGCCACGCCTCTGTCAGTCTGCCCCAGGGCAGCTGTGGCTGCAACAGTAGCTTACCATCACCAAGTATGAATGAGGAGTGAATGAATAATGGACATAATGTAAGCGCTTTGGGTGTCTTGAAAAGCGCAGATAAATCCAATCCATTTTTATTATTATTTACCACAGGCACCACTGTCACCTTCACTTTCTCCAGTTCTTCTCTGAGTCCCTGGTATTTCTCCAGTTTCTCATGTTCCTTCTTCCTGATGTTCCCATGCCACATCCACCACAACGGCTTTCCTCTGTTCTTTATCCACCACTACAATGTCTGGTTGGTTCGCCATTACCATCCTATCAGTCTGGATCTGGAAGTCCCACAGGATCTTTGCCCTCTCATTCTCTACCACCTTCGGAGGTGTTTCCCATTTTGACCTTGGGGTTTCCAGTACATATTCTGCACACATCTTCCTGTATATTATTCCAGCCACTTGATTGTGGCACTCCATGTATGCTTTACCTGCCAGCATCTTACATCCTGCAGTTATGTGCTGGATTGTTTCAGGCGCCTCTTTGCACAGCCTACACCGTGGGTCTTGTCTGGTGTGGTAGATCTGAGCCTCTATCACTCTGGTGCTTAGGGCTTGTTCCTGAGCTGCCAGGATGAGCGCTTCAGTGCTGTCCTGTAGGCCAGCCCTTTCTAGCCATTGGTAGGACTTCTTGATATCAGCCACTTCAGTTATGGTCCGGTGGTACATCCCATGCAGGGGTTTGTCCTCCTATGAGGATCTCTCCTCAAGCACTGTATCCTCTGCTCTCCATTGCCTGAGACATTCACTGAGCACACTGTCAGTTGGGGCCTTGAGCTTGATGTACTCATGCATCTTGGATGTTTCATCCTGGATAGTGGCTTCTACGCTCACTAGTCCTCAGCCTCCTTCCTTGCGGCTAGCATACAGTCTCAGGGTGTTGGATTTGGGGTGTTTTAACATCCGTGGTCTGTATCTCTTGCTTTGGCCATCTTATTATTCCTGCAGAGTATCTGATAACTGGCAGTGCGTAGCTGTTTATTGCCCGGGTCTTATTTTTGCCATTGAGCTGGCTTCTCAGGACTTGCCTCACTCGTTGGAGGTATTTAGCTGTTGCAACTTTCCTTGTTGCCTGCTCGAGGTTGCCATTTGCCTGCGGAATTCCAAGGTACTTGTAACTGTCCTCGATGTCTTTCGAGGACAGTTCGCCTCGTTCGTCTTGGTGGGTCTGCTCGGCTGTTTTGACCCTGCCACTGAGCGTACACTTTTGCAGGTTGAGCTGCGAAGAGCCTGTTTATTCGTCCGGCTTCATTGTCTCTTGTGTACCTCTTTAGGCGGCTGCGCAAGGCCAGGAGCCTTTGTTTGGCAGTTTCCAGCGCTTCAGGTATGGACATCTGGCTGTATCTCTTAGATACTTGCTTTCTCATTGTATCTCTTTGAGCCTCTGTCAGCCTACTCACATCCCTCCGAGTTGCCTTGATTGTTGAAAAAACAACAATCCCAAACACACTGCCTGGGTAACGAAGGAGTAACTTCGAAAGAAGCATTTCAAGGTCCTGGAGTGGCCTAGGCAGTCTCCAGAAATTTGGAGGGAGTTGAAAGTCCGTGTTGCCCAGCAACAACCCCAAAACCTCACTGCTCCAGAGGAGATCTACATGAAGGAATGGGCCAAAATACCAGTAACAGTTTGTGAAAACCTTGTGATAACTTATAGAAAATGTTTGACTGCTGCCATTGCCAACAAAGGGTATATAACAAAGTATTGAGTTGAAATTTTGTTATTGACCAAATACTTATTTTTCACCATCATTTACAAATAAATAATTTAAAAAATCAGACAATGTGGTTTCTGGATTTTTTTTCCTCATTTTTTTTCTCATAGTTGAGGTATACCTACGATGAAAATTACAGGCCAGTTTCATCTTTTTGGCTGGGAGAACTTGTAAAACTGATGGCTGACTAAATACTTCTTGCCCCACTGTAGATGTTCAATAAATGTAGGACTACTTTTAAGATGCTGAACAAATCTGCCCACATATGATGTTACATTTTATTAACAATAGAGTTGCAGCAGACTGTTGTGGACTCAGTTTTCAGGATTCAGACCTGCAACCATCTTTGCTCTCCTATATTTTGCAGACTTTCCAGTTTGCATAGGTTCCAGGTTGCATGGAAAGTTTGATTCATCCTTTCCTGTGGAAAACTCTATCTTCTGCATTTAATTTTGTCCTGCCAACAGACAAATGTGAAAAAACAGAGTGCTGTGTCAACAGAGAGATTACAGGCCAATTGGTCAAAACTGTTATCAGAGTTTTCACAGCACAACAGAGGGCTGAAGAGGGGATGGGAGGCAGTGGTAGGTCAGGATATCTTAGGTCCCAGGACACAGGCCAATGTCCAGAGGAAACAGCATGAGGTGTGCTGTAAAAGAAAAAATATCTTGAGCCTGAGTACAGTTTAAGTTTTCAGCTCAAAAAAGTAGCATTGGGTTATGTCTGAATAAATACAGCAAGGATAGAAATAAATTCCCATCATCAGAATTTACCTCAAACTACAACAGACTTTTAGGGCCAATTTAGAAAAAAAAAAAGGTTTTAATTACAACTTTTAAGTTGTAAATTTACGAGAAAGAAAGTCATGACTGTTAAATTACGAGATTTTAAATCGTAAATTTACGAGAAGAAATCATGTAAATGTATGAGTTTTTAGTCGTAAATTAACGAGAGAAAAAGTTATAGATTAATGAGGAAAAAATACCAAAGTTTTCCGTTTATGGGAGCCCAGCTTGAAGATGAAATATGTGTAGCCTTTTGTGAAGCTTTATTTCCAGATAGGTTTAAAACAAAGAGATTCTGAACCTTTTGGCGACTCAAAATCAGATTATTGTCAGTGGAGCCAGCGTTCCGGGGTTCTGTGTCGCTAAAGCAGAGTTTCATATGTAAAATAAGGAGCTCAGAGACGCGTTTGGGTTTAGAGGACTGTTGCAGCCTTTATTTTCCTTTTCATTCGCACACCCTGAAGTTCATTTGTCACTTTTCGTCAGAAACCTGTCATTCGAACACCAATGCGGAAATAAACAGTGTTACATACGCCCCCTCCTCCAGATGGAGCGTCCCGTTTCAACAAAAAACAACAAAGATGAATGAAAATAGTCTCGTCTAGCATTAGAACGTTGACAATGCCGAGTGCTCCTCCTCAGATGGAAGCATCACACAGACGTAAAGATCTTGTCTTTGGTGGAGGAAAAAAGGATTGAAGTGGACAGCTGCAGGGACACCGACGGCTTCATCGAGCAGCAGAGATCCTGCAAACCACACATCAATAAATAAAACATTAATAATTCGTAAATCAAACAAATTTTGATTTACTTCCAAACATTTGGAACGTTATCAATAAACATTCAGCTCACCTGTTCAATTGAGTTTAGTCGGTCTGCTCTTCTGCTGCGCTGCATTCACTTGCTGCCCTGTATGCTCCATACGACTTTAATCTCGTAAAATTAGGATTTTTTTTTCTCGTAAATTTACGAGTTTTTTTTCTCACAAATCTAAGACTTAAAATATCATAATGTTTCTATTTATTTATTTTTTGGTGGCCCTAAAACTCCGTCATATCAAACATTCAAAGCTCTGATGAGAAAAAACTGTGAGGTACGGCTGGTTCTGACCCATCCGTATAACAGGTGCTTGAAAGGAAAAAAGTTTTGCCTCATGGTCAGGTCTTTTCCAGAAAAATAATCTTGTGGAAACACGAAATGTGTTTACATAAAATTATAGTTGGATATTCGGAATAACAAACAGATCATTTCAAGAAGATCGTTTTTTCTTTACTTTACTTTACAGTTTTGTAGTGAGTGCAAAAGTGTCCAACAGATTACTTAAATTTTTAATTTATCAATCCATTTTCAATATATTTCTTTCAGGGTCACAAGGTTGATGGAGCCTGTCCTGGCTACCTGAACAGGTAATTACTGCTTGCTCTTTGGATGGAGCCTGAGTCAATCAGAGCCTAGTGGGGACATCCTATGGGCATCTTATGGACATTGAAATATTATGTGCACATCCTGTGCGAGCCAATACTCGCACCTTACTAATGATGAGAGTGTAAGGACACCGTACGACAGCATCACCCGTATGTCATTAGTGTGTGTAACTGACATTACCCTTACAAATACTTTACAATACAGCTATCGCATGCATAACAACGGTATGTTTCATTTTCATGACGTCCTTTAGATTACCGACACGCCCCAAGGGCGTACAGTTACCTGCGTTTATTTCTTACATTCCGTTTGTGTTTTTGATTGATTTATCAACACGTTTTTGAACAAGTGTTCAGATGAGGCCGCTTCCTTCTACAACACTTTACAGGCCAGGACATCCCAAAAGCCTGCAGCACCCCTACGGTTGAATGCAACAAAGAGGCAGTGGATGCTAATTCGCCACAGGAATCGCGTTTAGTGTGAACGCAGCATTTTACTTGTGCCTGGATCTCTTTTGCCAAGACTGGAGGAATCGAACTGACTTTGTCAAACCTGTTGTTGTTTTTTCTATACCTCTTGAACTTTTATCATTCATTTAAATTGTGCTGCAATCCATTAGCTTTACGTGTTTTATCTCAACTTCATTGGCCAATTTTGCATTACGCGTTAATCAGGTTTTTGGAGCTTCCACAAACCCATTGGTTTAACGTTTTTCTTCTTTTGTTTAGTAAGAATGTGTATAGTTTTCACTTTTCTTTATATGATCACAAAAAGATTCATTTGTTTATAACAAGTTTCAATGCATAATATTTGAAAATACAATTGGAAAATTAAGAGAAGAAGGGTGTACCACAGGTAAACTGAGAAACAAATGTCAGTTTCTGCTAAACAGAAGTCTGCTCTAGATTGGGTTAACCTTTGAATACATCTTTATCATCAATTCATGTAGCCTGTTGTGTGTGTTTGAGCCTGGGTTAGAGCTTCTCTGTGGTGCAGTGGTTAGCGTTCTTGCCTTACATCGGTTCAAATCCTGACTGAGACTTTTCTGTGGGGGGTTGCATGTTCTCCCCATGCATGTGTGGGTTTCCTCTGGCTTCTTCACAGGTTTCCTAGTGTCTTTCAATTGCTTCTAGGTGTGGGTGAGTGTGTGAGCTCGGAACAAAATCAACCAGTTATGTTATACATACTCTTGCTACTTCTGGAGTCAGGTGATTACATTTCCTTGCTATGTTTTGTAAACTAGTCTAATATTGTAGTTTAATTTTCTAAAAATTCAAACAACAAAGAATATGTCTACATGGCAACAAGATTGATCCAAATGATCTTGCTTTTGTGCAACAAGTCAAGGACAACCTGAGATTGGACCTGCCAGTATAATATGAACGACCCTGGGAGTATTTCAGGAAGGCAACTCGAGCAGTGCGTTTACCTGGTTACTCCTTCCCACGGGCGGTTCAGTCTAATTAACTCACCTGTTTAGCGTCCTACTTAAGTTCCAGGTGTGCGGTCCAATCCTTCTTCTTTAATTTTCGCGAGCTCTGCGTTCATCACCCCACCATCCTCCCCGGCTTCCACCTGTGAGCTCCGTTAGGGGTAGTTTAATACCCAAAGTTTTCTATGGAGGTCTTTGTTTTATGTATCTAAACGGAGCCTTATGACAAACTAAAAGAAATATGGAAATAAATCTTCTTTACTGCATGAGTTGTCTGACTGAAATGTTTTTTTATTCAACACACAAATGTCCCTTCTGAGGCCACGGAGCATTTAAACGTCTATACGTTTTTTTGTAAATAAAAAAGCCTTTACATTTTCTGTATAAAAAAAAGCTCCTCTGTGAGTTTTTGCAAAGATACAGGTGGATACATTTAAAACAGGCCAATGCTATAACTTAGACTGAAAGTCTTCCTGTTTTATTAAACAGAATAAAAACTGTGCTGTGAGTCAGTTCATGCAGGTTAATGGCCGAACTGTTGTTTCCTCCTCCTCTTTCATCCCCTGTAGTTCTGATACACGCACACCAAAACTACCCAGCAAAGACTTTTTAATGTCTGCCAGCTAAATGACAGGTGTCAGGATCTATCCTGCAGCACATTTTTACTTAGAAGCATTAACAAGCAAGAAAAACATGGGTCACATTAAACTTTTCCTAGGCGACTAACGCAACTCATGTTTGGTTCTCACTAAAGGGTTCTGGGTTCCTGCTTCTTGCTGAGACCCACCTACCACCACCTCATTGATCCCATCAAGATCATGTGTTTTCATTCTTCCAAAGCTGAGCTCCTCAGTAACTTTCACTGATTGTTGTTTAACTTGAAGAAGTGTGATTTCACCCTGGAATGTGGCTCTAAGAACAACCTCAAGACTGTTTAGTGTCAGGGCTTCATGACGTTTTGTCCTCATAACTGATGAGTGAAGCAAAGAATCACATGGGTGAACAGCGGAGGCCATCAGCTGATGTCATCCCCCATGCGATGCAGGTCTGACAACAGGCTTGAGAGGTTCGGTGAGTACGGAGCAGAGCTCCTGCAAACCGCGGCCCTCATGTTGGGTTTAGCTAGGAGCTTTTATACTGAAAGATTAAACACTGGCTTCACACCACCAACAGATGACTTCTGGATTTTGCTTCAAAAAAACACATAACAGAAGACCATTCATTGTTCAAACCTGATTATGCTTTGAAAAAAGTTGTATTTCTAAGTAAAATCCTTGAAAGAATACAACCCTGTCATGGTGCCTCTGTCAGCCAACCTCCCCCTCCCAGCTCTCGTCTGCTCTGCTGATTAGAACCAGCTGCACTTCATCACCTCATCACCTGCTGGCCTTCTTAAGGAGATCCAACCCCAGCATTCATCGCCAGTTCGTTCAACACTCTGGTGCTTATGTCTGGCCTCCGTGTTAAGCTAAGTACTTCAAGTCTGGCTCTTTACTTACTCTCGCCATGTCACTCGTCGTCAGGTTCCTCCCCAAGGGCATCGCTGGTTCCTCCTCATCGAGAGCTCCTCTCTTCATACTGCTCGGGCCACAAAGTCATCCTCGCCATGCTCAGTTCTCACTAGCTGCGGCTTCCTCAAGTCCTCCGCCACGCTCGCCGATTCTCCACGACGCCGTCCTCAAGACTCCGGCTCTATCACCGACGGCGATCCTCAAGACCTACTTACCCCACAATCTATTATTGATTCATTTTTTGACATTGAAAATAAATCCGTTCCAAGACTTCCTGGCTTGAGTTTACTTCTGGGTTTCAGCGACTGAGTCTGCCATGTCATTGACATAATGACAAACCCAATGTTTCTTTAATTCTCATTAAGGCCAACGGCTGGTTTTTGTTCAACAGTTATGTGTTTTACGTAACAGAATTGTATTGTTTTGGCTGCCACTCTGTCATTTGGCTTAAAAAAAGCAAAGAACAAACAACAGAGTATTAAGTCCAAACCAAACACATTCTGAGGTCTATTAAACGAGGGTACATGTGTTTGATGCCTCAGGGTGGTGATAATTACCTGCAGGCATGGACAGGTTTGACTCCAGCGATGACATCACTTCCGCACACAATCCGAAAAAGAAGCTGCAGGTGAGCTGCTGAGTCCTGAATGAACTTCCAAACTCAGTCCCAGTTAAAGTAACAGAGTGTTGGGTGTCATGAAGGTTGGACAGCCCAACCCCCCAGATCTCGCACCAGTGTGCAAGTGGTTCAGTCATAGAGACACTATTGAAGCAGGCCTGGTGTAATTCCTGAGGAAATTACTCTCTGGATACTCTGAGGAAAAGAAGTAGTCATGAGCTGTCACACAAACTATACTCATGTATATACTCTGGTATGATACCAGAGATGGATTTTAAAACTATCCTTTTTTCCCTCCTTTCAAGTCTAAAAGGCAAATAAAGATCTAGCAATGACAATAAAAGGGGTAATAAAAGTTGGGTCACACAAATGTCATTACTCTGGCTAAACAAACTGTAAGAGCTGCTTTTATTTTGAAAAGATCAAAATCAAGAATAAGTGTTTTTTTTTTATGTTGCGGCAAAAATAAATAGTAAATGTTACTTTCTTTCTACCTAAGATAGTTTTTTTCAATAAGTAGACTTTGTTTTGCATTTTATTTAAATAACTCCACAAATCTGGAAAGTCAGAAATGTCTGAGTCTGCATCGCAGCTATAAGCATGTGGTGAAGGGGAAGAGTTTTGCTCTGTGATCAAAGAAAGTCTCAACATTTTCTTAAAATGTGTAGTTTCTTTTGAAAGAAGATTATCTGTGGTCTTTAGAGCTGAATCATTTTCCAAAAACCACAAACAGCAAAAAAAAAAAAAAAAAAAAACTGGTTGTCATCTTTAGAAGTTGCCCTGAAATTTCTTGGAATGCTGTAATCATGCAGCTCAAGACAAAACACAAGGAATGAAGCATCTGGGAAGGAAAAAGGCCTGCCTTGGTTCAGACTGCAGCAGCTCTGTTCAGGATAAGGCTTCTCTGTGAATGGTACTCCTATAACAAACTGCAACCAGATGGTGTTTGTGCGTTTGAAGTGCCTCTGCATGTCGCTCGGGTTACAGCTCCAGCAGTGTCGCTCTCTGGAACCCCTTAAAGGACATCATCTCAGACCAGAGTGCTCTGTGTGACTGTAAGGGTGGGAGCAGACAGAGGCGGGGGCTAGAAGCTGAAAACAATTATGAAGCCTTTAATTTTCACTGTGCAATCAGAATATGGCTGTAATCAAAGTGCAGGTCTTCCAGTCCTGTTTGCACCAACATCTTCACGGGCTTCTCCCCCGGCATCCTGGGAAACGTGTTCTCTGAGCTGGTGTCATCATGGCTCAGTGGGTGGTGCTGTCACGTCTGTGGAATTTATGGTGAAACAGGAATCTTAGCTCTGTGGACACCCTTAATCTTTGTAGCTGCTCACGATAAGACCACAGGATGACAGGAAGTGTCTCATTCAGACAGATAACAAAATCAGAACTACGGTGTTTCCGCAAAAAGAAAGGACACAAATAGATTTTGTGGGGAAAAGTGTAGGGCGTGTTTTATTTTAGTTCAAACCTAACTGTCAGGCTGATTTTAAACACCACACAGGCAGTTTAGTGGAAACCGGGAAAAACTCAGTTGTGCCCCAGTCTGATGACAATTCTGATTTTTTTCAGAGCTGTAAAGATTTTAAGAACCATGAGAGTCACTTTGATACAAAGAGGAAAAGAGAAAATATTACTTCAACTAAACTGTAAAGAAATTCTCACAAACACAGACCCTGGAATGAAAATCTGACTTTTGTAACTGCCAGTCTTTCTGTTTTGAAGTCCACAAATGAAGCTGCGGTGCGGAAAAACATCTGCAAAGACGTTTTAGTGGTTCTCCATTCCAGAGTCCTTTGAAGGAAACATCTGGAATAATCTTCTTTGACTGAGTAAGCTCCTGTTTCCAGTTTATTTCAGAGGTACAAATCTATCAGAACTGTTCCTACAGTGATTAATGGAAGAATGATTGATCACAGATAGATGACAGATAGGTAGATAGTTAGATAGAGATCGATGGATGGACAACAGAGAGAGAGGGATGGATGGATGGATGGATGGATGGGTGGGTGGATGGATGGATGGATGGATGGATGGATGGATGGATGGATGGATGGATGGATGGATGGATGGATGGATGGATGGATGATAGATAGATAGATAGATAGGATAGACAGATAGATAGATAGATAGATAGATAGGATAGATAGATAGATAGATAGATAGATAGAAAGAGATATATAGATAGATAGATAGATAGATAGATAGATAGAGAGAGAGAGAGAGAGAGAGAGAGAGAGAGATAGATAGATAGATAGATAGATAGATAGACATTATTGTGATAGATAGATAGATAGATAGATAGATAGATAGGATAGATAGATAGATAGATAGATAGATAGATAGATAGATAGATAGATAGATAGATAGATAGATAGATAGATAGATAGATAGATAGATAGATAGATAGATAGATAGATACTTTATTGATCCCTAGAGACATTCCATGGCAGTATCATATTATATTATATTACATTACATTACATTATATTATATTATATTATATTATATATTATATTATATTATATTATATTATATTATATTATATTATATTATATTATATTATATTATATTATATTATATTATATTATATTATATTATAAATGCATTCATTTGGTAGGTTTAGTATATTTTTCCACAGCCACTTCCTTTTGCTTCTCCCAAACTACTTTCTCCTTTTCATTTTTACGTGGCACTTTTGGGCCTTGAGCTGAAAGAACAGGGTATCATGGTGTGTAACCTTAATCTTAAATTTGTATTTAACTTATTAGCAGATTTGGAAAGCACCAAGTTTTATGTTTGTTCTTTTATAACTGTCATAAACCTTACAATAAAAGGTTGTTTGTGTGATTTAGACTGTGCTGCATGTTTGAAGGTTATTATAAGATATGTATGGGCCATTTCATCCTCCAGCTCAGTGTTGATCTCAGACCTGCTGTTTACCTCCTAAAACCCGTATCTACTTTCCTGTTCTGCTTTTCACGTTTGTTCTGTGTTCTTGCTAAAATGCAACCTCAGGACTTCAGGAGGCATAGAACAGGCTTTGATCAACAACCCACAGACTTAAGAGGGTAATAGAGCTTCTTTTTTCTCTGCCAAACAAGCCCAACGTTGAGACTAATAATGTCCCAATCATTCAGCTTTTATGGACCTGCAGCACCATCTATTGGTCACAGAGTGCAACTGCAGTTGATGCTGAGCCAGCAGCGACAGATATTTTTGATTTCTGATTAAGAAATGACGAATAACGTGAAGCTCAGGTAAAATAAAAAAGTTTTTTTTTTAAGTTGGATGTGTAATGTCCCAGAACCCTTTAAAACTTAATAGTTTAGTAATGAGATTTCCACACTGAAGCAGTTCTGTCCTGTAGTAACAGCTACAGGGAAGAGCTAGATTTTTTTAACTTGATAAAAACGCTTCCAGTAAGAGTCTCAAGAACAGGAACTTTGATGTGATTATTCTTTGCCTTCCAGTTGCTCCCATCTGACCCCCCTTCTTTCTCCTCACTCACACAAACCTCCTTCTCTACCTCCATGAACCTCCCTTCTTGGTCTTCCTCTAGACCTCTTAACTCCAACCTCAACATCCTTTCACCAACATCATCACTGTTCCTCCTCTTAACATGTCCAAACATCTCCATCTGCTTCTCTGCATTCCTGGCATCTTCATTCTGCCGCTTGGCTCTGGGTTTCTGTCTCTTGAACCACCAACATGGCTGCTGTTTCTCACCAAAGTCTGCTACACCTTTTTCTGCTCCTTGATGACACTCTTTAGCCAAGCACATCACACCTGAAACCTTTCTCCACCCCTCTGCCTCTTGGACCTCTTCCTACACTTAAAGTCCACCACCTTCTTGCCTGTGACCTCACCATTCCACGCCAGTTCCACTTATTTACACACAGATTCTCTGTCTTACTGCAGCTGCAGTTGCCTTCATTCATTCTCTTTCTAGATTAAACCTCCACCTCTCATGATGTTCCTCCACCTGCTCCCCCCTGCCCCCACTACAGATCACAGTGTCATCTGAAAAAATCATGATCCATGAAGTTCCTGTGGTATGACGTTATGTGTCATCCGCTTCGCTGTCAATAGCAACCAAGAAGCAGCTCAAAGTTGATCCATGGTACAGTCTTACCTTCACCTTCAACTCTGCCCCCATCTATAGAGCACCTCACCACTGTCTTCCAGCTCTCCTTCATGTCCTGAACAACTTTAACATTCTTCTCTGTCACTCCAGACTTCCGCATCCAAATCACAGCTCCCCTCTCTGGATCCTGTAATAGACTTTATCTGGATCTACAGAAACAATCCACCACTTCCTTTTTCTAAAGAAGGTGCCATCCCCTCCTACATTTATTATGTCCCTGTAATAGTTTCATTCAGTGCAGTAATAATGTCAAAATAATAACCAGCTCAGTGGAAGAGTGTCCACCCCGCGACTGGAAGGTCATAAGTTCAAATCCAGGCATACCAGTCTTTAAAAATGGGACCCCTTGCCTTATTGCTTGACACTCTCCATTAAGGGATTGGATTGGGGGGGTTAAACCACCAAATTTTCTCAAGCGCGGCTGTGTCTGCAGCTCACCGCTCCTCCAGAGGATGGGTCAATGTGGAGAAGAAATTTCACACACCTATAAAAGATATATAAATTAAAGACCAGCTCCAAATAAAATGGTGGTTTCAACATTTTTCTAGTGGGATATCTCTGATGAGGGAGGACACAGATAAGATGATTTAAGAATAAAAGTGCATTTCAGAGTAATTCTTTATTAAAATCATTGTCAATCAGGAACAGACAAGAAAATGCCACTTAAAAAAGGATTTAGTTGTTACGCAAAATCTACAATGGGCGGACCACAAACTCCCTGCTTTGCCCCATTCTGATGCATCCACAAATAGATCCATGTATGTCTTTGTTTTCCTCGTCTTACCTGGACGACTGGATAGCTCTGATATTTTTGCCATTTTTGCTCCACTGCTAATGTTAGGTTAGGGGTGTGAGGGGCTGTAAGCTAGCAGGATAGAGTTTAAACAGATGGAAGATGGGAAGTGGAGGCAGGCCTACTCCATGCCAACAGTCCCCGCCCAAAACTCAAATAACATCACAACGATTAAAAGACCACTGGGAACACTTTGACAATAGATCAAAAGATGGTAGGAGTGGGTATTTAAAGAAAAACCATGGTCAGCATTAATAATTTAGCGGTGTCAAACTCATTCTACTTCGAGGGCTACATTCAACCCGTCTGATCTCAAATGGGCCGGACCAGTAACATAATAGCAAAATAAAGCAGGTTTGTTTTCGTTAATTTGTTCAATTGAAAAAAAATGCCTCAACCAACGTGGTAGCCTAATCATTTATTATTACACATTCATTCACAGATGCCAATATATCTTAAATTAAATTAATTTCACTTAAAAAAGGTCTACTCAATTTTACACAGACTGAATATTTTACATCGGACACTGAAGAAATCTTAATAATAAACTCAAGAGGAGCTACGGAAAAAAATGATACCTAGAATGTAGATGTGCAAATTAATGAAAAATTTAACTAAGTTAAACATGCAAATATTTGTGAACATGAGAATTCAGAGTTAACCTCCTTTCTCTCCTGAAACTTCACCCCGCCATCAATATCAGCAACACATTTACTGTTATTCAAGTGTGCAAAAACACAATGAAATGTCCAAAAATCTTTTCCTGGTTTGCTGCCTGAATTTTGTGATAACACCTGTCTTCTTCCTGAGCTTTAAAGGGGAGTAAGCCCTGGCTGCAGCCTGCAGAATGGGTCAACATAGTGGAATGCTGGAACGCAGAGGAATGTGAACACGCTGTGGAATGTTAACCCCGCCCACATTGAGCCCGTCTGCTGTGGAATGTTAACCCCGCCCACGCTGAGCCCGTGCATTTGATTCACCTTTGTCACAGCAGTTGTGATTGCAGGAAAGGGGAAGAATCAGTGGAGGACATTTTGTGTCATTGTGAATAGTATGAGGAAGAAAGAGAACAGAGGGAGGAAAATTTGAATGGTGCAAAAATGATTCAAGTCCCTCTTTCATGTAACACAATAAAATTCTGTTTGTTTTATTTAAAAATATTTATTTTAAAAGATTGTATCTACATTTAATTGACCTAACACAAAATGTATTAATAGTTTCCCCTATAACTCCAGGAATCCAAAATAATTGAGTTCAAGTAAGGGGCATGCTGTTGAATGCTGTTTTCCTGTTTCTCTTTATGCTTTTTGCCGTCTCACGGCTACAATTTTTCACCTATTTTAACCATTGAACTATTAAAATATTCAACTCCTTCATGATCTAATGTAATGCCTGGTATGACTATTAGTCCTTCAAATCCTTCGACTTTTCAAAAGTGAAAACTTTAGTTCGTGTTTTCCACGTAAAAAACGAAACTGTGGCATGAAATCGTTTCAACTCGGCTTCTCCCAATAAGACGATACACGAAGAGCGTCATTCATAGAAATAAGGAATCTATTTATTTATACCGGCGGCCTTGATTTGTCACTGGAGTGTTAGCTCAGTGGCATATTTAGCGGGTTTATAATACAGAGGTTCTGAGTTTGAATCTGGCTTGAGATTTCTGTTGCATGATCTTTTTCCTTTGCCTTTCTTGATAAAATTGAGTTCGACTAACTCGATTATATTTCGTTACATGGAAGAATTTTCTTTCAGGTGGGGTTACTTATATTTATTGGATGGAAATCCTGCCCACAATTAAATTGAGTTCATCCAATGAGTTATTTTTTTGAGTCTGTGAGGCCAGACAGAATTTATTAACTCCCTAATACATGCACATGGAAACTTATAAAAGGCATTAGAAGACAGGAATCACTGTATAAATTCTCTAATTCAATTAAATATTTTTTTATTTAGCGCAATGAAAAACAATAAAAAGGGGATCATGAATACAAAGAATGCATTAGGAAAATACTAAACTTTAACAAAACAGACTAAACTAAACTGTTATTCCTGCCCTTAGACCCCCCCCCCCCTTCACGGTAAGGAAAAACTCCTTAAAAACCGGTAGGTGGCAATATTGCACATGGAAACTTGTAAAACCAATGAAGAAGACAGGCTCAAAGTGGGCGGGGTTAACATTCCACAGCGTGTACACATTCCTCAGCGTTCCAGCATTCCACTATGTTGTGCACTTCTGCAGGCTGCAGCCAGGGGTAGTTGTTAAAGGGCGCCATCCGTGACCAGTCTGACGTCACGTGACCAGTTCACTCCAACATTGTCCAGTGCAGTAAATAGAGCAGGGGTCGGCAACCTTTTTTACTCAAAGAGCCATTTGGGACCGCCCCTAATGAAAAGAAAGCACCCGGAGCCACAACCCGTTTTGACATCACTATATATATTATTCATGTATATATTGTATCAAGGGTGCTCATGACGTCGATCTTCAATGACATGAGTGTAGATCGCGGGCCAGAAAAGATTAAAAAAAAAGTACTTCTTAAAAATCCACCAGCCAATCAAAATCCTCACTGAGAAGTACGGGACTTGATTGACATGTAGATTGGCTAATCGAACATCCTCTGAAACATACATCACTGCAAATGCACATTGTGTTCCTTAAAGGATGATACCGCGGTCGCGTTGGGAGGAGCCACCAGCTGAAGTTATGGTCTGATCGCTGCATGGAGCGATGTGTTTATCAATGCATGGTACAAACTGAGAATGTGGAGAGATCAGGTTTATTATTTTGAAGAGTTCTACTTGGTTATCATGTTTCCATGTTTGAGTTCATAAAATCATCCCAGGGAAAGTCTCTGCTTTAACTCCCGCAGGGAAAGCCGCGTCTCAATCTGACGCCCGTGTTTGCATCTCTCTGACAGAGTTTGAAGCCAAAGCCCCTCCTCTGCCTCTCCATCTGCTTTTCCTCTCTACCTGTTCACCTGTTCATATCCTCTGCAGCTGAGAGTTGTTTCCCCCGCGCTCCTCAGTGTGTCCTACACAGAGAGCGCAAAATACGAAATTCGGGGCGCTCCAGCGCCGCATAAGGATTAAAGAGCCAGACGCAGGTTATAGCGAGGATAGAGAGGGTTAAGCAAATGAATGGAAGAAGGCGGCCCGCTGAAGAAATATTCAATAGTGTACACATTTTATTATTAGTCTGAACTATCTTTTATTTAGAAAAATCTTTTATTTTGCTAAATCAGTCCAGTGCGGAAATAAACATCAACAAAAGTTGTGTTGGGCGGTTTTTGGCTGGGTCTGGCAGTTTTCAGATGACTTTTGGGCTGGAAACCTGTGACTATCTGGCAACACTGGCGCAAACTCTCTGTCATCAGCGAGTTGCTCTCTGCCCCGCGGCACGTCAAGTTCCCGGCAGAAGATCACTCCGGACCGCGTGTGTCCTCCTGCTATCAGCTCTGCAGTTCTCGCCCGATAAATACGAGCTCATTTAGGAAGCTGGTTTTGACGTGGTACGCACTTCGTACGGAGCCAGCAGATGAACAAAATAAAATTTAATTATTTTAAAATACTCATTATTTTCCAAAGTCACAGGGAGCCACAACAGAAACATGAAAAAGCCACATGTGGCTCCGGTACCATGGGTTGCCGACCCCTGAACTAGACAAATCACTATGTCATCAGCTGTTGTTGTGTCCACTGTGACAGTCTGTTCAACACCTCTAATAAATTTGCACAGCTGTACATATCTGTGATGTTGGTGCTTTCATCAACAGTGACTGAAAATGCAATAAATTACTGTATTCCTTCATTTGGTGCCCAAGTCTCCTCAGAGATGTTGGATCTGTAATTGTAATCCTTTATAGACTCATGTTGGCAAAGGTCAACTGCTCTTTGGGAACAAGACTTCTGCAGCCTTCAGCATTTTTTCACAAGTTCACCATCAGAAAATGGTTTGGATGTTTGCTCCAACTTGTCTGCAATAAGGTAGCTGTCACTGCTCCATGGTCCACTGACGTCACGGCTGCAACAAATGCAGACGGTTATTTTATCAGTCCAGCTAAAAGTTGGTAAATCTTCTCTTTTCTTAACTGCAAACGGTGAAACTTTTCTTCATGGTGAGTCTCATAGTGGTGCTGAATTTTATATTCTTTGAGCACTGCGCCCTGTTGATGACATACCAATCATACAGGTTTTGCATTCAGCTCCATGAACAAATAAAACTCTTTCAATTTTTCCTGGAAAGCTCAGCACTCCACTACAACCTTGTTTTATCTTTCTGACAACATTTTGTTCATTATTGCGTCACTACTGATCATTCTTATAGCAATTTAACAGTGGTGAGGCTCACTAGGAACCAAACTACATCTTACCCAGACACAGAGCTGTTAGGTTTCCCTTTTGGCATATGCAGATATTTGCTGTTTCATCTGTTTTGCTTTTCCTTTGCTTCCCCTAGTGGCGGAATTGCGCATTTCGGTTGTTTCTTTAAAAAATCATAACTCGCCACAGGAATGGACTAGAAACCTGCTTTCTTTTTTAAACATCCTTTTGATTTTTACTCTTCATGTGTGGGCCGGACTAAACCACCTGGCGGGCCTGATACGGCCCGTGGGCCATATGTTTGACACCCCTGATTTAGCTGATTGTGCAAAAAGGGACTGCAGGATGGGGCAGTGGTTAGCGCTCTTGCCTCACAGCAAGAAGGCTCCCAGTTCAAGTTCCAGCTGGGGGACCTGAAACAGAACATCAATGGCAGACCTTTCTGTGTGGAGTTTGTATGTTCTCCCCGTGCATGCATGGGTTCTCTCCAGGGTCTCTCCATGCTTCATAGGTCAATTGGCAACTCTAAATTGTCCCTAGGTGTGAGTGTAAATGGGTGTGTGATTGTGGCCGTGACCGGGATAGGCTCCAGCAGCCCCATGACCCCAAAAGGGATAAAACAGTAGAAAATGACTGAATGAATACAAAAGGTTTTGAATCCTCTGAAGATGTTCAGGTACACGAGGAGCGGTGAAAATTAGCAAAGATGAAAAGGTAATGAGGTGAGTTGGTCTCCAGTGACTTTAGTAGAACTCATTTTCTCTCAAATGAAAATCCTACTCAGTATTGTGAAACATTTATACAGTGTAACAGGAAGAAGCAGCACATTGAGTTTGATGAAACTGTTTGGAACAAACCTTGAGTTGCTTTTTAGCAATACAACTCCAAGTCAAAGCTAAGCTGCTCCAGAGACTTTAAATGTTATCCAGAATAAACATCTGGAAAACAGTGAAAAATATTTAAATGTTTGATAATACAACATCTAATCCAACAGACCAAATACATGATGGATGTATATTAATAAAAACTTGTAGATACAGTGCAGATCATCAAACATGTCAACAGAAACATGGACTGAGTGGTCAACATGTTTATCAAACATTGGCTTGTGTGTTTCCCAAAGAGTGATGCTTACTGCCATTATCTGTTTTCTGGTCTTTATTTTGAAAGGGACACGTTCTTTACTGACACAATCACATAATACACATAATGAAATGAACAAAGTGATTAGTGACTCATTTGTATTCTAGTTTTTGTAATGTCAGGCTTAACATGGAGAGATTCTCAGTCATTTTGTGAGCTCAGCTGAAGCGGAGTCAACCACAACTAGGAATCCGATATTTTCTTGGGGGGGGGGGGGTAATAAAAAACCAATCTTAAAAACTTTCATTCAATAAAATTGTGTAGTTCACACACTTTGGGAAATCAGCTATGAACCAAATTCTGGAAAAAAAAGACAATTCTACTATGTAAAACTCCAATAAAATGAAGGAATCTCTGTACACCAGGGACAAAATGAGGCATTTATTGGATGTCTGATCAGCCTTTCATCAATGATCAGAATGATTGTATTAATGACTTTAATAAACTAACCAGAGAGTCTCCTAGAAACTTGATCCCCCGTGCCGTGTGCAGCTAAAGCTTTATGGCTTTATGGCAGAAGTGAAACCAGGTTTGAAAAGGTTCCAGGAGATGGACGGTGTTGTGGGTTCTCTAAATTGTCCCTAGGTGTGACTGAGAGTGTTTGTGGTCTGTAAAATGGCAGCGGTTTCCCCCGCAGACCTTCACAGTTCGAGCTTTACTGAGCGATCGAGGCATTTTTCCCTATGAGCTGCACTCAATGACATCCTGAAGAGTCAGTATTTCCTCCTCATGATAATTCTCACAAATGTTTTTCGTGTAGACACAGATCTGCTAGACAAAAGCAGCTCAAATGATCGGTTTGCTGTCAGTTTAAACGAAGACAGGAGCTGCATTATAACCCCTCTGTGCTTTTCAAAAACTCACATAAATTACTTTAAGCATCAATTTTCCACTGCTCTGTCTAAAATCTACATGATGTTCATTTTAACCCTTGTGCTATCTTAGATGACCCCATCCTTATATTGACGTGTTCTCCCTAGCATGACAAAGGTGGATAAAAGTGGAAAGATTTCATGTAATCCATGGACACCAGTGAAGATCACAAGTCATTGAAGAAAAAAGGTTCAGAGCACTGTCTAGTGCCTAGGATAGCACAAGGGTTAATGTGGCAGTAAAGCTGATTAAGAAAGAAAAAGTACATTTCAGCTTATTTTAAAGCTATTTTGTTCATAAGTCCTAATGTTAAATAATTCCAAAAGGTCTGTCTCCGATCCTAAGAGCAGACCTGGTGGACAGCGTGCAATGATGAGGCCATGTTTGGCACTGCGCTGTTTGGCCAAGAGAGCGCATCAACCACGAAGCCGGTCGTCGCTGCGGCAGCTCCTCCCAGAAATCTGACACTCATCGATAGCAGAGGTAGCTAATGAGGAGTTTTGGTATTTCCAGTTGACTTATGACCTTCAGAGCGGTGGTTCCCAGTTTCTTCCTCACTGCCAGCCGGCTGAGCTGCTGCAGGCTCATCGGAGAGGCTGCAGGCAGGAGAAGAGGAACAACATAACAGTTAGCAAATAAGTCATGGCTCAAATCTGATAAATGCTTCATGTGAAGGAATGAATCAAAGTGTCTAGAAGAAGTTGATGTGAATAGATTAAATTTAGCGAGAGTTTAGAAACTGCCTTGACACTACGCCTGCTGGTGCTAAGATGAAAATGCATGTTATTTTCTTGATTTTTCTTTTTCTAAGTCCCACTCCCATCATCTTCTGATCTATTTTCAAAGTGTTCCCAGTGGTCTTTTAATGATGACAATGACATTTTTATCTAAAATTTGAAAACCTGTTTTCTAGGACATAGTTTCTGCAGAGCGGCAGAAGTTCATAAGAAATTCACCTCTGAGCTTTGGGCGGGACTTTTGGCACTTTTGATAGGCCTCCGCTAATATCCCATCATCCCTATGTTTACATTCTAGCCTGCTAGCTTACAGCCCCTCACAACCTCAACCCAACATTAGCAGTGAAACAGAAATGGCAAGAAATATCAGAGCTATCCAGTCGTACAGTTTAGATCCAGATTCCAGCTCAGACTAGGAAAACAAGGACGTTGATGGATCTGTTTGTCTGACAGTGGATGAATAGTTTCTACATCACCCTACAAGCTTTTCCCAACAGCCTTTTTTTATCTGCTCCTGATTCACAGGAATATGAATAAATATATACTCAGAAATGCAATCTTAATCTTAATTTATTTTATACATGGCCTCCATCGTGAGAAAATGCAACAAGAACATGTTAAAAACATCATTTTCATTGGAGTGGGTCTTTAAAGAAGTGTCTCTTTAGGAAGCTTACTCTCATAGAAATGCAGACAGGCTGCAGAGGCGGAGCCTTGGGCCGTGTAGTCCACGGGCTTCCTGTTGTGCTGATCTCGTGCGTAGATGTTGGCCCCGAACTCCACCAGCACCTCAATCATCTCTACCTGCATGTTTTTGGCTGCATGGTGCAGAGGGGTCTCGTGCAGCCGAGCAGCGTTCACTTTAGCACCTGAGGGGGAAATAAAGCCCTGCGAATGTCAGCCTTTAAACCTTTAGATAGGTCTTGTCTTGCATGTGATCATTCCATCATGACGCAGAGCTTGTATCAAAACTATTAGGACAGGAGCATGGTTACAATAGTTACCATGGTGCAGCATCTCTGCTTCAGGGTGTCTACTGTACATATATGATTTCTATAGAGGACAGATTTGGATGAGACAGACTCATTCAGCTGTCAGAATCTTTTTGAATGAAGTTGGAAAACTGCAGTCTGTGATTCTGCATCGTCCGGCTGAAACACACAATACATCCTCTAAAACAGACGTGGCGTGGGGGGGGCAGCTGTTGCTCTCTGTTCTCATGTCTCCCATATTATTCAGAGATGCTGGATTCTGTCTCCTCACTTTCCTTCCTATTTTGCATTCTCCTATTCTGTTGGGTATATATTTTTTGTATTTCCATCTGAGACCCACCTGCATTGAGCAGCACCTTCACACAATCTGTGTGCTCATTGACGCATGCCACGTGCAGGGGGGTGCCGTAGTAAAGGTCGTATGCCTCCAGGTGAGCCCCCACAGTGATCAGCAGCTTCGCACACGCTGAGTTACCTGCGGTGAACAGCAGAGCGCCAGCGTTAGTGACAAAAACACCGGGTACGGAGGGGATGGTGAGGAATGCTTGCCTCCCATGCAGGCTTCGTGGAGGGGGGAGGCTGTACGGGAGGTCAGGCTAGGATTGGCCTGTGCCCCGTGCTCCAGCAGCAGCTTCACACACTCCACACTTCCAGCTGAGCAGGCGTCACACAGTGGAGTGCTTCCATCCACGTTCCTTGCATCCACCTATCAGATGACACAAAATGCAGAATTTGAGGAGTTCCCCATTCATGACGCTAGCGTTTACCAAGTGGAAGAGAACATTGCAGATCTCATTGCAGAAATGATTTTCCTTTTTTTAGATTCTTTATTTTTCCAAACTATTCAAACAGAAAGTGTAATTGAAAGCTGCAACACAATTCAGAAAGTGTAAAAATAGAAAAAGTTTGTCCCATCACACCTCTACGGAGCCCCCCAGGTGCCAGTGGTTTAAAAAAAATCTAATAAACTGTGCACACGGATTGCTAAACCGTGACCATGGATTACTAAACCGTGCCCACGGATTAATCCATTGTGATAGTAGTGTTGCACAATCGTGTGAACACACTTTGCTCAGAGAGTTTCGTTGGGAGTTTGGATTCATACATGACTGGTATTCGGTCTGCAATAAGTGTTCGGGGCCCTACAACTAATGATGACGTCACACTATTTGATTGGCTGTACATTGGTCTGATGCAGTGTAAGACAGAGATTGGTCTGGACAAATTACAGTACGACTGTAGAAGAAGAAATTGTGAGTACCGTTGTAAACAAATGAAGCTGAAACATAGAGCGAGATGATCTTCTAAACAGGCATTTATTATTTTTATGAATATTATTAAGTAGGTTTGAGAAAAGGGACTCTTAACGTTGGCACAATGACAGGGAAAGGCAGAGAACTGGCAGACATGATGGAGAGAAGGAAGGTTGATGTACTGTGTGTGCAGGAGACAAGGTGGAAGGGCAGCAAGGCACGTAGTATTGGAGGAGGATACAAACTGTTCTATCATGGTTGTAAGTGCCATATGTGAGGTCACAAGATTTGTGTTAATTTCATTTGGTGGAGTTTTAAACCTGAACTTAATTTTAGTTATGAAAGTGGAAAATGGTTGATCTCAGTTATATTTTTGCTGCGTTTTATTTTCTCTATCAATGGCGCGCCTACAGGTTGGCTGTGAGTTAGAAGTGAAGGAGAGATTCTGGAGTGGTTGGATGATGTCATAGAAAGTATCCCAAGAGGAGAAAGAGTTGTTATTGGAGCAGACTTTAATGGGCATGTTGGTGAGGGCAACAGAAGTGTTGAGGAGGTGATGGGCAGGTTTGGTGTGAAGGAAAGGAATCTGGAGGTGACAGATGGTGGTGGACTTTGCGAAGAGGATGGAAATGGCTGTAGTCAACACTCTCATTTCAGAAGAGAGAGGAACATAGAGGGACATAGAAGTGGGAGTGTAGGAGTACTCAGGTGACTACATCCTATGTAGACAAGGTCATTTGAGAGAGGTTAATGACGCAAAGTGGTGGCGGTGGAGGAGAGTGTGTAGCCAGACAGCACCGCATGGTGGTGTGTAAGATGACTCTGGAGGTCAGGAAGAAGAAGAGAGGGAAAACAGTAAAGAAGACCAAGTGGTGGAAGCTGCAGAATGAAGAAACTTGTGAGGAATTTAGGCAGAAGTTGAGACAGGCCCTGGGTGGGTTTGTGGGGATGAGCTCAGGATGACTGGGAAACTACAGCAGAGATTATCAGGAAACAGGTGGGCGTTAGGTGTGTCATCTGGAAAGAGGAAAGATGGTAAAGACACTTGGTGGTGGAATGAGGAAATACAGGAATGCGTCCAGAGGAAGAGGTTGGCTAAAAGGAAGTGGGATGTAGAAAGGACTGAGGAAGGTAGACAGGAGTAAAAAGGAAGGAAAGGAGTGAAGAGAGGTGGCAAAAGGCCAAACAGGAAGCTATTGACATGAGCTATAAGGGACAGGTTAGACACACAGCGAAGGAGAGAAGGACTTGTACAGGCTAGCTAGACAGAGAGAGACAGAGATGGGAAGGACGTGCAACAGATAAGGGTGATTAAGGACAGAGATGGAAAGGTGCTAACAACCCAGGTAAGTGTACAGAAAAGATGGAAGGAGGCTGCAGGAGCTGATGAACGAGGAAAATGACGGGAGGAAGATGTGGTTGTTGTGGAGCAGGAAGTAGCAGAGATTGGAAAGGATGAGGTTAGGAAGGCTCTGAAAGCGATGAAGATGGAAAGGGGCTGCTGGTCCTGACAGAAGTGTTTAGGAGAGACAGCACTGAATTTTCAAACGAGTTTGTGCACAGATTCTAAAGAGCGAGAAGATGCCTGACGAATGGAGAAGAAGTGTTCTGGTCCCGATCTTTAAGAACAAGGGTGACACGCAGAACTGCAGCAACTATAGAGGAATAAAGTTGATGAGCCACACAATGTGGCTGTGGGAAAGAGTAGTGGAAGCCAGGCTTAGGAAGAAGGTGGAGATTTGTGAGCAGCAGTATGGTTTCATGCCCCGTAAGAGCACCACTGATGCCATTTTGCTTTGAGAATGCTTTTTGGATGGAAAAAGTACAGAGATGGTCAGAAGGAGTTGCATTGTGTGTTCGTGAGATTTAGAGAAGGGGTGACAGACAGGTGCCCAGGAGGAGCTGTGGTACTGTATGAGGTCGTCTGGAGGGCAGAGAAGTGTCAGAGTATTTCAGGACATGTATGAGAGAAGTAAGGACGGTGGTGAGATGTGCTGTAGGTCGACAGAGGGAAAGTTCAAGGTGGAGGTGGGACTACACCAAGGATCGCTTTGTGTCCTTTGTTTGCTATGCTGATGGACAGGCTGACAGCTGAGGTTATACAGGAATCTGTGTGGACTATAATGTTTGCAGATGATATTTTGATCTGTAGTGAGAGGAGAGAGCAGGTGAAGAGACATCCAGAGAGATGGAGGATTGCTCTGGAAAGAAGAGGCATGAAGGTCAGTTGTAGGAAGACAGAATATCAGAATCAGAATCAGAATCAGAGATACTTTATTGATCCCACACGTGGGAAATTTGTTTGTCACCATAGCAACTTACAGCAGAGGGGGAAAAGACTGAATGATATAAAAACAAGAACAAAGTAAGATGTAGCACAAACAAAAAACACCTAAGGTAGTATAATTTAAATTCTAAAAAGTTATTTAAGCAGAAACAGTGCAGGTAAAGATGTGCAAAAGACATGTAAAGAAAAAAAAAGCTAAATAAATAGATACAAAAATGCAAAAAGTTATCTTCTGGGCATTGTGAGTTGTTGTACAGGGTTATTGTATTGGGTATGAAGGATTTCTGCACCGGGCAGTTTTGGGAGCGGAGTTGTCTGTTTTCTAGAGAAGCGAGCTCCGCTGTTTGTCCAGAACAGGGTGAGAGGATGCTCTAAGCCATCCTATGATGGATAAGAGCTTGTTCAGTGACTCTTCCATCACTGCTTCAAAGGTTTCCTTGCTTCTGGTAGCCAATGACAGAACCTGCCTTCCTGATGAGCTTGTTCAGTCTGTTGGTGTCACTGACTGCAATGCGCTTCCCCAGCAGACCACGGAGAGAACAAGGTGCTGGCTACCGCAGACTGGTAGAAGATCTCCAGCATCTTGCTGGTGTTACTGAAAGACCCCGCTTCTCAGGAAGTAGAGTCTGTTGCAGGCCTTCTTTGTACACAGCAGAACTGTGGCTCCTCCAGCTCAGTCTGCTGTCGATAGTCACACCCAGATATTTGTACTCCTCCACCGCTTCCACATCCCTGCCCAGGATGCAGAGATGCTGCCAGACAGTCCTTTTCCTCCTAGGTTTGATCACCATCTCCCTGGCTCCCAACCCACATGATAAAGAGGTAGATTCTTTCCAGCCCATCATAAACTGTCCACCAGCCTCCCAGACTATACACCCACAAATCCACAGAGCTATCAGAGAATTTCTGTAGGTGACATGACTCTGAGTTGTGCTGAAAATCTGAGGTGTATAAGGTGAACAGAATGGAGAGAGCACAGTGTCTCTGTGGGGGCCTCACACCACTTCCAGCACCATCGCCAGACAGGACGTCAGCCCCAGTCGGGACAAACTGTGGCCTGTCTGTCAGGTAGTCAGATCCAGAGACGGTGGATTTGACTAGCACCCATCAGCCAAGCTTATCACCCAGTAAAGAAGGCTGGATGGTGTTAAAGGCACTGGAGAAATCAAAGAAGGCAGATTCTCACCCCTATGCCTCCCCACCACCATCCAGGTGTGCAGTGAGTTCATGGCAGATGGATGACAGTGATCATCCACCCCAGGCGCCCAGAAACCCAGGGGGTCCAGAGAAGAGCTCACCACTCTCACTTGAGCCAACACTCAGCCTCTCCAGCACCTTCTTCATCACATGGGAGAGGCAACTGACCCAAAACTCCCCGGGGGAGAGATGGAGAGGCCCTTGTGGAACGGGGGACCAGCAGGAGGTCTTCCAGAGGAGCGGGCACTTCTCCAGTCTGAGGCTCCAGTTGAAGAGATGGGCTGGAGAACCCAGACAGCCAGGCACAGGTCCTCAAGGCACGAGGCTGGACGCCATCCGGGCCGGCTGCTTGTGCTGGCTAAGCTTCTCCAGCTGCTTTTTCCACCCGCAGCTGCCAGCCAGACAGGAGGGAGGGGGTGGTGCTGGGCTGGGGGGAGGAGATGGATCAGGGCCCAGTGGGTGGTGTTAGAGGGGGGAAGGAAGGTGAGGAGGTGTGGGGGTTCCAAGGAGGGGAGGGCCAGATGGTTGAGAGGCAGCAGGAGTGGGGGGATGGGTGGTGGAGTTGGTTGGGATAGAGGAGGCTGAGGTATCCAGAGAGCCAACCTGTTGAAAAAGGGTGTTAAGCCTGTCAGCTTTCTCTTGCTGCCTGCGATGGGTCTGTTTCTCCCACATCAGGTGATCTTCTCTTCATTCCAGACCACACTGCCTCATGTTGTCCTGCTGGAGTTTGGATTCCAGCTTCCTCCCAGGGAATCTCTCCTGCCCCTCAGCTGATCCCTGCTGGTGCTGCACCCTCTTCAGTTCCTCCCACTCTGGTGACCTGAAGGCCTCTTCTTCCTGTTCAGGAGGTTCTTCAGGTCACAGCTGATCCAGGTTTGTTGTTAAAACATCGAATAGCTCGGGAGAGGCACAACGGACTCCCTCATGAACTAATATATTCCAATGCAGTCCGTCATGCCAGCCAATGTCCTCCCCTAAGGAGGCGCAAGGAAGGTCCAGTCCAGTGGGACTCTGGCATGTCCTGTGTGCCTGCTCAGCCAAATCCACTTCTCACAGCCTTTTTGTGGACACGTTCTCAGCATGGCAATAGGGACATAGTTTCAGAATGAGGTGAACCAGGTTATGGTCAGACCTGCCGAGGGGAGGGTTGTGGCTCTGTACATGGCCTTTACTGCATACAGCAGATCCAGTATTTTATTTTTCCGGTGTACAGTTCATATTGAGTAAAGTCCCTGCCATTCTGTCCATGGTGATGTGGTTGAAGTCCGGTGCAGATGATACAGAGAGTTAGCTGCTGTGTCTGCAGGCGGAAACGTGTAGTGTGATGACGCCAGCGCGTGCCTCTAGCATCGGCGGATGGAGGAACATAAACATTCACCACCACAACCGCGAACTCCCCTTCGCAGATAATAGGCCGGTTCCCACCGCCAGCAGCTCCACAGCAAGTGCAGTAGAGTCGCCTCCTTCACGAGACGCAGTTCGGGTCATACCCACCGCCACTCACGTAGAGAGGCAGCAATCCTGCCTCCCTCTTCTGGTCAAGAGCCGGGTTGGGATTCCTGTCCGCTCTCACAGTCGTAAAACCAGGAACCGCGACGGAACCGCATTGTGTGTTCGTAGATTTAGAGAAGGCGTATGACAGGGTGCTCGGTGGAGGAGCTGTGGCACTGTATGAGGTCGTTCCTGAGGGCAGAGAAGTAAGGCCAGGAGTATTTGTGACAAGGTATGAGAGAAGTATGACGGTGGTGAGATGTGCTGTAGGTCAGACAGAGGAGTTCAAGGTGGAGGTGGGACTACACCAAGGATCAGCTGAGTCCCTTTTGTTTGCTATGCTGATGGATGCAGGCTGACACACGAGGTAAGACAGGAATCTCCCTGGATAATGATGTTTGCAGATGACATTGTAATTTGCAGTGAGAGTAGAGAGCAGGTGGAGGAACAGCTAGAGAGGTGGAGATTTGCTCTGGAAAGAAGAGGCATAAGGCTGGGGCTAGAGAAGACAGAATATCAGAATCAGAATCAGAATCAGAGATACTTTATTGATCCCACACGTGGGAAATTTGTTTGTCACCATAGCAACTTGCTGGAAGCAGAGGGGTAAGTGACTAGGAACGATATAAAAAACAAGAACAAAGATGTAGCATAAATGCAAACACCTAAGGTAGTATAATTCTAAATTAAAAAGCTATTTACAGGAACAGTGCAGGTAAAAAGATGCAAAAGACATGCAAAATAGAAAAAAAAAGCCAAATAAATAGATAATAAAAATGTGTGCAAAAAGGTTATCTTCTTGTTAGTGAGTTGTTGTACAGGGTTATTGCATTTGGGTATGAAGCGATTTCTGGTACCGCTGCAGAATGAAGAAACTTGTGGAGAATTTAGGCAGAAGTTGAGACAGGCCCTGGGTGGTTTAGGATGAGCTTCCAGATGACTGGGAAACTACAGCAGAGATTATCAGGGAAACAGGTGGGAAGGTGCTAGGTGTGTCATCTGGAAAGAGGAAAGATGGTAAAGACACTTGCAGTGGAATGGAGGAAATACAGGAATGCGACCAGAGGAAGAGGTTGGCTAAAAGGAAGTGGGATGTAGAAAGGACTGAGGAAGGTAGACAGGAGTAAAAGGAAGAAAGGAGTGAAGAGAGAGGTGGCAAAGGCCAAACAGAAAGCTACGGGATGAGCAGGCGGACAGAAGACATGAAGTGAAGGAGAGAAGGACTTAGCCAGGCTAGCCAGACAGAGAGAGGGATAGAGATGGGAAGGACGTGCAACAGATACAGGTGACAAGTATAGAGATAAAGGTAAGCACAACCTATAGAGTGTACAGAAAAGATGGAAGGGAGTATTAGAGGAGCTGATGAACGAGGAAAATGATTTGGAGGAAGATGTATGTTGCATAGGAAGTAGCAGAGATTGGAAAGGATGAGGTTAGGAAGGCTTGAAAAGGATGAAGAGCGAAAGGCTGCTGGTCCTGATGGAAGTGCTTTAGAGAGACAGCACTGGAATTTCTAACGAGTTTGTGCAACAGATCTTCTAGAGAGTGAGAAGATGTCAGGATGAATGGAGAAGAAGTGACTGGTCCCGACCTTATGAACAAGGGGTGACATTTAGAACTGCAGCAACTATAGAGGAATAAAGTTGATGAGCCACAATGTGGCTGTGGGAAAGAGTAGGGAAGCCAGGCTAGGGAAGAAGGTGGAGATTTGTGAGCAGCAGTATGGTTTCCCATGTTCTGAAGAGCACCACTGATGCCATTTTTGCTTTGGAGAATGTTACGGAAAAAGTACAGAGATGGTCAGAAGGAGCTGCATTGTGTGTGTTCGGGAGATTTAGAGAAGGCGGAGGACAGGGGTGCTCAGGGAGGAGTGCCAGGTACTGTATGAGGTCGTCTGGAGTGGCAGGAGAAGTGCGTGTCAGAGTATTTTCAGGACATGTATATAGAAGACATTGCGTGAGATGCTGTAGGTCAGACAGAGAGGGGAAGTCTATGTGAGGGAATACACCAAGGATCAGCTTTTGAGTCCCTTTTTGTTTGCTATGTTGATGGACAGTATGACACACGAGGTAAGACAGGAATCTCCCCTGGATACAATGATGTTTGGTAGATGACATTGTAATTTGCAGTGAGAGTAGAGAGCAGGTGGAGGAACAGCTAGAGAGGTGGAGATTTGCTCTGGAAAGAAGAGGCATGAAGGTCAGTTGTAGGAAGACAGAATACATGTGTCTGAACGAGAGGATCAAGGTAGAAGCGTTAGGTTACAGGGGGCTGAGGTGAAGAAGGTGCAGGAGTTTAAGTATTTGGGGTCAACTGTTCAGTGTGATGGGGAGTATGGAAAGAGGTAAAGAGGCGAGTGCAGGCAGGTTGAGCGGTGGAGGAAAGTGTCAGGGAGGTTGTGTGACAGAAGAGTGTCAGCAAGACTCAAAGGAAAGTGTACAAGACAGGAGAGATTCAGTCGCTCTACGGGTTAGGAGAGACGGGTAGCAGTGAGACAGAGACAAGAGGCTGATATGGAGGAAGCAGGAGATGAAGATGCTGGAGGTTCTCCTTAGGAGGACCAGGTTAGACAGGATAAGGAACGAGTACACTGTGAGGACGGTCTATGTTGCCTGTAGCATGCATAAAAGCCGTAGAGAAGCCAGACTGAGATGGTTTGGACATGTTCAGAGGAGGGATAATGGATATATTGGTAGAAGGATGTTGGAGATGGAGCTGCCTGGCAGGAGGGCAAGACGATGGCCAAAGAGGAGATATATGGATGTCTTTAGCAGAGGACATGGGTTTGCTAATGTTAGGGTAGAAGATGTTCATGATAGAGTGAGGTGGAAAAGGCTGATGATTCTGGCTGTGGCTTACTCCCTGATAAAAAGTCAAAGAGAAAAAGAAGATCTTCATTTAGAGCATTGAAATGGGGGCGTGGCTGGCTCTTCTAACATGACAATGAACCAAAGCACACAGCCAGGAGAACCAAAGAGGGGCTCCGTAAGAAGCATGTCAAAGTTCTGAAGTGGCCTAGCCAGTTTCCAGACCTCAACCCAATAAAAAATCGGTTTCACAGCGACAGCCCAAAAACCAGACTGATCTAGAGGAGATCTGTGAGAGTAAAAATAAAGTTCCTCTTGCAGTGTTTGCAAACCTAAAGAAACCTAGAGGAAAACGCCTGACCGGTGGGAATCCTCCAGAGCTCTGCAATGTTGTCTGCTCCCATGATTCCTTCAGTAGTACCCGGTAAAGACATTTTGCAGTTATTACCTCCTTCCAAAAACCAACAACATTATTTTTCAATAGTTTCTTAGCCCCAGAATTTGCCTTCATGGTCTGCTCATTACAAATAAATCAAAGAGCGTACTTTTACTGAACATTTGTCTTTTTTTTGTATTCAAACTCCGGCCCTTCTCTGGGTTTTCTCACTTGCTGATGTAAATGTGTTTTTTTTCTCAGCTAGATAATCAGCAACATTATTCACAACATTACTCATTAGTACTCATTATCCACATTATTCACATTATTTCTCATTACATCTAAAACATTTTGCAACAGCCTGTAAATTGCACAAATATTTCGTCCCTGCAGTACATCATCTCTGTGAGGATAATGATCTTACTTCAGCTGTAACATAGATGTAAATAAATACACAGAAGTCTCAATAGATAATAATAATAAACAGTCTTATTATATATATATATATATATATATATATATATATATATATATATATATATATATATATAATAAGACTGTTTATTATTATTATCTATTGAGACTTCTGTGTATTTATTTACATCTATGTTACAGCTGAAGTAAGATCATTATCCTCACAGAGATGATGTACTGCAGGGACGAAATATTTGTGCAATTTACAGGCTGTTGCAAAATGTTTTAGATGTAATGAGAAATAATGTGAATAATGTGGATAATGAGTACTAATGAGTAATGTTGTGAATAATGTTGCTGATTATCTAGCTGAGAAAAAAAACACATTTACATCAGCAAGTGAGAAAACCCAGAGAAGGGCCGGAGTTTGAATACAAAAAAAAGACAAATGTTCAGTAAAAGTACGCTCTTTGATTTATTTGTAATGAGCAGACCATGAAGGCAAATTCTGGGGCTAAGAAACTATTGAAAAATAATGTTGTTGGTTTTTGGAAGGAGGTAATAACTGCAAAATGTCTTTACCGGGTACTACTGAAGGAATCATGGGAGCAGACAACATTGCAGAGCTCTGGAGACAGCATTTTTACAGTATTTTAGTGTGTAAAAGGTGAAGCATTTGACATTGGAAAGTAAAAGGTAATGGAAACATCAGGATAAGCTCTTATCAAGTGTCTGAAGCTATTAAGAACCTCAGTAATAACAAATCTGTACAACATTAAATGTGCTAGTCCCTGAATTATTCCTTTGCTTTCTATCTGCTATACTGGCTTCCTGAGTCATGATTCTATGTTTGCTCTGCCTATCATAAAAAACAAGACTGTCAAGCTGAAGTTTTGGAAATTAATTGATTAAATATATTGAAGATTTTATTTCCCTTGTTGATAATCCATTTGGTTTTAAAGCTAAACATAGAACAGAAAAAAAATTATCCATAAATTCAGACAGCTCAGTTCATCTGTGCTCATGTGTTTCATTGATGCCTCAAAGGTCTTTGAAAGGATTGATCACACCAAGCCCTCTAAAGGTGGTCAAACGGGGTGCACCATGGCTATTTGTAAGAATTTCTCACACTGATTCTCTCATCAGAACATGCAGGTCAGGTGGGGGCCAAGTGTTTCGTCTCCCCTTTGGTGTGAGCAATGGGGTGAGGCAGGGGGGCATAATGTCTCCCCTTCCATCTCTATGTTGATAAATTGACAAATTAATTGAATGCATGCAATATTGGATGTTTGATTGGAAGTTTTAAAGTAAATAATTTACGCAGATGATTTAGTGGTTTTCAGTCTCTGGAGCTTTGTTTTGCAACACTTTTTAAATGTCTGTTCCCTTTTATGGTTTTAAAAAGGATATTTAAATGCCAATTCGAGTGGTCTTCTTATTGTTTGCACTAAGGTTGATGTGACATTGAATTCTCTGCTTTTAATTTGTGCAATGTCAGTCATAAAGTTAAATATCTTAGTCATGTTATTAATGACAATATTACTGATGACATTACTGACATCTGTAGACTATATGCTATATGCTCAGACACACTCAAGCACACAGGTTTTATTCATGATCATATTAAAATTCTTTGATTCAAATCTTACTGCGCTGCTTTGAACACGCCACACCTGTGGATCGACTACAGGGGGTCTAGTATGCAGAAGTTATAAAGTTGCTCATAATGATGCCCTTCGGAATTTATTAAATAGAACACGATGATAGTGATAGTGAGTTGTTTACATTCTCCAGGCTCTATTAAGACATTTTATCTATGGTTTTATACATCTTAATACCTTAGAGAATTAAATGATTTTACCCCTCACCAATGTAAAGTACAGCATTCTTAAATATCAGTTCCCAGTCTGGAGGTTCTGGTGTTGATGCACTTTTAAGACCTTCAGTTTTTAAGTCTGTAATCTGTGTTTCACTTGGTTTTACTGTCTATTGTTCTCCGCATTTTTATCTGCTCTCTATTTCAGTGAATGTTGTTTTATGAATGTTGTTGCTTTTTTTATGGTCTTGTCATTTGGACCTTGAGTCTGTGATAAATTACTCATTCATTCGATGAAGGAAACTTGACTCCATCAGATGTCATTCGCAGCATAAATTCAGAAATACTTTCTAAATCCCCAAAGGGAACTCAGAAACAGCAGTCACCTGAGCTCCAGCATCCAGCAGCAGCTTCACACACTGAGCTTCCCCCCGCAGGCAGGCCTCATGCAGCGGTGTGATGGAGTCCACAGCCACCACATTGACCGAGGCTCCCCCCTGGATGAGGTGCTGTAGCTGAGAGGTCTGGCCGAGCGCCGCCGCCTTGTGTAACTCTGTTCTCTCGGCCCAACAACCTGAAAAGTTAGAGGCTCTAAGTTAGAGGCTGCAGATTTTCTCATTTTTATAAAATTATAATACATGACAGTGTGGATTTACAACAGCTACGCAGCCTTTATTTATCATGACTTTGACTGTAACTTCAGTTCTCATACCATACTGATGCATTAGAGGTGCTAAATATCCTCCTCATCCTCTCCCTCCCTCTTGCTCATTGTGCAGAAAGAATTAAACATGACAGGGTAAAATAACTCGACAAAACACAGTAAAACAACTACAACTAAACATATTTAAACAAAAAACCTACACTTGTACCCAAATCCGTCCAGACAGGCAAAGGCAATGGTATCCCACAATTCCTTGCGCTGCCGATCTAACAGCAGCCCCAAAGTTACACCTACTCAATTGAATTAATTTGAATGAAAGGAAAATTGATGTCTGATAACTGTGTGTTATTTTAAGTTGACTGAACTCAAAAAAATTATTTATCTTAACTGAAGCAAATAATTAAGATAGATTAATGTAAAAAAGTTTATCTTCATACATATGCACGTTTACATCATAGTTTACGGTACACACGTCCAGCGAGCTGGAAAGACGGTATAAAGCGCTAATATCACCCATGTCACTGTTACCCATTATCAAATTACATGTACTGTACTCTGAAATAAATGAGTTATTGCAAGCCCCATATTGTTAATTGATGTACAAATGTATTCATTTAGATTGCATGTCTGTTTATTCCATAATAAACTACCAGAAATAACATGTTTTGTCTGAAATATAATCAGACAGATTCTAAAAGTGACATTTAACATTGACAAGAGTGTTTTGTGGGTTGTTGAGCATGACATGGAATGGAATCAAACAGAAATGAAAAAACTCCACGTAAAATCACATCCGGTCAGTGGCGGTTTTTGATATGGGCGATGTGGGCGGCCAGGGCGGCATTTGCTGTAACCGATGCGTAATGTGCTACATACTATATTCAAAGAAGTAGTTTGAAGCTTTTAATTTGAAATTGCTTCACCAGCCGACACTTAATGCTTTTAGTTTGACACATCAGACTCTTAAAAATGTCTTCCTCGTATTTCCTCTTCACACTTATGGTGCAAAAAAAAAAATAAAATAAATAAATAAAAGAATAATTCAGAGTGAAACAACGTAAAACAGGCACATGAGAAGGATTTAGGCAGAACACACATCCGTGCTCAACCCAATTTCGACAAAAGCAGGCAATGGGGATTATTTCCCACAGTTCTTTGCTCTGACACAGCAGACCCGATGCGCACGTGACCACCGCCCTCTGCAGGAGTCCAGCTCTAAAAAAATGCTCTAAAAATGATGAAAGAGCAAAAAAAATGGAATTATTTGATATGTAATTTCTTATTAATATTTCCAGGTTTTCTTTGTTTTGTCCTGCAGCATGTTCATATTTGTATAATTTTGACAGAATATATTTCTATGGAGAACAAAATATTACAAGTTATTTAAGGTTTAACTTAAACCTTAAACCTTAACCTAGTTATTCTGGATTAATGTTCCTCTTTTTATTCATATTTATGTTCAAAAAGTTCAGTTTAAAAGGTTTAAAAGTTTAGCTTTAGTGTGTTCAGTAAATGTTTATCTTCTTCGGCCCAAAACCTTAAGCGTGTTTTTAACTTAGGCCCCTGTGTGACTGAGTTTGGCCCCCCCGTAATACGAGTCTAGAAAATTCATGTATTTTTTGAGTAAAATGGCTAAATAGAAGATAGGGAACACAACAGGATGTTGTCAAATTTTGTATGTGTGCGGGGGGGGGGGGCTGGTGGGGTTACTCGCCCAGGGAGTAAGTTAGTGTAGAACCGCCACTGCATCTGGTCGTGTCAACTCTTTCTAAAGTTCCTTCATTTAAGGTGACGCAAAAATTACACTGGATTATTGTTGGTAATGTTGTTCATGATCATCTCAGCAGGTTTGAAGAAGATTGACTGGAGAATTTTAAAGATATTGACATTATAGTTTAATTCATCCTCCCTCATACATAGTCATAGTATAACATGTGAACTATCCCAAATACTACTTTTTTTAAAGGTGACGCAAAACTTTCACTGGATTATGGTTGGTGATGATGTTCATGATCATCACAGCAAGTTTGAAGAAACATGACTGGAAAATATTAGAGAAATTTAAGTAATAGACCAATTCGGGCCTCCTCATTTACAGACAGAGTGTATTATGTAAACCTTACAAAATGCTACTTTTTTCAAAGGTAACGTCTAATTCAGTCTAATTCATCCTTCCTCTTACATAGTTTTAGTTTAACATGCTAGCCATCCAAAATGCCACTTTATCAAAATGTGACGGAAAACTTTCACTGGTTTATTTTTGGTAATGTTGTTTACTAACATCACAGCAAGTTTGAAGAAATTTGACAGGAGAAATTAACAGATATTGACATTATAGACCAATTCTGGCCTCCTCATTCATAGTCAGAGTATAACATGTTTATAAACATCCATATTAGGTAAATACACGGTTACACAGTATTTTTTGTCAATTTTCATCAAACTTGCTGAGATGATCATGAACATCATTACCAACAATAATCCAGTGAAAGTTTTGCATCACCTTTGAAAAAAGTGGTATTTTGGATGGTTTACATGCTATAATTTAACTATAAAGGCAGGATCCTTAGGAGAACTATAACTTTAATTTCTCTAATTTTCTCCAGTCATTTTTCTTCAAACTTGCTGTGATGATCATGAACATCATCACCAGCCATAATCCAGTGAAAGTTTTGCGTCACCTCTAAAAAGAGTGGTATTTGGGATGGTTCACATGTTATTCTCTAACTATGTATGAGGGAGCTTAAATTAGTCTGTAATGTCAATATCTTTACTTTTCTCCAGTCAATCTTCTTCAAACCTGCTGAGATGATCATGAACAGCATTACCAACAATAATCCAGTGTAATTTTTGCGTCACCTTAAATGAAGCGACTTTAGGAAGAGTTGACACAACCAGATGTGATTTTACATGGAGTTTTTTCATTTCTGTTTGATTCCATTCCATGTCATGCTCAACAACCCACAAAATTGTCAATGTTAAATGTCACTTTTAGAATCTGTCTGATTATATTTCAGACAAAACATGTTTTTTCTGGTAGTTTATTATGGAATAAACAGGCACGCAATCTAAATGAATACATTTGTACATCAATTAACAATATGGGGCTTGCAATAACTCATTTGTTTCAGAGTACAGTACATGTAATTTGATAATGGGTAACAGTGACATGGGCGATATTAGCGCTTTATAGCGTCTTTCAAAGTTCGCTGGGCGTGTGTACCGTAAACTATGATGTAAACGCGCATGCAAAAAGTCAGTGACGGCTAGCGATACCGCACTTCCACAGATGTCGGCTCACTTGAGCGCGGTTCATAAAGCGGCCTTTCAGCCTCTAACAGCCGCGTGACAGAATCTCACTGCAAACAGCTAAACCTCCAGAGAGCCAAACCAGATCCCGGTCGTACTAGATCTCAGCGGAACTCCAGGCTCATTGCTGCTACAGATCACATCACGGATATGATACTAGTGTGATAGGAAATGTCGCATTCATCTCCTCAATTTGATTTCTGCAAACCTGTTTCTTACACAGCATTAGCCTGCGTGTTTTTAGCCCATTAGCTCGCCGCGTGCCGAGCATGCTGACGTCAACCGCTCTCACGATCATACAGCGACACAGTAAGAGCGGTTTGGAGCGCGTCACCCACCGATATCTCCAAAGTAATACGGCTGACGGCTTGCCACCTCCATCCTCCAACACGACCCCAGCAACAAATGTTTGTAAACAGTGTCCGCTGCGCACATGTGCTGCTGTATCAGGTGACAGTCCTGCAATCATAATGGGCATTCTGGGTATTGTAGTTAAGGTAAACGGGCTCATCAAGAATGTCTTGTGTGGTGTTTTTTATTTAGCCATACAGTCTTCTACACATGGAATGGACAATTCATTTACACCATAGCTTATATTGTAACTGCACTCAGATTTTATTCTTATTTTTAGTTTGACGGAAGCATCATTAAAGATGGTGCAGTTTTTAGACAGTTTAGAAAGTCACTTCCGAGCTGTGGGCCCTCTTCCATTTCCAATGATCCTTTCCGTTCACACTCTCTTCCTCTAGCTTCCAGCTCCTTACACCTCCAACCTAACATTATAGGTGCAACAAAAATGGTGAGCAATATCAAAGTTTAGATCAGTTTAGATCCAGATTCCAGCTCAGACGAGGAATACAAAGACATTCATTAATGAATTTGCCTGCAGGTGGATGCATCAGAGTGAGGTGAAGCAGGGAGGTCGTTTGTGACCTGCCCCATTTTTTCCATTTTGACTTCACAAATAAGCTCTTTTTAAACAGCATTTTTCATCTGCTCCTGATTCACAATGATTTGAACAAATAAAAACTCAGAAATGCAATTTTAGTCTGAATTTTCTTTATATATGTCCTCTATCATGCCACATGAACATGTTAAAAATACCACAAAGCAGATAAAAATATGGACATTCCACTTTGACAAAAGTCCCAGTCAAAGGAGTGATGTGGGATAATCACAGTATTGCAAGTAATCACGATTAATCACTAAAGCCATAACAGTTTATGATATCCTGAGTGATATCTGAGACAGTTTATTCATCTGTTGTATCCCCCTGCATTTTGTTCCACTAGCCAACTCTAAAATTGTTGCGTCCTTATTTTATCCTTTTCCCTAATTTCTCTGTGATTATGAATATGTACAGGTTTTTGTATGCATACTGAATGATTTTTTATTTTTTTTGCTTCCAGTTGAATTGCGCTATTCTTTCTTGTATCAGTCATACTTTGTGAATTCTTTGGAAATTTTCTGGTGTTGTTTTTTATTGTGTTCAATAAAGTTCTAAAAAAACTGATCAGCTGATGACAACGCGACCTTAAATGGAAAGGCAAAAGAAAAACCAATCTGGGGCTCAAAACAGAAAACACAAGAGGGACAAAGATGTGATGTGAATGAAGAAAAGTTTTTGTAAATGGTTGAGAGACAGCATGTACGTTATAGCCGTGATAAAAACAGGATTGGGTGTTCATGTGAGACATATGAGAATTCAAGAAATAGAATAAATTAAATTGGAAAAATATTAAATTGAGTTGGATTAATATGACATTAAGATAAATAATTATGTTATTTTGAGTTTTATAAAGAATTATTGAGTAGGGTATACATAAGAAATTAGGTTAAATAACCTTAATTCAATTACTTGAATTGAAGTAATTCATTTAAGTGGGAAATATACAGTACAGACCAAAAGTTTAGACACACTTTCTCATTCAAAGAGTTTTCTTTATTTTCATGACTATGAAAATTGTAGATTCAAACTGAAGGCATCAAAACTGTGAACTGTTAACACGTGGAATTACATACATATCAAAAAAAGTGTGAAACATCTGAAAATATGTCATATTCTAGATTCTTAATAGTGGCCACCTTTTGCTTTGATTACTGCTTTGCACACTCTTGGCATTCTCTTGATGAGCTTCAAGACGTAGTCACCTGAAATGGTCTTCCAACAGTCTTGAAGGAGTTCTCAGAGATGCTTAGCCCTTTTGCCTTCACTCTGCGGTCCAGCTCACCCCAAACCATCTCGATTGGGTTCATGTCTGGTGACTGTGGAGGCCAGGTCATCTGGCGCAGCACCCCATAACTCTCCTTTTTGGTCAATTAGCCCTTACACAGCCTGGAGGTGTGTTTGGGGTCATTGTCCTGTTGAAAAATAAATGATGACGCAAACCAAATGGAATAGAATAGAATGGAATAGAAGATGCTGTGGTAGCCATGCTGGTTCAGTATGCCTTCAGTTTGGAATAAATCCCCAACAGTGTCACCAGCAAAGCTCCCCCACACCATCACACTTCCTCCTCAGTGCTTCACGGTGGGAACCAGGCATGTAGAATCCATCCGTTCTACTTTTCTGCGTCGCACAAAGACACAGTGGTTGGAACCAAAAATCTCCAATTTGTACTCATGAGACCAAAACACAGATTTCCACTGGTCTAATGTCCATTCCTTGTGTTTTTTAGCCAAAACAAGTCTCTTCTGCTTGTTGCCTTTCTTTAGCAGTGGTTTCCTAGCAGATATTCTACCATGAAGGCCTGATTCACACAGTCTCCTTTTAACAGTTGTTGTAGAGATTTGTCTGCTGATAGAACTCTTTATGTCATTGACCTGCTTTCCCATCTTAGCTGCTGTTAACCTGCCATTTGTGAGGCTGGTGACTCGGATAAACGTATCCTCCACAGCAGAGGTGACTCTTGGTCTTCCTTTCCTGGGGCAGTCCATATGTGAGCCAGTTTCTTTGTAGCCCTTCATGATTTTTGTAACTGCACTTGGGGACACTTTCAAAGTTCTCCCAATTTTTCAGACTGACCTTCATTTTTTAAAATAATGATGGCCACTCGTTTTTTTGTACTTAGCTGCTTTTTTCGTGCCGTAATACAAATTCTAACAGTCTATTCTATAGGACGATCAGCTGTGTATCCACCTGACTTCTGCACAACACAACTGATGGTCCCAACCTCATTTATAAGGCAAGAAATCACACTTATTAAACCTGACAGGGCACACCTGTGAAGTGAAAAACATTTCAAGTGATTACCTCTTGAAGCTCATCAAGGGAATGCCAAGAGTGTGCAAAGCAGTAATCAAAGCAAAAGGTGGCCACTATTAAGAATCTAGAATATGACATATTTTCAGATGTTTCACACTTTTTTTGATATGTATATAATTCCACATGTTAAAGCATAGTTTTGATGCCTTCAGTGGGACTCTACAATTTACATAGTCATGAAAACAAAAAAAACTCTTTGAATGAGGTGTGTCCAAACTTTTGGTCTGTACTGTACATTTTCCGAGAAGCATTTTGCATCACAATGCAACTGGAAAACTGTCCGTTATTTTTTGCTAAGCAAAACCTTTTTCTTATGCTGATGCAGCCGTATTACTTTTTTTTTAGTTACGATGGGCTTATACTCTTCATACGCAGCCATTAAAACCTCAGACTCCTTTCTCACTGAGGTATGAAGCTCTTTTTTTCTCCACGAGTTTCCATGGTGACTCCAAAAATTGGCAATCCATTAAAAATGCCTTGTTGTACTCTCCGTGCACACCCATTAATTCATGGTAAACGAGAGGATAATTAGCCAAACTCAAAACAGTGTTTTGAAACCGAAATACCCACAGTAAAAAACTAGGGTTACTTAACCAATAGTTCAAGGTTAATGTCAAGGTAAGTTTACCTTGTTTCTGGAATATCCCTCAGGACTACAGCATGAATAACAACTCTGCCGACATTGGCACTTGTGTACAGTGTTATTTTTTCAATATATTGTCTTTCTTATGGGGAGAGCTAAACCATTTATGCTTTCAGCATGTTTTTTTATTTTTATTCTGATTTCTGAACAGAAATAAGCACGTTTTGTATGAAGCATCGTAAGTAATAGGCATCACTTCCTCCTTGTGACCAACATCACTACAATTAAGCTATTTAATTTCGATTTACTGCCGTAATTCGTATATATTCTGTTTCAATATTGTAAACTTTGCACTTCATTATCAAAACAAAAAAAATGTAAACAGAGCGACACAGCTCTTCCCAGTCTGTCCGGATATGGGACCAAAACACTAAAGACATGCCGGGATTTAACACTCGGTATTGGTATTTTTGAGACATCGAATAAAATAAATGTCTACTAAGGAAGAGACTACAGGGCATTTTAAAGGTAGTTCTTAAGAAAATTAGTTCATGCAACTACAAAGTCCTACTGTTTCACTTCATAGACTTTAAGGAAATGACAACCAAACTCTGTGGGCTTCGTTTCCTTTACTTTGTAGTACAGAAATCATTTGAGCCCAAATCTCCTTACATGGATTTGTCTTTATACAGCATTTCAGGGCTCTAATCAATTCATCACTGCTGCAGCACACATTTGGTCCTTAAGCAACTACAGTGAACCACATCTGCTGGTAATGTTTGGGTCTGCCATCGTTTGATAGATCACAGGACTGCTTTAATGCGATGATGTAAATCAAGCTGTTGAACAGGTAGTTCAGGTTTAGGTACAGATGCTGCTGTGGCTCGACTTCTCATCAGATTAATCTGCAGGGATTTGATGACATCAAGTAAAAAAATATACATATGAAAATAGCCCACAGTAAATCACTTTACTTCACAAAACTTGACCATGTGATGTCTGATGTGCTGCAACCTGTATTTGCTTTAATTAGCAGAGCCCAGAAATAGAGTTACATGATTTAATACAAAAGGACAAAGCCAAGCCAAGTCCTTCTCAATCTGAGACAAAAAGAAGAGATTTTCAAACAAAACATTGAATTTGCAGATATTTATCATTTTTAAAGAAACGTTAACGCGACAGAAAATCGAACACCCCCTCTTCACAAATACCACCAGTATGTTTTAGTGATTAGGACTCATTTGTTTTGGCATCTTTGGACTATGCATCATCTTAACATGTTTACTTACAGGGTTTTACTGTCAACTCGCCATTTCCAATGTTTAGTGCAACATCCACCCGAATGATCTGAAAAAGCTTTGTTCCATCCCTGAACCCTAAATCTCTATCATACCTCTATATATCATCGACTTCCATAATGGGCAAACTCTATGTGAATATGCAGTTGGCCCAAAGGTTTGTACTTTTTTTTTTTTTTTGTAGAATTTCTGTTGTCTGATAATGTGTCGCCTCTACTCTGCAGCATCGCCGAAGATGTCCTGCTTCCCGCGCTCCATCTCCGCAAAGTTAAAGTCTGAGCCGGTCATCCTCCGGTAGATATCTTTGATGTCATCGCAGGTCGTCTCAAAGTGAGTCGTTGCATCGTAGGTACGGGAGATGAAAATCTAGAAGGAACAAAAAAAAGTCATTCTGAATATTTTCCTTTGTCAACAGCCAATTACGTTTATATTTTTTTAGTAAACGGACAACCAAGCCATTAAGCACATACAAAACCAACTGTTTCAAATTCTCATTGAAAGCTTCTATTTTACTGTCTGAACTCCAACGTTGTGCTTCAGCAGTTTACTGGTGCTAAGAAGACTTTAATGTAGCCGTCTCGTTTATACTTTTCTGTACAATATGGTGTAATTCAGTCAAATATTTCCAAATCCATCTCGTCTGGGTGTTAAAGCATTTATTCATCTTCTAAACCCCTTTTGCCCCCTTCGGGGTCATAGGCTGCTGGAGCCTATCTCGACCATTCGTGGGCGAAGGCAGGGGACATCCTGGACAGGTCGCCAGTCTGTCGCAGAGCCACATATCACACACCAATTTATACCTAGGGGCAATTTAAAGTAACCAATTAACCTATAAGGCATGTTTTTGGACGGTGGGAGGAAGCCAGAGTCCCAGGAGAAAACCCACGCATCCACAGGGAGAACATGCAAACTCGGCACAGGATGGTCCTACATTACTAAAGATGCAAGAGTTAGCGAGTTCTTCCTTATTCTCTACATCAGCAGCCACAAACAAAGCAAGCTGAACAAATAAATTAGATACCCTGACGATGTTATATTCTATAGTTTTCAACATTCACCCATGTTTGATCCTACCTGACTGTCGGTGCCTGCGTCAGTGGGTTCATACTGGTCGCTGATGCTGACAAACTTCTGCTCGATGGGCTCCAGCAGGTCCAGAGCTGGCTTGATCTCCTTCTCTGGGTTGCCCGTTTCGACTGTGGTGCTGGCAATAGCAATGTATTTACCCTGTGCAGCCACATTGTGAGCAAAGGAGATCATACAAACGTAGATGTCTGAAAACAGAGAAAGTCACGTTAATCTTTTGAAAACTGATCGTCAACTGTGTGCACCTGACAATTAACTTCACACTCTTCACAATAACCACGTCCTTCATTTCCCACTATGCTCAACAGAAATGTATCACAATATAAACTTTAGCAGCATTTCCACAAACACTGAAGCTAGAAATATCTGTGCTCCATTAGAAAGGAGAACAAAGACTTGAAATGCTCACCATGCTTCCTGTTGACCTGATTTTGGGGAATGATGATCTGGCAGGAGTTGATATCACCCGTGTTGGCAATAGGGTGGTTCATGATGCAAATGACCCTGATCACCTGACCCACTTTCCTCACACGATCCATTACATAGCTGGGGTCACAGATCAGCTGCTTGCACCTTGCAATCTATGGTGGGAAAATCCAGAAAAGCAGTTGAATGTAGATGTGTTTACTCATCATGGCTATTTTGATTTTTTTTTTAGGAAAAAGTGCATTAAACACAATGCCTTTGTAGGTCAAGGTTGATACTCTGTTATTACTAAATGCTGCAAATGTTTCAGGCGTGTTTAAAATCCTTCATTAACTAAAGTACTTTCAATCTGTTCACAGTGCCATCTAGTGGTCGTGCCAGTTATTGCAATTACAAACCGTTTATTTGTATAAACTTTATTGAAAGCGAGTTAGGTTCAGTCATAGGAAAAAACAGAAGAGACATGCCAGAACACACGAATTTTTGTGGTGTTATTTTGGAAAAAAATCAATCCGCACATCTTGTGTTGAGAGTTGTCTCCCCAGACTCTAGATGGATAAATGCTGTATACTTTTTCGTGTTTTAGCTCTGTACAGTCACAGTCCCATTCACCCAAGCCCACACACACATTCACACACTGATCCGCTGCCTAATACTGGCACCAACCTATAACTATTATATGCAACGTTGTTCTAGATTTAAACAATGCATGTATAAATATGTATAAATACTGTGTGTAAATACACAGCATTTATACACTTTTGAGTGTCGTTACATCTGCTCACAATGTTCAACGGTCTCCAGAAATGTGATATAAAGAAGCTTTCACTTTAAACAGCCCAGTTAAAAGCTAGAAAAAACCTTTTGCAATAAAACAGGAACATAGATATTTGATGGAAAGGCAAACATTTTTCCTCTGACTCCATAATCAGGAGACTTTCATTTTCAGTAGTTTTGTTCACAAAAAAGCAGTAACTGATGGGAAGTTCAGGATGAACAGATTGTGTGCAGACCAGCATTCTCACCTCTCCCTCTGACTTGACTCCCACCACTTTCCCCTTCTCAATCACGATCTCTTCTATCGGTTTGTTCAGCATGTACGTCCCTCCATAGATGGCACTCAGTCTGGGATTTCAAAATAAATTGTAACACGTGACAATGTAGAACACTTGCAGCGGTTTGTCAAAACCTATGCAAACTAATAATTAACAAGACTTAGAAACATTGTTTTACCTGGCAAAGCCTTGAGGAAGTTCTCCCAGACCATACAGAGGGTAGAGGTATGGGCTCTTGCCGTACCTGGCCAAAGACTCGCTGTAAAGCTTTATTCTGTTAATTGTTTGAATGCAAGGTTGATCCAGGTAACTGCAGGAAAACATATTCAGAGCGTTAAACATCTGGAGTTGCTGCAAGTAATCGCATCCCAAAAACCAATGAACACTGACTCATCTGTGCGGTAGAGCGCCAGGGAGTGACCCGTGAAGTCCATGACCTCCTGCCCAAGGCTGAACTTCTGGAAGATGGCCCGCATTGTTGTCTTTTGAGGATCGACGTCTTCCATGGTTTTTGGGTCATTCTCGTCGAAGTTGGAAACAAAGATCAAGAACTTTCTGAAGCGCCGCTTCTCAAACAGTCCCATGAGGCCTTTAATGGACAAAACCAAAATCAGCTGGATTACAACATTCCTAAATCTCTTTTGTTGTTGCTTGATTTGATGTTCTCCTGGTGTAGTACTTAAGATTACTATTAATGTGAAATGGTGCTTTTAAATTTGTTTTAAACTGAACAGAGTAAGGGAAAGGTTAGCAGTACAGGAAATGATTCTGTGAATACATCTTACTAGACGCCAGGGCCTCTGTCTCAGTGGAGGGGACTTTATGGATTTTTCCTCCCTTGTACACATAACTTCCTTCAATCACTTTAAAATCCAGGTAGCGGGTCACCTGTGTGATCAGCAGCATGCGGACCAGCTGACCTGAAACAAGGAGAAGTGAAGGTCCGTTTTAAACAAAAACATCAAGTTATTTTAGGGATGCACAGTATGGGGCTATTGGTATATACTTGTCTAAAAACGTAGCTTGTGGTACTGGCTGATATAAAAAAAATTCTGTTAATACACTGATCCGTTACTATACACAGTTCACCTTTCATGGTCTCTATTTGAATTTTGTCCATCGAAGATTTTCTTTTAGAACAGAACTCCTGCGATAAACGTTTAGCATATCCATCTCAGATTTGAACATATTGCCACAATAACTGACCATATCTGCACACCTGCATCAAATCTTCAGACGTCCAATGGGAAGAGGCATTTCAGTTTCAGAAAAAAACTTGTTCTTAGTAAAGGGTTTAAAGCAGCAGTGATGTGCATCAGGGTAACAAAATTCATGCTAAAATATGAAATACCCCGTCTTATAGCAACAACAGATTAAATCTAAATGTGTAGTCAATGACTGTGTTCATGATCGATATCCATCCATCCATCCATCCATCCATCCATCCATCCATCCATCCATCCATCCATCCATCCATGCCAGACTGCACAACCTTAAGGTATGGTCAACCAAAGAAATAGTTTGCTAAAAACTTGGTTAAGCTGGTTTCCTACATCTCAATGACTAAGAATAGGAAATATTTCAGGGGAATGACAAACACCGTTAGCCATCAGGAACTTGGGGATGAGGTCCACGTTCCAATCCCGGCCTTTTCCCATTGAATCTGGCGGGTTGCCAGGAATGTTGAAGCGCTTGTAAAGCTGAAAGGATGAAGAGAAGCAGATTTCAAAATATGAACCAGGTCTAACAGAACAGCTGTCCTTTACGGTGTCAATTCCCTACAGACTTTAAAGCCAGTCTAAACTTACATCTTCAAGAGGTGTGATGGAAGCGCTCTCAGCTCCATAGTAGGAGTTGCGGTCCATGTGCAAAACCCTTTTCCCCTTCACTGACATGATGCCTGACAGGATGCATTCCTGTTAAAGAAAATTAAAAAAAAAAAAGAACAAAATGAACTTGGAGAAAGAACAAGCAAGAACTAGGCACTGTTCCACAAAGCAGGTTATGTGAGTAATCTCTAAGTTTGAGGGAAAGGAAGCGGATAACCTCAGCTTTCAGTTCCAAAAACGAAGGTATGTTTCAAGGTATGTTTAGTTGCCATAGCAACTTATGCTCTGAACATAACCTGGTCTGGAGCAGGTTTAGTTGAAGGTTATGACGGACGTATACTCTTCATACGCCGTCATTAAAAACCTCCAACTCCGTTTCACTGAAGTATGAAGCTCTCCTTTTAATCCACGTGTATCCACGATGCTCTGGAAATCGTCAATCCATTGAAAATGCCTTGGTGCACTCACTGTGCACGCGCATTAACTCAGGATTACCAAGGATAGGTCAATTAAGCGAACTCATAACCGGTGTTTTGGAACCGACATACCCAGACTAAGCAAATTTAGGCTTCCTTAAACGAGAGTTCAGGGTTAAAGTCAAGGTAGTTTTACCTAGGCCTGGGCGATAAATCGATCAAATGAATTAATTCGAATTTTTTGTTACGGGCGATTTCAAAAATAACTAAATCGAGTTTTTATGTGGCGCATTTTTGGCTCCCCAGAGCTTCCGTAGCGTTAGTATTACACGGCGACAATCGTCGCACGAAGCAGCTAGTAGCGACAGCATGGCTACCGGTGACAGTGGGAAGTTTGTTGTTTGGAAGGAAGAGACTCCCCCCCACGCTGCCAAAGCCCATCGGAGTCAAAGGCTCTCACGCGCGATCGCGTGGCATGCGCTCAGTCCTCTTAAACACGCACGCGCCCTGACACAGAAATACATACTCATTCTACAACGCCTGAATAGTTAGTTCATTAGTTAGTTAGTTTTTACTGTTATTTGTTAATAAAGAATACTGCGTTGTAATTATTACTTTTACCGATATATTCATTTGTGACGCGGCCGCTTTAGGATTTTGTGTTCGGAGGAAGTGGCCGCGAGGTGGGGGGGGGGGGGGGGCTGACCGCGGCTCCTGCTGGGTCATCATCATCTCCGTGGAAAAGACGGGGTTTCTTTATTTAATTATAACCTTAGAGCCCAGATATGAGCTGTATTGTTAATCCTTAGAAAATGGTGCTACTGTCAAGGTGAATGTTTGTCTCCTTTTAGTCCAGACTACAAAGTGGGACTTAAAACACAGCTGGAACTTTAAGTAAAGGAATACAGTAACCTTTTTATTTTGGATAAGTGAAAACAAGTTTAGAATAACGAAATTAGACAAAAACCAGACAAAAGTTATATGAAACAAGACAATTATTTAAACACAAATCCAAAAGGGAGTGAGAAGAAGAAAAATCTTATACTTAACTTTGAATCGAAGAGCGTGTTCATTTATTTATTATTGATGCCAGAAATGGGGGTTACATTTGTCTTGGGTTTGATTAAATAAAAGCAACATTTGCTTGAACTTGTCTGCCGTTTGTACGTATTGCTTTCCTTAAGTAGGGTGGGCGGGGAAAAAAAATTGGGAAAAAAATCGGAAATCGAATTAAAAAAATAAAATCGGAGATTTTATTTTTAGGCCATATCGCCCAGCCCTAGTTTTACCTTGCTTTCTTGAATAACCCCCTGAAAGTCTATTTTTTAAATGAATCAAACCGGCTCCAGGAGTAAGATGAGGAAGAATGAATATGTAGAATTTTACCCTCCAGTAAAGAACAGTGGCTGCCTGTCACTGGCAAACACCTCTGATGACTGCCTGTCTGTTTCAACATTTCTGCAGTAGCACAGGCTGTGTCATTTCAATATCTATTGTTTTTTTTTCCTTCTAATATTCTGGCATTTTCATTTAACTGTATGTAACAAATGTATAATCTACTACTACACTACCCAGAATGCATTGAAGGGCCAAGAAGCATCTGATTAGGTGAAGGAGTTAATGGGAAGTTTGTCTAATGAACTGTGTTGGTCTCCTTGTTTTCCTCTTATCTGCAATAGGCAGCTTTTGCAGAGACAGCAACACCATAGTTAAAAGTTTACTCAACTCATTCGCAATTACTCAACTTTATTCAGTTCTACAGTACCCATAACGCTCCAACAGTCCAAGCGATGCAGCTCCATAGTTACCAAAGTCAAACTAAAACAATAACAGCTTTTTGAGCACCGTGGAACACAGAAAAATCTGTGAGGTCAGTAAGCACAACCAGAATTTTGAGAAAATTAAAGTTTAATGCATGCCCTATGGCCCACAAAGTACAGGACACTCAAAGTGTTTAATCCCACTTGGTCACAATCTCCATCATAAGATGTATAGAAGACTAATGATAAAATATTTGTTCACCGATCCATGCTACAAATGCTTTTTCTGTATGGTTCAATTGTTTTTGCTGTGTGATCAAAATCAATGTGTAATGGGGCAATTCCTGATCAATAGTCCAGGAGGTGAGGCAGCACCGAACTCTCCATTGGTGCAGCCTTTTGCCAACTCGTTATGCTACCAATGTAATGCTTTATTTAAATGATTTTATACGTCCTATACATGTTTATAACATGTCCTTACTTTCCATATGACAGTGAATGCATTTCATGTATGTACATGCCTTAAGTGTTTAAATCTGACAAAGGTGCACTGAAAAGATAGAAAGCGAGACAAGAAGTAGCTCTGCCTCGACGAAGAGGGCACGTGTGCTCACCTGTGTTCTCCTGTGGTTGCTAAAAAATTTCAATAAGAGTCGTTTTTTTTTTACATATATTTACAATTTTAAACCAGTTTTGTGCACACATATGAATTGGTCCTTTGTCATTTGTACTGGCTCCCCAGACTGCTTGGGCTTCCTGAACTTCATGATAATTTGCTTATTTTCATTTAGGTAAAAATAAAAAAAGGTCCCCTGATTTTATTTTTACCTTCTCTGGTAATAAAGTAGCACATTTAAAAAAAAAATTTACATTTTCCAATTAATACAATGCATAGTGAATATACATAGCGAATCAGTGTTTAGGACATATTTAGTCATGATCTACAGAGGATTTCTGCCAAGCAGAGAAACGCACTAAAGCTTGATGAGAACAGTAATCTTTTTACTTTTTCCATGTGAGCTTTTATCTCTTTTAGATTCAGCAGTATGGGGAGATTTAAAAATTGGATCACAATAATTATCCTCTGTCCTGTTCTTCAGTTCCCTGGTTGTAAACATTTAAAACCACAAGCTTCAAAGTTCACCACACAGTCTGTCTACTGAATCACTAAGACTTTAAAACTTTATATTTTCTAACCCAGAACTTAACTGGTTATTTAGTGTTCCAACTTTCCAAATTTCAGCTTTAAAAATCTCCAACTTCTTAGGGTTCTTAGCTCCAACTATGAACGAAACACTGCCGTCGCCCATACAACTGATCCAAAATTTAAACAGGGAATCCTGTGCAAATAATGTTTTCTTGGAATACAATATAAATAACTAGACCTTGGCCCTCCTCCTAAAAGGTTAAGCAGGTTTGTACTAGTTACTATGCAAGCTTGTGTTTACATGATATTCTTATTAAGCTTATTTGTTATTTGCAACCTTTTTCATAAGGTGAGCTCATGTGAATACAAAATAAAAGCATAAACATGTTTTACATATGTGGAAAACAAATTGGGACGGTTTACTTCACTAAAGTGGTTTGCGGAGAGCTCTGCGTGCAAAACATGTGACAAACTTATACAATTAGAGTGGAATGTATTGGAATTCAGAACAGTGTGAAGGCAAAAGAGACATTCTTAAACAGTATGAGATTTTGATGTCTTGACTAAATCCGCATATGATGTACCTACAGCATCCATTTTTATAATATATGAATACCCCATGCATCCATTTTCATTAAACATTTCTGAATTTTCTTTCTCAACAGTAATACTGCAGCTCTTACTTACACATTTTCTTCTACTTAAAAGAAACTGTTACTACTTACTAATACAAAAAACAATAAAATATTAGGAATAACCCAGATTTTCAAATGTGTCTTCTTGTTATGTTCTTTTGTGTGCAAAAGGTAAAATATCATATATATGAATATTGTCTACTATAAATTGTCATTCAATAAAGTAATAATTACATGACCCATTGTCCATATTCTTTAAACTTACAGTCAGGACCATAAATATTTGGACAGAGGCACATTCTAATTTTGTTTCTGTACATTACCACAGTGAATTTTAAATAAAACAACTCAGATGCCATTGAAGTGCAGACCTTCAGCTTTTATTTCATGGGTTGAACAAAAAGATTGTATACAAATGTGAAAAACTAAAGCATATTTTAAACACAATCCCTTCATTCCATGGGCTCGTTAGTAATTGGACGAATGAAATAACTGCAAACAAAATGGTCATTACTATTATTTGGTTGAAAACCTTTTGTTGGCAATGACAGCCTGAAGCCTTGAACTCATGGACATCACCAGATGCTGGGTTTTCTCCTTCTGAGTGCTCTGCCAGGCCTTTACTACAGCAGTTTTCAGTTGCTGTTTGTTTGTGGGCCTTTCTGCCTGAAGTTTAGTCTTCAGCAAGTGAAATTAATGCTCAACTGGGTTAAGATCAGGTGACTGACTTGGTCATTCAAGAATATTCCACTTCTTTGCTTTAATAAACTTCTGAGTTGCTTTGGCTGTGTTTTAGGTCGTTGTCCATCTGTATCATGAAACGCCCAATCAGTTTGGCTGCATTCACCTGGATCTGCACAGACAGTATGTCTCTGAACACTACAGAATTCATTGGGCTGCTTCTGTCCTGTGTCACGTCATCAATAAACACCAGTGTCCCAGCGCCACTAGCAGCCATGCACGCCCAGGCCATCACACTGCCGCCACAGTGTCATACTGATGATGTAGTGTGCTTTGGATCATGAGCTTCTCCATACTTTTCTCTTGCCATCATTCTGGTAGAGGTGGATTTTGGTTTCATCTGTGCAAAGAATGTTTTTCCAGAACTGTGCTGGCTTTTTTAGATGCTTTTTAGCAAAGTCCAATCTAGCCTTCCTATTCTTGAGGCTTATGAGTAGTTTTCATCTTGCAGTGTACCCTCTGTATCTACTTTCATGCAGTCTTCTTTTTGTTGTGTACGGGTTCCTCTTCACCATGGAAATGATTCTGCAATCATCCACCACTGTTGTCTTCGGTGGATGTCCAGGTCTTTTTGCGTTGCTGAGTTCACCAGTGCTTTCTTTCTTTCTTTCTCAGGATGTACCACACTGTTGATTCTGCCACTCCTAATACTGTAGCAATTTCTCGCATGGTTTTTTTCTGTTTTCTCAGCTTAATGATGGCTCCTTTAACCTCAAGTCGTCTGTTCTCAGCAAAATCTTCAAAATGCAAGCACGAGTTCTTTTATCTGCTTCACTCATAATGACATAACAAGGGAATTGCCCACACCTGCCCATGCAATAGCATGAAGTCAATTGTGCAGGGCTCGACATAGCCATTTGTCCGCTGGCCCGGTCCTGTTTTTCGAGCAGTGCGGACCACAAGACTTTACTTTTCACTTGTCCGCTCGGGCCACTAAAATATCTAACGGTTAATATATTCTTCACCTTTTTCAATAAAGTAAATTTTGCGAAAACGTGTAGATTTACCTCGTCTTCATAATTTAGTTTTGCTGCTAGTCCTGTGTTCAGACTTCAAGAGTTTTTGATCACTTCTCCTTCTCTCCCGCCTGCGCGCGCGCGGCTTTCACTGCCGAGCACCACGCGGCACGCGCTCACTACTTTTTTTCCCAAACTTTATTGAATGTAACAATTCAATACAAAACAATGTTAAACAGCAACAACGAAGGCACAAGCCAGTGGGTTATTATTACATTTGATTATAAATCTGACACCGTCACTGAAGAGAGACTGAAGCATGTCAGAGATGTGGAAGACATGGCAGGAATAGATAGGAATATGTTAGATGGAGTAATGGGTGGAATTAGTACTATGGACAGCAAGATATTTAATGAATGCATTGAAGATGAAACTGTATGCACTAAGCTTTAAGCTGAATGTCAAAGAATCAAAGGCAACTCCAAATACCTGAATCTCAGACTCAAATGCAGTAGAATGTTAAACTACTTAATTTTGTTTTTCTTTACAACACTGTAAGCAGTAAGTATTTCTAGTTAGCTGAATGATCTCAGTTAGACCTGCACAATATGAGGAAAACTCGCGATATGCCATATCAGAGATTAAAATTGCGATAACGATATAATTTGCGGTATATAAACAAACAACAAAATAACCAAATAACCATTCCCAGTTTAAAAATTATACTCCAAATGACCCACGTTGACATAGGTTACAAACATCTAACACAGGGGTGGCGAACAAGTTTGACACCAAGAGCCGAATTTTTTCACTGTGAGAGTCAAAGAGCCACACCACACACTGACCTGCCAAGACGCACACACACACGCGCAATTAAAGTCATATTATTGTCCATAACACACTCCTTTCCCTACAACAGAACAGCAAGTATTGTACTTGTGTTTATTTCAAGGAAAGTGTCCACCCTCAATACACACATCAATGCACCTTTGCCAGAGTTAACACAGAGACTACCCTAGAAGTCAGATACCCCCTCCACACACACACACTCTCTCTCTCTTCATCTCACTCTTTTCTCTGCCTCTCTCTGACACACAACTACTCAGTGACAGGCAGTAAGGTTGATGCTGGTGAGAATGTGACTCCTCTGAAGTCAGATTTATGATGATAAAACTGAATATTTCATCGTTTATCCAACAGCATTTAACTGGTAATTCTTTGTGTCTCAACATTCCTTTTTCAATGATACTTGCACCAACAAATACACAAACATCTGGACAGAGCATCATTCTGGTGTCTGAGTCATTCATATTCACAATAAACACATTAAATACATTACATTTCAGTTGTGTGCAACTTAAATTAATTTTGACCCTCATTAGAATAGAATAGAATTTATGTGTTTTTATTCAAAATTGTATGACTGACATTTGCATCAAAAGCAAATAATTTATTATATATTAATACTTGGCAATGAATCAGTTTATACTGAGGAGTAATATTCCATAAAGTGCTGATTTATAATTTAACTGACTGTGTCATTCACGTCCTCTCCATTCTGCTCACATTAGGAACCCAGTAACTTCGATACAAGCTCATTCAGCCAAACGGCATGCAACTCAACTCTGCTAACAGCTACCTGGCTCATGGTTTTACACCCCCCCCCTTCCCATGAGTCTTAGGGGCTGAAGGCGGGGCTAAGCCCCAGGCCAGTTGATCAGCTCCTTTACGTGAGTGTCGGTCAGAACGGACCGATGTCTGTTCTCCAAATTATAACAGGGCCTTCTTTCAAAGAGATTGCTGCTCATTTATCTCCGGTACTCTCGCTGTCTCATCAGTGACAAGCGGGGATCTCAGGCAGTCAGTGTCTGCATTAAAGGATCCATGAGAAAAGTGATCTGCGGTCGTTTCTGTCCAGTTGCGCAAGCAGCGTCACGTTCTGCGCTTCATTCATTCTGATTGCAGCTTTCTGCTGTGAGCTCCGCAAAGAAGGAAAGGGGGATGATTGCCGTTTTGAATGAGCACTTTGAAAAGCTTCAACTTGTTAATAAAGGAGACAATTTGCGTCAGATCAGGAAGTTTTTCATTTTCTCCGGGATACGTTTTGTTCTTTTCTGCCATGACCAATGTTACTGCTTCCAAAAGCTCATAATGATAAACATCGTGACGCCATTCTGTTCAGTAAAAAGTAGGAATCTTCCAGTTCTTCCAGAAACATCCTGTGTTTATCTTTATACTCTGAATTTCACCATTTTGACCATGAGGGTAACGGTCTGCACACACATCAATCTTTATCTGTGTGTTCTGGCAGTGGGCGTAACCCGCGCAAATGATTGGCGGTCACGTATGTGTCGGGAGCAGAATCAAACACACACTGCCAAATTACTTTTATTATTAATTATTTATTTTTAATACCCTCTGATGGTTTGAGTGTGGTTTAAGAGGGAAAAAATTATGAAATGAGCCACAGTATAAGGAAAATATGACGAGACGCAAAGAGCCGCACGCTCATTGGCCAAGAGCCGCATGCGGCTCGAGAGCCGCGTGTTCGCCACCCCTGATCTAACATAACAGGGCTCCATCTGATTGGTCAACAATGTGAAGGCGTCCATCCGATTGGTCAAATGCATTAAGGGATTTATTTGGTTCGTTAAATGGTTCAAGCTGCCATTAGATTGTTTTAACACATTTAAGGTTTATGATTTATTGCGATAGTTGCCGTTAGAAGCACCATGAAAACTTCTGAACTAGTGTTACCTACTACACTGCAGTGCTCTCTTCAAAACATCTGAAACAGACTAGAGCAGATTTAAGTTTGATATGGTCTATTTTCAGTCATTGAAAAGTGTAAAAATAAGTGATGTCACCAGAATGCACCAAATTGCACCATATTAAAAGTTTCCGGGGGGGCATGCCCCCGGACCCCCCTAAAGTTGCAAGCACCTGCGGAGCGGCGGGTCCCGCTATGCGCGGTGTCGGGCCAGTAACTTTCAGGCAGGGCCAGTAAGTTTCAAAAACTACTGGCCCTGTGGGCCAGTGCAAATATCTGGGCTATGTCAACCCCTGTTGTCCAATTACTTACGAGCCCATGAAATGAAGGGATTGTGTTTAAAAAATGCTTTCGTTTTTCACATTTTTATTCAATCTTTTTGTTCAACCCATGATATAAAAGCTGAAAGTCTGCACTTTAATGGCATCTGAGTTGTTTTATTTGAAAATCCACTGTGGTAATGTACATAAACAAAATTAGAAAGAACGTGTCTCTGTCCAAATATTTATGACCCTGACTGTACGTGTACTCCCATACTCAAAAGTCTATTTGCCCAGAAAAACAGAAGTTCTGTTACAAATTGCTTGATAACCTTTCTTAAAAAATAGTTGTGTCCAATTGATTTACTACTCACTACATGGTACGCTATATATATTAATTTGTGGAGCTGTCCAAATCTACAATTCCAAAATCTAGTGCCCCCGAAATCTCCCAAAAGTCTTGGCGAAAAGATAGCATGCATCGATGCTCACTAAATTGTCGAATATAGACCACACACATAAAGAGATCCTCTTTGCAGTTCAAAAGAAAAACGTAGTGAGCATAGCGTCTGAACTGTACTATATAGTTCTGCACCACACAGTTTTAGTAGTTAGGAAGTAAGGAGGAAATTCTTAAACAGCATATGTCAGTTTAAACAAGACGATATTTTCTTTACGAATACATTTAACTATTCTGATCCATGAACATGTTAAACAGCAGTAAACAAACTGACTTTGCACCTCAATTAAAGCTCTATCTCAAGTTTATTATGGATAATTCTTTAGTTGGAGGAGAGAATTTCACCAAAAAAAGAAGAACTAAAATGCTTTTTTTAAATCTATTTAAAAAATTAAAACCTAAAGGTTTGTGCAACCGACTGGATTTGTAGGAATAACTCGACAACTGTTGGTGTGAGACACAAAAAGAGGAAGGAGACAAATGTTGAAGTCAATTTTTTGTTAGGGGAACTAAAATCCTATTCACTGGCATGAACGGCCATTTAGGTTGCATTTCTCTTTTGATCAGTGGGTAACAGCTCTCACTAAACTGAGATCTCATTTACTCTCAGTTCCAGCCTTTTGACATCCACAACCTTTAGGTGGTTTAAGAAACAGCTATTTCAAACACCTTTTCCTCTCCTGAGTACTGTATTAAACATGTGTCACCTAATGTTTTTGCAAAGGCCACTTTGCATTCACTCATTCTGATGTTCTTCTTCACAGTGTTGATATTAAAGGGCCTATATCATGCAAAATCAACTGTTTGAGATTTTAAGTGTATTATAATGTTCATTCCTCACAAAAACAATTCCAAAGCAGTATTTTGATCCATTCACACATTTCTGAATATTCCTCTAAAAATCTGCTTTCACATTGTGACATCATAAGGTGAGGAACACTTCCTGGAAGGGTCTGAGCTTCCAGCACCACCCCTACGCTAACAAACACGCCCACTTTCTCAGTGTAGCAAGCGGTGATCAGCTAAACGCTTTTTTAAATAAACAATATGCACATCCATCTTTGCAAAAGTTCGGATGTTGTTTGTTTTGGTGAGCGAAATGCAGACCCACTGTTGAGGCAGAGTCTAGGTTGACGTCACGAAATGGGCGGCACCCACAAGGAGTGACAGTCAGCGATCCAGTCGTCTAACTTCTAGGTTAGAGAAGAACTGGGGAAAACACCTAATATTTAAGTTTTTTAGGTTCTTTTGTGTGCCAAAGGTAAAATGTTATCATATATGAATATTGTTTACTATCAAATGCTTAAAAATAGCATGTATAGGCCCTTTAGAAAATACGTTAAAATGAGTTGAAAAAGTTACATATCGAACTATTTTACATATCTACTGATGCACAAACGGTATAAAAAGCAATTAAGCACCAACAATAAAGCTGCTAACTGACTTGTAAAGACGTCACGCGATTCTCACAAAAGCATCAACCATTCAAAGTTGACAGCGAGTCAGGAGGCCTGCTCACAGCTGAAACCGCCTTAAGCAGTAGCATAGAAATGTTGACCACGTCTAAAGTAAATACACACTGAACAAACAGGAAGACTGCAATCTCCTCCAAATACCTGTTGGGTCTCCGTGCACTTTATAGATTTTATGACAAAACAATTTTTTGTTTGAATCTGTCAGCTGAAAGTCAGTGACGGAAAACGGACGCGCCTACAAAACTACTCACTCAGTCGTTTACTTTAAGTAATTTCTAACGGAACTTTTTACAATAAGACAAAGATACAATCTATATTCTGAGTTTTAGGAGTCAATAGCTCTAGTTATTAATGCAACGTTTGTATTAATCCAGCAAGCTAACGGAAACTGCACGCCTTACTTACGTTCATTTCGATGTTGTTACTTTATGATTATTATTAATGCGAGCGGGAAACGAGTTAAAATGTCGTCAAAGTGACACAAAACCAATAACCCGGTCTACAAAGAGCTTGTAAAATAGATTAATTGCACAATCTTAAACGAGTCGCTGATCTATCGTTAGCAAGCTAATTAGCTAACTTAGCTTAGATCGGCTAATGTTGGCGGAGTGACCATCCACTCGGCTGAGTAAAGCTGTAATAAAAAGAGCTGCACATTTATTTTTTTACTTAGTAATATAAATATTTATGTTAACATAAAGCCGATTTAGGGACTTATTGGACAGTTTTCGTGCCAGCTTACTGTCGACATTCATCTTTTTAGCCAAATACTAACAAGTAACTTAGTCTCCGTTTCCATTACACTACCCGCTACAACTAAGCTAGCTACTTAGCGTTAGCCCATACCTCAAGGCCCGGTCACTGAAATGCGCTAACTGCGCTGGAAACAACAGGTTGCAAATCACTTTCATGCAAACACATGAGAACACATGATCTCCTCACCGTCAGCCCGGTGCCGAGCACAATAACGTCATATTCTTCATTCATCTTTCAAATTGTTCAGTCTTCCGCTGTAGGAAATCTGGAAGCTAGAAAATGGAGATTCGTGGAGGTGGAAATGAAAAGGGGCTGTGGTGCAAGCGTCAGGCGGAGAGGGGCGGGCCTCTCAGCTGTCAATCACTGACAGCACAGTCTGATTGGCTACTAGTTTATGGTAAAAACGCAGATTACAAACGGAAAAATTACACATATTTAAATCCCTGTATCATAAAAATCAAACTATTTGGTCAAACGTTGGATTAAAATGAACTAAATAAAAAAATCATGAGCAACTTTTGAATTTTTGTGAAGTGAAAAAGTGAAATTGCTTTAACTTGTGGAATTATACAAAAAAAAATTAAATGCTGATAGGAATATTTGTGAAAAGATTAGGCTACTATCGTTCAAATTAAATTAAACTTTTCACAGTAAAAAGTTGCTATCTGTCATACACTTAGGTATGTGAAAATGTATTCTCTGCATTTGACCCATTACCTGGGGGAGCGGGGAGCTACAGATACAGCTGCGCCAGCATTTGCTGGTTTAGCCCCACATTCCAACATCTTTATACAAGTGTCAAGGCAATGGGTCCCATTTTGAGTCTTTGGTACAACTTGACCCGGACTTGAACTCGCATTCTTCCAGTCAAAGGGTGGACTCTCCACTACAATAAACTGCTAGACTTGGAACCCTAAACAGTTAGCCGAAAGAACAGCAAAGAACAAATTTAAAGCTTTAAGACCTTATCGTAAAAGTTAAGAGTAGTGGTTAGTTGCATCTGATCAACAAGCAGCAGCGAACAAAGTTTCTTCTCAAGATAATTAGAACTTTAAATCCAGGTCAATAAGATAAACTAAGCTTGTATTTGGAATGGGCTCCAGCTCTCAGGGAAACAGCCACATGCATGTTATGCTGTGTTTACTGAAGTTTTAGTATAACAACGCAATATAGACATAAGTAATGTTGGGTTGATTTTACACCAATTAAACTTAAAGTCTTCACCTTTTTGGCACTCATTCTGCAAACTTTTATTAAAGCAAATCTTGGTCTCTTTCTCTCTAAAATACCATAACACTTTAACTTCATTCTCAACACTTTATTCTTTCAATAAAACTATTTCAACAGTATTTTCTTTAAAATAATATCCTTTGATAAAGTAAATTTCGATCTAAATACTTATTTCAGGCTCCAAGAAGGTCAAGGTTCATCAAATTGTAGCCCAACTTCTAAAGCAGTGTTTTTCAATCGATGTGCTGTGCCATGGGAAATTACCCTTTTTCACTGATCTAAAAACATTTACCATCTCCAGGATATCAGCTCTCTGTGTTCATCCAAACACACTGAGTAGTTAAGAATATGAAAGATTGTAAAATACTTTTTTCCTTGTTTTTATTTGATTCTATTAAAGACATTTTGATAAATATGGCGGTACCGCGATTTAGCCACAGCATCAGCTCTGTTTTCTGCCCCTTTAACTGTCTCCACCAATCATTCTTGGAGCCTTAATCCTACGTCATCAGTCTGACCATTCAGGAGTGGTTAAAGTTTTCACTTCCTTGTTCCGATTCTGCTCATAAAGCAGGGATGTCCAAACTACGGTCTGTTTTTATTGGCCCGCAGCAAATTTTGAAAATATAATTGAATATGGCCCGCACATGGCGCTTGAGCTCAAATCTGTTGCACTTCTCAGTTTCAACACTAGATAGAGTCGGTCACAGAAAGGTGTTTCTACACTAAACAAAATTAAGCAAAGAAGACTATTTACCACGAGTCGCCAGAAGTGGCAGAACCGAAGAAACGCAAGATAGCAAGTGAGTGTCGAAGGTTTCAAACACGGTGGGAAAATGAATATTTTTTTAAGGAAATCAATGGAAAGTGTGTCTGTTTGATTTGCACTGAAGATGTTGTCGTGATGAAAGAGTATAATGTCCGTCGGCACTATGAGACCAAGCATCAGAGCAGCTACGCCTCGTACACAGGTGCCGAACGAGCACAGAAATTCAAGCAAATGGCAGCTAGCCTGCAAGTTCAACAACAGTTTTTTTTCCCATCGCGGTGAATCAACACACGCCGTCCATCCAGGCCTTCTTCACTATTTTCCTCGTGTAATTAGCAGCGTTACACGAAGGGTTGTCGCCAGCCTGTCTCTCCTAATAATGGCCTTCACGTCTCCCCACAGGCTTCATAAGAGCAAAGGGCACAGGCTTAGGAAGTAAAGGAAGCTCGTATGAGCTGTCTCCGTCTGACACCTACAAGGCCATGTTTGCATGCTTAACAGAGATAGAGTGAACCTAAAAGGTGAAGAAAATGCATTCTGAACTGTGAAAAAGTATTCCCTTATGTAAAAAAGAACTTGTTTTGTTTTTGGAATTTTTTTTGTTCATAGCTGCATATTTTATCACAGAGTGTAATTGTAAAATGAAGCTTTTAAATTGTGTGTGTTTAATGTTAAAATTGTCCTCGTTGGTCACCCATAAGCCTTTTTTTTTGGTCTACTTTTCTGAGAAAACAGTCGACTTTATAAACTACAAAGTCCTGCACTCTGCCAGTCAACCCCACTAACAGCTACGTATGTAAAGATCTGCTGGCTTCAGCTGCCCAATAAACCCGTTCTGAACTGCCTGGTTGGATTGAGATTTCATTGTCTGAGTGAATGTTTCATTTTGACGTGCGCTTGTTTTATGTGGCACAGATCAGCATCACTGCTCCCACTGAGAGCAATGTTCTTCACATTATAGGTGAGTTAAAAATACACAGTAATCATGTTTCAATATGTCACCTCTTGTGTGCGGCCCGGACCTTTGCTCATTTTTCTGTATTTGGCCCTCACCAAAAAAACTTTGGACACCCCTGCCATAAAGTCTCTCAATTCCAACATAAATACCAGATAAAGATCGTCTTTAATGGTGTAGCTTTCTGCGGGATTCGGTGTCAGACCGTGGAACAAGTGAACAAGACAATGAAGCTCAGAGAAGCGAGTATGTCTGTCCTCTGTGGGAGTTTTTGCACTACATCTCCCATGATGCATTGGGTTAAAGTGACAGCGTCTCAGCGTACAACATGTCTTCCCTGTTAAACGTCTTGAATCAATTCACAATACTATCCAGTTAGTTCTTAATTTGATTGACCAAAATCAATTAATTGAAGATGATGGCTTCATTTTATTTTTAGATTTCTTTAAAGCCTTTGACACGGTTGAACACAAATTTATATTTCATACTTTAGAATTATTTGGATTTGGAACTAATTTCATAAGTTTTGTTAAAACAATCTATAACGATACAAACAGTGTAGTTATTTTACCAAATGGCATTTCTCCCAGATTTTTTATTAACAAAGGAATTAAACAAGGCTGTCCAATTTCACCGTTACTTTTTTTTAACAGCAACAGAAATGTTATCAATACTTATAAAAACTCTGGTTTCTGTAAACTCAATGTCCTAGGAGAACAGTTAGCCATTACTCAGCTGGCAGACGACATAGCCATATTCATAAAGGACAGTCATCAAATACCGGAGATCATTCAGACCGTTGTTTTCTTCTCTAAAGCATCTGGTTTAAAACTAAATCTCAGCAAGTGTGGATTGTTGCCAATTCACCATTCTGGTCAGTCAGTTATTCATAACATACCCGTTAGGACTGTTGTGAAATATATTGGTGTTCATATTACCAAAGATAGCCAAAACTTGGAGGAAATGAATTTATGGAAAACCTTAGCAAAGTGTAAAGTCAATTTAAACATGTGGTCACAGCGTGACATTTCTATTCTGGGCAGTGTTTCTCACTAGAATGTTTATCCAGATTCATTTATCCAGCAGATTCACTCCCAATTCCTAAATCTGTAAAGAAAGCAATAAACCAGGCCAATTTTAACTTAATCTGGAAAAACAAAACTCAATACATAAAAAAAGGAACAATATTTCAGGATCATAGTGAAGGTGGACTTAAAGACATTGACTTTGAAAGTTTGGATGGTATGATTAAAATAAATTGGGTTAGGTCTTTTCTGCAAAATGAAAGAAATATTTGGTTTCATAGTCCTTCAAACATTTTCTCTCATTTAAGGGGCATTGAATTCCTTCTAAAATGTGATTTTGATTACAGAAAACTTCCTTTTAAACTTTCTACTTATCATCAGCAGGTGTTACTGTACTGGAAACTCATATTCAAACACAACTTTAGTCCACACAACACTCCCATATGGAACTGTCAGTATATTTTATGTAGTAACAAATCAATATTTTACAAGAATTTAGTTTATAACGGTATTTGGTCATTATTACATATTATGAATAATAATAAAAACATTATCTTATTTGAAACTTTTTCAGTAAGTTTAAATTGAATGATAGAAAACAATAGAACAATTTGATCAAAGCAAATCCTCAGACTTTGATCCAAATGTCCTCCAGTTCAAAATGTTCAAGTTCAGCTTCCATCTCTGTTGTTTGATGGTCGACTGGTTAACTCAAAACTTCCAAACTCATCTTTGTTTGTTAGAGAACTGTTTCCAACATCTTACAAGAATCATTCTGTCACAGCATTACACAAAAGAAGAAATAAGAAACAGGATTAAGGTGAAGTGGCCAACAGACAAAATTAAACTAAATTTAAACCATTTATTCATCTAAAAAGAAATGAAACATTTTTGGTAAAGTTTTCAAAGACTTCATCTTTGATTGAGACAAAAGAAAAAACTAATAAAACTTCAACATATTCGTTTTTTGTGTAGCTACACAAAACATAAATATGTTAGTTTTTTTGTGTAAAATTTATCAAACATATTGTGATCATATAATTGCTAAAAAATTACAGTTCCCTTTGCACAAACATTGAAAAGAAATCATTATTTAGAAAGAATATATTTGTTTTTGTGAGGTGTCATAAAATTGCATGTTAATAAACTGGAGGAAAAAATAACTACCAGGGTAAAATGTCAAATAATTTAGTTGAAAATGATAACGGAAAACTAACTTCACTTTTATTAAATCTTTTAGAAAAACTCATTTTCACTGAGGGCCACATCAGCATAGTGTCTGTCCTCAAAGGGCCAGACAGAACCTGTAACTAATTGTAATGAAAAATAAATGTAACAACTCCTTAACGTTAAATAACTCATTATTTATTTATTATAACTTTTTAAAGTGAGAATTACAGTTGCACAGAAAACATGTTTTTTTGTTACTTTAGCATAAATCCTAAATTTTATTCCGTTAGGTTAGGTTATATGGACAGTGTTTAAGTCCTAATGTATAGTTGCACAATCTGATATTTCAAGTCCGATTCCACCTAGATATGAATAAATACACACCAATTTTTATTTTAAGAAATTAAAAACTTTGATGCTCTCGCCGGCCACATAAAATGGTTGTTTGGCCCCCGGGCCTTGAGTTTGACACTTGTTCTATAGCATCCTTCTGAATATGATCAAATCAATCTCAACAGCACACATTTTTTTTATTTCTTTACTCAAATAAACCATAAAAAAGCTGCAAATGCAACCAGGTTCACAGCAGAAACTTCTAGGATCCTTTTAGTGAGACACATTCAAAAGCTTGCACAACGCCAGGTTTTTTGGCGAGCTGTTGTGCCATTGTTCCAGAGGCATCCTGGGAATCTTTCAGACCAAGCAGCAGCAGCATCCTGACTGTCTCTGCATGCTGCCCGATGCAAGCCATATGAAGAGCTGACAAGAGAAGCAAAGATCAAATGGGAAATGTTAGTGGAGCAGAATACATCAAGCATAAAATTTCAGCAGGTCCACAAGTTCAGTTCTGGTATACAATCAAAAGCAGACCTGTAAAAAAATCAGTACATTACCTGCTGTAACATAATGTTTTTTAATTAATTAGTTCCTGTATTTATATTTCTTGTTACATGCAAAGAATATGGACAGACCACATGTTTAGACACCCAAGCTTCTTTCCATACATGAAGGGTTCCATCCAAATCCAGCATCCTAAGACTGTATGCTAGCTGCAAGGAAGGAGGCTTAGGACTAGGGAGCGTGGAAGCCACTTCCCAGGATGAAAGATCCAAGATGCATGAATACATCAAGCTCAGTCCCCAACTGACAATGAATGTCTCAGGCAATGGAGAGCAGAGGATACAGTGCTGGAGGACAGATCCTCATGCGAGGACAAGCCCCTGCATGATATGTACCACCGGACCGTTACTGAAGTGGCTGATATCAAGAAGTCCTACCAATGGCTAGAAAGGGCTGGCCTACAGGACAGCACTGAAGCTCTCATCCTGGCAGCTCAGGAACAATCCCTGAGCACCAGAGCAAGAGGCTCAGATCTACCACACCAGACAAAACCCAAGGTGTAAACTGTCCAAAGAAGCATTTGAACAATACAGCACATAACTGCAGGGTGTAAGATGCTGACAGGAAAAGCCCAACAACCAAGTGGCTGGAATAATATACAGGTACATGTGTGCAGAATATGAACTGGAGATCCAAAAGTCAAAACACATCCGAAAGTGGTCGAGAATGAGAGAGCAAAGCTCCTGTGAGACTTCCAGATCCAGACTGACAGGATGGTGGTAATGTTAAACCAACCAGACACTAGCCACGGTTACATGTGCAAAATATCTTTTATCGGATTAGAATTCAACTGTGTACATGGGCTCAGAAAAACCTTTTCAGATAACAAACGTTTACATACGCCACACTTTCAGTCGGAATAAATCATTTTGACATGCGCAGAACTATCTAAAATACCGGAAACAACCTTAGAAGAAGAAAAATTGAGTTCCATTGTACATAAACAGAGCTGCTACATAGAGGGAGATGATCTTCTAAACATGCTTTTATTATTGTTATGATTATTATGAAGCACCTGCTTGTTCATGATTTTATTTTTATTCCATGTGGTCAGTGCTTTTGTTGTGGCGGAATGGAGCTGCAAGAAGGGTTAGAATTAGGCTAACATGTGCTAACAACATTTAGCCTTGGATGATCATAGAATCCACGCTGTCAATGCCGAAATGTGCATCTTGGCTGCAGGTAATATGTGGAAATAACATCAGCCTAAATTTTGTCGGGACACGACTGGCAACAGAAATCCACGGGATTGTTCACACGGTTTCTAAGGACTGCGCAGAATTTCTGCTTTTGCTCCGCCAGCTCACACACTGCCCTAAGGCCAGTGTATGAGCTGGCGGTCCGCACCCTGTTCGGAGACATAGTTCTCCTTAGTTCGGCAGCTCGCACAACCATGGCAGCGGGACAGATTGCGATCCTGACGATTCCCCCGGGCGCACACGTAACAAAGCGACCTCCGTTGTGGTGGATGTGGCAGTACCAAGTGACAGAAACATCAGGAAGAAGGAACATGAGAAACTGGAGAAATACCAGGGACTCAGAGAAGAACTGGAGAAAGCATGGAAAGTGAAGGTGACAGTGGTGCCTGTGGTAATTGGAGCACTCGGGGCAGTAACCACCAAGCTGGAGGAGTGGCTACAGCAGATCCCTGGAAAAACCTCAGACATCTCAGTGCAGAAAAGTTCAGTGCTAGGAAAAGTTAAGATATTGCAGGACCGTCAAGCTCCCAGGACTCTGGTAAAGGTAGAGCAGTAAATTATTTTTTAAAAAGTATAAAACACTACTGACCAGTTCGTCCCTTTTTGTCTCGAACATGAAGGTCTGCCCCCAGCTCCACCAGGGTCTTAATGATGGATGAGTGACCCTCCTAAAAATTATGAAAGAAAATAATAAGTTGTTTAAACATTAAAAACTTTGATTTTGTGGGCCTTTAAGACATGATGATGCAGTTAACTCCTCTAACCTTAGCAGCATAATGCAGTGCAGTGATCTGGATGTCAGTTGCCCTCTGATTCACCTCCACTTTGAGGTCCCCCACCAGAAAACGGAGTGCGTCTTCCTGTCCCGTTACAGCAACCTGGTGCACTGGCTGAGCCCCAAGTATATCAGCTGCCACCGGTGATGCCTGACACATACACCTTAGGTCAGGGATGTCCTCATAAAGACGGACAAATCAGTGTGCTGTTGGGTCATGCTGGACCTGGTGGTTCTCCAGAAGCAGTCTTGCCACGGAGACGTGACCATGCCGAACGGCATCCATGAAGGGAGTGACTCCACAGCTGTCTTTGCTGTCTGGGGTGTAGCTGCACCTAGAAGAGGACCAGCAAAGTATCATTCAGAGTGAACTCTTAGTTTTTCCCACTTTTGTGACTTGTACATCGAGTACAACCTACCTATCCAACAAAACCCTTACGACAGCTTCACAGCCATGCATTGCTGAATGGTAAAAAGATGACACATTAAAATAAAATATATAATCTCCTAAAGCTTAACTTTGCATAAAAGGCTCCTTCACCTGCAGTGTGCAGTGGCGTTCTGCGTGTCTTGCTCTCTGTCCTCCATATGTCAGGAAAAACAAGAAGTAGATGCTCCACAACTTGAGGATCTCCCTCCCTACAGGCAATGTGGAAGGCGTTCCACCCATCCTTGTTCCTCAGCGCAGGGTTGGCACCATGATCCAGCAGTTCCTGAATCACATCTAGGTTTTTACGAGTGCATGCCATCATGAGAGGAGTCCTAGGGAAATAAAAGACAAATACCTGGAGTGAGATGAGCAGCCATATACGGAATCTGTCTGCCTTTTTTTAAATATGTTATTGAATTTTCTGTGAAATGGACCGTATGAGTGGAACAGACGCAGAAGTGGATTTATAGCAAATAATAATTATGATCTCAGAAAACAGTTAAAATGTCGGAAAAACATGAAGAAAGCAACAATCACATATAAATACATATTTTATTTACAATGGAACCTCAAAAAAATCCAATCCTGGAAAGCAGGGGTGGGCAGATCAATCTGAGTATCGATAGCATCGATACCAAGGTGAAGTATTGATACTAGACATCAATCCTTTCGTTGCAGTTTTTCTTTAATACATACAGCAACGAGCTTAAATTTATGAATATAGTTAATGCCAGCACAGTGTGTATCTGTCTCCAGTGTTGCCAGATTGGGTAAAAAACTGCCCAATTCGAGCAGAAAACTGTCCAGTCTGGCAACACTGCGTAAACAGCGTATACACCCCCGCTGCTGCTCACACCTTGCCCTTCCGTTCTTCATCGGGCAGCGGAGAAGTTCATTGAAGATCCACATGTCTGCACTAAATGCAGGATTGTTTTGTTGTGTTCTTTACATTTTTGTGTTTACCGGCTTTTAAACCACCAAATAGTTCATGAGGACCTGGGTCTGCAGTTCACCCAGTGATCAACTATGAACACATTTCACAAACCGTAGTGTGATAAAACTAATTGTTGTAATCAATAAACAAACATTTTTATTTGCTGAAAGTCTCTCTCTTGTGTTTTATTATAAAGTTAATGAACAAAAAATTGTTTATTTCCAAAAATGTTCTCTACTCAAATATTTCAAGAAAAAGTATCGATATCGGCACTGTAATTACTTGGTATCGTATAAATAATACCCATATTTCAAGAATCGCCCATCCCAACTGAAAAGTGATACATTTAAGTAGCAAAAAATAAATACCGTTTTCATTTGACAGTGACTCTGGACAGCGTTTTATCATGCATCCATCCATCTTCTAGTCCTGATTGGTCCTATGCAGGGTCATGGGGTTGCTGGAGTCTATTTCAGCTACTTAAGGGTCATGGTGGGGTACACCTTGGAGTGTTGCCTAGTCCATCACAGGGCCACACACACACAGGTCTTCCAATAACAACAGTTGACAAATTACTGGAAGCAAAAGTAATCTGCAGATGCAGTTTTGGAGTAAAATGTTTTCTATTGTGTTTCCTTTTTGCTGATTGTTTCATTACATGGGTTTAGATCTGGCCATCACACCATTTAGCACACAGACACATAAAAAGACACTGAATATATCTAAATTGCAACATCATAAGACAGAATTGCAAATGGAAATGCAGTGGCGGGCAGTGCATTACACACCTGGGCCTTCAATAGTGCTATGTGTGAATCACTCAACCTCTCATTAACCATTTAACGATGGAGAAACGAGCTTTGCATTGCATATTGAAAATTTCTGTAGCCACAATAAATGCCTCTAAATAAACTGAATGGACAAAACAGTGAACAAATCTTGTTATGCAACAACATCCACCAAAAAACGTTGAAAATAACCACATAAATTTGGAATATTATTTATAATTTATAATGATATTTTTCATTTCACTCAAAAATCTGATTATTTGAAGACAAAATTCATTCTCATCTCTTTCCTCAAAAACAGTTCGATCTCCCTGTCAAGAAGTCCTTTTCTATCGCCATCAAGGCCAGTAATGAGAGCCAAGTCTGTCCAGTTGCGTTTTTGCCTAAGTTTTAATTCGCTTTAGAGACGAAAATGTCCACATGACAGACCCAGTGGTCACGGGAATGGTCAGCACTAAACACACAAATCTACATGCCTTAGATTTTTCTGATGAAGTCAACAAGTTCAGTGAGAGATTTTCTTGCAAAATCATCCATGGCGTACATTAAAGTCAGCTCTGTTTTTAACTGAGCTGCTCCGTAGCTCTGTATCAAACTGGGCAAGGCTGCATGTGGGAAATTCTTCCTGTATCCCTGAAACTTCTGTCCAATCAGAAGGTCTGAATACCGTGATGATGCCTGAGACTTCTAGAAGGCCCTGTTGACACCAACTCAAAATCCGATTGGTTGAAATAAATGAATGTCCAACATTGATTTTGCATTAGGGTACTTTCAGAACTCATACTGAAGGCTTCTTTAGCTCTGACCCCGCCTGGCAACAATGGACAGCTGAAATCTGATTGGTTAAATGCTCCAATGTGAAAATATGTCTGTCTGGAAGAAGCATAACCATCATAAACACAATATAAGGGAATGATTTAATGAGTATGCATGGACAAAATAGAATTAACATGATTCAGAAATTTTTTTAGGTCTTCAGAGAAGGCCTTGACAGCCCACCAGTGTTGCAATGTCGATTGCAAAATGCATTTTTAAATTGCATCATAAAATTGCAAATTGAGTAGTCAATTGAGAATTGCATATTACTTGAAATGGGAGGGTGAAAAACTTCCCTGAGAGCTTGATCTTGATTAAATGGTAAAAACTTTTCTTTTCTGAATCAAATTAAATGTTTAAAAAAGTTGTGTTTTTCACTTACATCTTACAAATAATCTGAATCCATTTCAGTTTTGGATTGCAAAAATAATCTTAACAGTTCATGATTTTTCAATATTTCAAAATCTGAGAAGCTTACAGTGGGTAATTTTTGTAAACAGGCATAATGATCTACCGATATTGTTGTGACTAATAGATTTTTAACATCTCTCATTTTTATTTCATGAATGAATCCATATGTAGTAGAGGTCAAGCTAATGATCCAGAAAGTCATTCTCACCTGAAGGTCCACAACATGAGTTTCATTTAGCTTCACTTGTAAAAAAAATTGAGAATGGTAAAATTTCAAATACAAGGAGTAAATAAAAGTCAAAAACAAAAAATGGTTGTATTAAAAATGTAAATATAATCAACAACAAAGAAATGTTTACCTCGAACCGGAGTCGAAGCAGCAACCTTAACTTAATACTTCCACGTTCTTAATCACTTTGCACCCACGTTATCGACTGAGCTATCGTAGGTCACACGCAGTAGTGAGGCGACAATCAGATAAGAATCTTGACGCCTAAATTGTTGGATATTTCCTCACCAGTCAGCTTTTTTTAAGCTGTCCACCATGGCTCCCTCCCGGAGCAGGAATCGGACACATTCTTTGTGGCCCATTGAAGCGGCTTCGTGGAGCGGCGTCTTATAGTCGTTGTTGCACACGTCCACATCCGAACCCAGTTGCGTTATGATGTACTTTACAATGTCCAAATGTCCGTGTCTGGCGGCATAGTGCAGCAGAGTGTCTCCAGAGCGGCCCAGGTGTTTGCTAGAGACCACGTGAGCCGCATCGGAACCGCCTGAAGTCACCATTTCCTGCACAGAGCCCAGCCGGCCCTCGGTCACGAGCTTCACCAACATCTTGATATGATCGCTGTCCATGCTGGCTTCTTGTGGAAGACTGGACATCGAGGAGTTTCATGACATTTTTGAAGACTAATACTCTGAGAGGAAACGCTCTACTGAAGTGTTTACAGTGATTTCTGCACAGGACAGTAGATGGCAGTGTGGTCCCGTTTCGCTGCTCTGCACGAATAATGAAGTACTGTACAGATTAAAATTTCCATTTGTTTGTTTATTTATGTTCTTTTTAAAATTTGACTTGTAAAAACATGTAAGCTACTTATGTATGACTATAAAACATGTAGGTCTTTTAAACCAATGACTTATATTGCTAGAGGAGACATCACGTGATTGCTCATGGGAGAGGAGCACCGCCATCTTGGTGAGGTCGAGTCACTGCTGCAGTGCATACATGTGAACGCATTTTTTGCAAAATGCCAGTTCATTGTGCGGGATTCTACGGAGCCCGTGTCCTGACATTAAGATATAAAAATATATCTTGTTCCCACAGATTAATGTCTTGTTCCCACAGATTATTATCTCGTTTGCACAAAATACTATTCCGTTCCCACAAGATACTATTGCGTTCCCTCGAAATACTATTCCGTTCCCTCGAAATGATTAACTCATGCGAACGCAATAATTAATCCGTTCGAACGCAAACGCAATAATTATTCATGTCATAAGTCATTCACGCGGATATGCTCTCTGTACGACGGCAAAAACCGCTTTCAGCGGTAACTTGACAGTGACTTAAAGTAGTAGCCTAGCAAGAGCTATCGTATGACAAAGCAGCCTAATTATCATAAATCTTTTGATATTTTTCTTATATTCATTGAGATATTAATAAAGTGATCATTTTTGTTCTTCATGTTCCTTTTTTGAACGAATATGGGTCACAGAGACATGGAAGTTACCGCTGAAAGCGGCTTTTGCCGGCGTACAGAGAGCATATCCGCGTGGATGACTTATGACGTGACTAATTATTGTGTTCGAACGGATTAATTATTGCGCTCGCACTAGTTAATCATTTCGAGGGAACGGAATAGTATTTCGAGGGAACGCAATAGTATCTTGTGGGAACGGAATAGTATCTTGTGGGAACAGAATAGTATTTCGTGCGAACGAGATAATAATCTGTGGGAACAAGATACATTTTTATATCTTAATGTCAGGACACGGGCACCGTAGGATTCAACTGCCAAAATCGGAGAAATGAGTCTGCGAAGAAGGAAGGCATAACATTTCATAGGTAAGTGCTATATTTTTTTCTTTTAATGCTCCAGGAGCTTCATTAATATTACACATATATATGCATATGCATGATGCTGCAGGGCTATTATCAACATGCTGCATGATGTACATATAATTTGCTGTTGACATAAATGTAAACTTAATTTTGTTAAACCTATATACAGTATACCAGGACTAAGCTATTATAGTATTATAGATTTATACATTTCTGACTCAGTGACTGGCTATGTTCAAAACATTTTGTGGAAACAGATTTTGATAAGAGTGGCCAGACTGTTCGCTTGAACCCCGGCACCATACCATCTGTGTTACACAAATTGATCACTTCCATGAATCAGTGGGGTAAATCTATTGTTTTTCTTTTTTTTCTTTTTCTTTTTAAGTGTAAATCTATTGTTAACTTTTGGACTTTTTGTTTACTTATTATTTATTATTATTATCATTATTATTTATTTACATATTATTTATTTATTATTAATATTTATTGACTTATTGTTTATTTTTATTGTCGTTATTTATTATTTCTTTTGACTTACTATTGATTTTAATATATTATTATTGACTTATTGTTGGGCTTTTCTAAATAATTTCAAAGAGATCTAAAATTTCTAAATGTTTAGAAATTATTTAAAAAAAATTTGTAATAATTCTTTATTTGTAAGAAGTCCTGCAACTATGCATGTTTCACTAAAGTTTGAGCGTTTAAGGCTCGCCAATGACCTTACCAAGATGGCGTCGGGCTCCGCCACAGGGGGCCAGGCTACTCAAGCGGGCATGTCTCCTCTATTGATATAACTCATTGTTTGAAACATTAGCAAACAATGGTAGATTTGTGATTTATAAACACGAACGACCACTTATTTAACTGAGATTAATACTTATGTTGTCCATTAAAAAATCACTCAAGAACTCATGGGAAATGTAGTTAAACACCCACTCCAAGAAATACATAATGTGTTTTAATTGTTTTTGACATGTTCTCATGGCATTTTCTCATAATGGAGGACATAAACAAGATTTAAAAAGTGTGTTTCCAAGAACTTTATTCAAACCGTTGTAAAACAGGAGCAGAAAAAAAGGCCAAAACGCTTGTAACAGTGATGCTGGGGGAACAGTCAGGGACTTGGTGGGCCACAAGCTCTCTGCACTACCCCATTCCGATGCATCTACTTACAAATAGATCCATGACAGTCTTTGTTTTCCTTTTCTGAGTTGGAATCTGGATCAGAACTGCATGGCTAGATGGCTACGATATTGCTCACCATTTTTGTGAGGTTGAGTTGTGAGGGGCTGTAAGATAGTGGGGAAGAGTGTAAACAGATAGACTCCATGCCAACAGTCCCACCCTCAACTCAGAAGTGAGTTTCTAATAAATTCCTGCCACTCTGCAGAAACTAAGTCCTAGAAAACCACAGAGGTTTTTTGAGTTTGTCTAAAAACAGAATCTTTGTAATTAAAAGACCACTGGCAACGCTTTGAAAACAGATCAGAAGATGATTGGGACTTATAAACACATGGGACCTGTTTTCTACAACAAAAAAGGATAGAATTCTTCAAAAAAAAATTTTTTTTTTTTGTCCTGGCATTGTCCCGAATGCCTGATAAGTCCATGAAGTTAATGAATGTGGTTGTGTGCCACATGGTCTCTGAGTTGACCTATGGCCGCTGGAACTGGCCAGAGCCAATGTCACCCTTTGTGGACAGAAATAGGTTGCGAAATATTAAAACAACAACATTAAAACATAAATGGGTTCATTGGCTGGTTTGTCTTATGGTCAGAACCTTCCTAATAAGGTCTGAGGGGAGAGAAAAAGAGACCCAACTTTGGGCTCAGTGAAGGTAGGAATACACCAATGAAAAGAATGCAGCCCATTTGGAGAAAGGAGGAGGAGAAAAATAGGAGGAGAAGAGTGTTGAACATGGGAAGATTTGTTGCTCAGCCTTCTCAATTCTTCAGACTGACCATGCTCTCTATCCTCTTTCTGGTGAGTACTGATATTCTTTTGGGCTTCAAATCATGTATTTTAAGCATGAAAGTGTCTCCTTTAACTTTATTGCTGTTAATTAAAAGGCTCAATAAGGAAAATAATTATCTGGAACTTGAGCATCATTCCTGCTTTTTACAGGAAAATTAGGACATAAGATTATCATGTCAATTTAACACCTGTTTTGAAATGTCCTATTTTTATTCTAATGCTGAATGGAAATCCTCTTCCTCTTAATATTTATTTATGTTTTACTATGGTCTCAGTACCATAAAAGCCCTATACTGAAGCTTCAAAGTCCTGTGTACTCACAATTCTCTTGCTTTTCAAATAATTCCAGTTAACTAATGATAGACACCAAGAGGCTATATTGTGCAAAAAAATCAGAATTAATAATATTTTGATTTGAATAATATTTTAGATTTGTGTGTATGAAACAGAACATGAACAGGAGGACTAATTACTGGTAAGTGTTTTTGGACCTGGTGGGCTTTAGATGTTTCAATCTGCTTCTGACAAAGCTACATTAAAATATACAACTCAAAAGTGGCACAGTCTGCTTTACTACTGATTTATTTTGTCCTGTTGTTCATTACTTTCAACCTGTTTTTTTCTCAAAAAACACCAGATCTTGACTCATTAAAAAAAATTGAAACAGAAATGAAAACATTTAGAGACTCTCGTCGATTCCGAGCTACATCATGTGTTCCTACATATCTGAAACTTGGAAACGCTCGGGGGAAAGCAAGTTGTTTGATTTAGCATTGGCATCAGGAAGGAAGTGGTGGAATACTTGGAATAAAAATGTCTACACATGTGCAGACAATTGTTATCTGGCTTCAAACACCAGCACATTTTTTGAAGGACACTGTGGCAGCTCTCCACAGCCCTGACATTAACATGATTTAGAAGGATGTAGAGCATACCAGATGTCAGTAATGGGTACAAATGTCACAGAGTATGAGGACATATCAGGCAGATGTACGTTTGGACAGAATTGGCCTGTATCTACTCATTTCAGCTCTAGATATATTTCAAAAGTCTTTCACTCAGTTAAATTATGACTTGTTTCAACCTCTTTTAAGTTATATATTTTTTCCACTATTTAACAGAATATCAAGGTTTACTGATCACTTACTAACTGAAACACAGCAGGTGAATTTTTTTTATTTTCAGAGTCATGTCATTTGTCATCTCTGTATTTGTCATCAGCAGCTTCTCGCTGATGAAACACAAACATTTTACTCTCCATTTTCTTCTGTTGGTATATTTTCAGATGCTGCTACAAGAGAAAGTGAATCATGCCTCTCCTGAGAAAAAGTAGGTGCCAGTAACGCAAAACATAAGGAGTTCAGACCGCCCATTTTTTAAGAATGAAATAGATTTTTAACATCCTCCAGGGATGAGGAAAAGCACATGCTCTGAATGTGACATATGGCGGTGGTGGGGGTTGGGGGTGATGAAAGTACCAGATGATTGAAGGCTACAAATGACACCACATGTAAAAGTAAGCCAAAGTATGAAAAACGAGCTGTGGGTATAAAATATATGCCGTAACTTTACAAGTGTTTCATTTTTAGTTCTACACATAAAAACCTGTAAAGGTAGAAAAACATTGTGTTTTCTTGACACATTTACTTCATTGCGATGACACTCCGATTCTTCCATACTTTTTTCTGCACAAGTTTTTTTTTCATTCATTGGCAATTTTTGGCAACAAAATGATTGTTGCCAGATTTACAGATTTGTTTTTTGAAATATGAAGCTCTTTTATGTTTATTAAAAAGGAAAACTCCAGAGTCCAGACCCTTAAAAACATGCTCTTTGAAAGCAAAAAAATATCCTTTTTTGTTTCCCTTTCATTCAACTCTTAGAAAGTACTAGTTTTAATTGTTAAATGATGTTTTTCTGGTGCTTTCTTAGATACTCATTCAGTTTTAACTACTGCAGATTAATAGGGTTACCGGTTATCTTCAATAGACTGTATGAAAGTATGAAAGTGTGGGCTGTAGCATCTTACAGATGGAAACTTGATTTAGCTTATAAGCAAAAAATAAAGCCAAATTTAAAAAGTACCAATGAAGACTGTTGTTCATAGGAACAATACAATTTTTTTGTTTCAAATTTTTGTAAGATAGTGAAAATTTGCTGAAAAGTTTGTGTCCTGTCTTTGCAAGGAAAGTTTTATGTGACGCTTTCATAAGAATTTTCTTACTTTTGTGTTTATGAACCCCAGTAGTCTTCTTTGGCCCAAGTTTCACCTTAAAAAATGTCTTTGGCTCTAAGTGAGCTGATTAAAGGAGGTAATCCAGATCAACATCTGTTATAATAATTCCCAGTTGTGCCTCTGCCACTTGCCAATAATGTGAATTTCCTTGACCAACAGATAAGGCCAAAAGCTCCAAAGGAGAACTTGTATTTCGGCTTCTAATTTCTGCAAGTTTATGACAAGAGTGCAACCACAAAGGGGGACTATCCAGTACTTCTTTGTGCTCGGTCTGGGTTTAATGCAGAATTGTGTCAGGAAAGGCATCCAACGTAAAACCAAATCCAATCAACACCACACATAATCTGTTATGGATTGAGTTAACAATGACCGCCATTAGTGCTGCTCACCTACAGAATGTTGTTGGAAACTACTGTTGGCGGAAGGAGAGGAAGAAGGTATGCTTGGAGTGAACTTAAAGTATGAACTGAATGTGGGAACAGGGAAAACTAGGGAGTTGGTCGACATGACAGAAAGAAGAAAGGCAGTCTTTTCTTTCTATGTCTCAGTTCATATTTCCTGGTTTAGCTCGTTCTTTTAGAGCAGGGGTCGGCAACCCGCGGCTCAGGAGCCGCATGCGGCTCTTTAGCGCTGGCCTAGTGGCTCCCTGGAGCATTTTCAAAAATGTTTGAAAATGTAAAACGATGGAGGAGAGAAATACATTTTTTGTTTTAATATGGTTTCTGTAGGAGGAAAACAAGACACAAACATTCTTAACATGTTTCAATAATATAAGGATGTGTAGAATAAATTTTGGTCGTTACTTGTAGCCATTCAACTGGCTGAGCTGGAGAACTGTACGTGTCCCATACACCACACAACTCCAGTAAGTCTCAGAGAGGTGGAGGCAGGAAGAGAGGCTGAGAGCACAATCTCCTTTCTAGCACAACAAGCCCATTCAATTTGAAAATACATTACATTGAACATTGCACAGTGGTCATCAACCTCTCCCCCTTCCACACTCATGGTGCAACATAAAGAAAAAACATAACAGGAAGAATAAACTATGGTGGAACAACAAAACTGCCACATGAAAAGAAACGTGAGCAAACAGAAACGCTCATGCTGAGCCCTATTTTGATCAGGAGACTGCATCCCACAATCCTCAGCTGCTAACAGACCTAAAATGCACGACCGCCACTACAATATTAAATTTCAACATTTAGGTCAACGAAGATTTGCGTCATACCCTGCGACACACGTTTCTAGCAGCAGGGTAGCGAACCGCTAGGCAGGTAGCTGATGTAAATCGAACCGTGGTCCTTTCCGTGCATTGCTTGATGAAGTTGAAAGCGAATATTCTGATCTCCTGCTACACAACAAAGTCCGATTGCTGTCCAGGGGTGATATTTTGCATCGCTTTGTCATCTGTTTCGAACACGTTAAAACATTCCTGAAAAGCAAAGACCTGAACTACCCGCAACTGGAAGATACTGAGTGGCTCGAAAAGCTGCACTTTTTGGTGGAAATGACTGTGACAAGCCACCTAAATGAGCTGATGTGGCGGATGTGGTCGCCAGGGGGCGGTTGTTCCCTGCCTGCTGCCGTGTGGCGTTGGGGGGTTCCGGCTGCCGCTGCGGCGGGGGTCTTGGTGTGGGGATGGCTGGGCACTCTCCCTCCTTCTTTTCATATTCCATCGTCCATTTTAGAAGAACATAAACACTCACCTGAACACAGGTGTTAGTTCACCTTTGCACTAATAGTTTGCATGATTGAATGAATGAAATATTTCACACTAGTTGGTTTAAATGCATAAGTATGAGTGTGTGAACACTATCTGTTTTGTGTACATGTTGACATGTGGACATTTTTGCAGCTAGCAGGTGTGTTTATAACATTTGATTGTGTGGACAGGCCCCGCCCTTTTTGTACTACATTTGAACCTTACCGTTATGATAAACAACCAGTAAACTTGCTGCTCTATGCTGCTTCTTGGTCTTATCCCTCCCCTCCTATTATTACCCTCTTACTCCCCCCCCCCCTCTCTAACATCCCTCTCTTCTTCCCTTCTTTCCTTTTCCGTCCGGTCCAACACCAAAGATTTTCAAACATGATTGAAATTGATAAAGTTTGGCCTCAATAACAAAAGGGGTTTATCCAGACATACCTTTGGTTTGTCTGAAGATTAACAAACCCTGTTGTTAAAGTAAAATATGTCCAACACAAGAGGCCCTCAGTTTTCATCTGCCTGCCCAGCTGTTGGACAGGACAAGTTAAAAGAAAAAACAAAACATAAAAACATAAAGAAACAACATAACAAGAAGAATAAACTAAGTTGGAACAACAAAACCATATGAAAAGAAACGTGAGCAAACAGAAACGCCCTGTTTCCCTGTTTTGATCAGTAGACCCCACAATCCCACAATCCCCTGCTGCTAACAGACCTAAAATGCACAACCGCCACTACAATATTAAATTTCAACATTTATGTCAACGAAGATTTGCGTCATAGCCTGCGACACACGTTTCTAGCAGCAGGGTAGCGGACCGCTAGGCAGGTGGCTGATGTAAATTGAACCATGGTCAGTTCCGCGCATTGCTTGATGAAGTTGAAAGCGAATATTCCAACTACCCCTGGCTGCAGCCTGCAGAATTGCTCAACATAGTGGAATGCTGAAACGCTGAGGAATGCGAACACGCTGTGGAAGGTTAACCCCGCCCACGTTGAGCCCGTCTTCTTCTTTGGTTTTACAAGTTTCCATGTGCAATATTGCCACCTACCGGTTTTTAAGGAGTTTTTCCTTACCGTGAAGGGGGGGTCTAAGGGTAGGAATATCAGTTTAGTTTAGTCTGTTTTGTTAAAGTTTAGTATTATCCTAATGCATTCTTTGTATTCATGATCCCTTTTTCATTTGTGTTTACCTTACAATTACCGGTATGAAGCCCATTGAGACGTCTGTAGTTTAAATTTGCGCAAAATAATTTTTTTTTTTTAATTGAATCAGAGAATTTATACAGTGATTGCTGTCTTCTTGTGCCTTTTACAAGTTGCCATGTGCATGTATTAGGGAGTTAATAAATTTTGTCTGGCCTCACGAACTCAAAAAAATAACTCATTGGATGAGCTTAATTTAATTGTGGGCAGGATTTCCATCCAATAAATATGAGTAATCCACCTCAAAGAAAATTCTTCCATGTAACGAAATATAATTGAGTTAGTCGAACTCAATTTTATCAAGAAAGGCAAGGGACAAAAAATCATGCAACAGCAGCCTGAAGCTAGCCTTGAACTCAGAACCTCTGTATGTTAAAACCAATAACTAATCCACTGAGCTAACACATTTGTGACAATATAAAGCCACCGGTATAAACAAATAGATTCATTCTTTACATAAATGAGGCTCGTCATGTATCGTCTTATTGGGAGAAGCCGAGTTGAAACGATTTCATGTCACAGTTCGTTTTTAACGTGGAAAAAACGAACGAAAGTTTTCACTTTTGAAAAGTCGAAGGATTTGAAGGACCAAAAGTCATACCAAGCATTAAACGAAGGAGTTGAACATTTTAATAGTTGAATGGTTAAAATAGGTGAAAAATTGTTGCCGTAAGACGGCAAAAAGAATAAATAAAGAGAAACAGGAAAACAGCATTCAACAGCATGCCCCTTACTTGAACTCAATTATTTTGGATTACTGGAGTTATAGGGGAAACTATTAATACATTTTGTGTTAGGTCAATTAAATGTAGATACATTCTTTTAAAATAAATAGTTTTAAATAAAACAAACTGAATTTTATTGTATTACTTGAAAGAGGGGCTTGAATCATTTTTTTGAGTACATAAAAAACATTGCACCATTCAAATTTTCTGGTGGTCCGTGGGCGCCCCCTAGTGGTCCGTGAGGCGGCACGGCGGCAACCAGGAAAGTTAGTCTGCCTTGGAGTTGAACGTCAACTTAAAATATGGATCAGTGGCTTAGGACAGGGTCGCTTAAAAGAAACTCGGATGAAACATCTGACACAACTGTAAAGGTGCTACGAGTTAATAAAAATGCAAGTAGTTCTGTTAACAACGCTACGGAGGTCCAGAAAGATGTCGCTAACGTCATAGCGAAGTCATCAAAAGAGACCCCGCCGCAAAGCTGTGAAACTCGCCATCAGCGTGAAAAATCCACCGCTAAAGTGAAACGAAAATATCACAGCGACTACATACAGTTTGGATTTTTTTGGACTGGAGAGGAGGAGGATCCCAAACCACACTGTGTTTTGTGCTATGAAACGTTAGCTAACGAGGCTATGAAACCTGCAAAATTAAAGAGGCATCTGGAAACTAAGCACAAGGAGTACCAGGGGAAACCTATTGGATTTTTTGAAAGAAAACGCGATGAACTGAAGAAACATATGATGAAAGAGACCTCCCAGTTTTTTGCACCTGGAGAAAATGCGAAGGCTACAGAGGCGTCATACAAGGTATCCCTCTTGATTGCTAAAGCAGGAAAACCTCATTCAATTGGTGAGAATTTAGTTAAACCAGCTGCGAGTTAAGTTTCGCCTGATCGCAACTAAGCTGCCATCAAACAGCTGCTGATTGGTCCAGATTCTAACCAATCAAGTGTGTCTGTCTCATATTGACGGTACGCCGAGCCAGACATGGACTTTATGTCGGTGTTCGTACAGGGTTCTAGTTAAGTTAACCATTCTGCCCCTTTCTGGAGAGTAAAACCCAGAAGGAACAGCAAAGCAGCTAAAATCAAACAGAGTTTAGTGATGACCATGTCAGTGGTGATAATCCTGTTTAAAATGTCTGCAGCAGAAAAAAAACGTCGAGCTCTGACTCCGTCCAGCAGGGCAGCAACACTTTCTAAGATTTGTTTCTGGACTATTGTTTTATTTTAGGCAAAAATTGTTGAAAATATTAAGAGAAAATAGCATTTATAAATGACCAATATTTTTAACTTTGGACAAGAAGACATGAAGGTAAAAGAGCTGGTTCAGCCTCTGAGCCCCGGCAGCAGACACCATGTTAGATTAATATGGCAATGTGATTGGTTAGAATCTGACCAATCAGCTGTTTGATGGCAGCTATATGTCAAACCGAAAACTTAACTCAGCAAAGTCATAGATAACAAAAAAGTGAGATGACACAACGCATGCAAAATTTTTAAGATGCTAGTGGCGAAGCCATATCATGCTAAGTCAAGGGCTGAAAGTAGTCAGCAAAAAATCAAAGAGTTAGGACAAAAAGCGTAGATTTGACAATAAACGCACGCTGGTAAATATAAAGCGAACCAAACGAAACGTATTTGGAAGCAAAGAAAGTTTTTAAAGGCAAAAAAAAAACAATTTTTGAGCAAAAAAATTAGAAAGTTTTATGTTCAACTTAGAAAGTTTTGTGTGAACCGTGGTGGCAGAAATATCACTCCATATGGCTGCAGACATTCAGCTACTTGTGCAGCGGGGCTACCTCGATGGAACAGAAGCAGGAAATACCATGCGCAAGCTTCCTCCAAAGACTCCTGAACGGCTCCGCCTGGCCACGCCCCAGACCCTGGAGGAAGCAATATGGGAAGGTGAACGGGCTGTTAGGGTGAACGAGGCTGGACCCAGAGGCAGGACACAAACAGAAGGTGGATGAAGTAATGGACTTACATTGAGTCCCAATGGAGATGGAGGGTTCTGGCTTGGAAAATTTATGGCTTGGGCTGATGACAGAGTGGAAAGCTGCCAGTCTGGTGGGAGCAGTGCCGACTGAAGAATGGAAGCTTTGCTTGGTGTCCTGATGTGTGGAAATTCAGACTATAGGTGAGGTGAAGCTGGTGGCAATTCCTGAAGAGGCCAAACAGAGTGGATAAGCTTGCAGAATAAATGAGGCACTTGGCACAGAGCTTGGCTTAAGACTTGGTTTAGAGCTGTAGCATTAGTCTGTACGCTACCGCATGAAGCAGACAAACTGACCTCGGCTGAAGGGTGAGGAGTCCATATGAAGGCCCCAGGCTGATGAGAAGATGGGTGGCAAGTGTGACGTTTATTCCCCGGTAGGTGGGAGGAGACCAGGATACTAACAGGCAACGGCTGGAGTGGAATAAGGTCGCAGCACAGAGTCCGGAGCTGGAGTCCTATTATTCTCAGTGGATTACCATCTATCTCCTCAACGAGGTGTTGTACCGGCAGCTCCAGATCGAGGAGGGGACATCCTCCAGTTGTTGGTATCCAGAGCGACCCGCTCCCAGGTCCTCCAACTGGTTCATGGCTCAACAGGAGTTGGACAATTTGGGAACGCCAAGACTCTGCGTTATCTCCGGGGGCGTTTCTACTGGCCCGGCTGCCGCAGATTTGGAGCTGTGACGCCACTGTTGTGGATGACTGCAACAGCACGGAAAGGGCCAAACCAGAAACACAAGCACCCCAGTAGTATCTGTGGGGGCCCATAGCGCGGGTGGGCGTGGGTGTCTTAGGTCCGTTTCCAGTGAGTGATGCAGGGAACCGCCATGATATTGTGGCAGTGGATTATTTCACGAAATGACCTGAGGCGGCGCAGCACCGATCACGTAATTGTTACCACCGCCGAAAAACAGGTCGAAGGAGATACTTCCCTGCTTCGGGGCACTGTCTGAGCTCCACAGTGACCAAGGCAGAAACTTTGATTCCCTGGTCTTTAGTTAGGTTTGCTGACGCTTGGGGATACAAAAGACAAGAAATCCAATTCTACTTCCTTCATCCTCGAGGCGACGGGTTGGTGGAACGTTTTAACCATACCCTGGCAACACAGCTGGCAATCTTGACCATTCATCAGCAGCAGGACTGGTTTTCTGCCCCTGGCTCTCTGGTCTCATGGCACTGCAGTTCAAGAGTCCAGCCAGTAAACACTGCCACAATTATGTTTGGACGGAGTCAGACACCAGTGGATTCTGGTCTTGAGTACCGCCTTTGAACCCTAGGATCTCCGGTGGAATGAAATTGACGATTGTCGCCGACCAAGGATCAAGCAGCGGAGAAAATCCACAAATTCACCCGTGAAGCAGAGTTCGGGGCTAGTGTGCGGCAGAAAAGAGCTTATGGCAGCCGGTGCTGGGTCCAGGAGTTTGCACCTGGAGACAGAGTGTGGGTGTACTGCCCTGAACCAAAAAAGGGCATATTTCTCAAGCTAAGCAGCCACTGGCGGGGACCAGGTGAGGTGCTGCACCGTCTGTCAGATGTGGTTTATAGGTTGCACGTGCCAGGCAAAGGACAAGCTGTGGTACTTCATCAGGACCGACTGGCCCCTTAGCAGCCCCTTGTTCCACAGACCGGACTATCGAAACAGCAGGTGGACCTATTAACCTGGACTTGAATGAGCCAGACCCAGGCGGACCTCAAATGACCTATAATAACTGCCTCGATACCTGAATGACTTTATGGTAGATGGGGTCGCCGAGGACGGCTGACCGTTTCCAAAGGGGGCTATGTAGTGGCGGACACAAGCACGTTGGGTCTGCTGTAAGAGCTGGCAGTGGGGGAATTGAGGGATACAATTACTGGTCGAAATTGCGTTGAGCATGGGTTTTTCTTTTGCCTGTGTCCTTTCATCAAGCTGTTGTTGTTTCACCCGTAATTATTTCATCCTGTTGTGTTTACTTTTTTGCACCATGAGTGTGGGGAAAGGAGAGGATGGTGACCTCAGCGACCTCACACCATGGTTCCAAATAAAAGCTCAAGTTCCTCTATCACGCCTCTCAAAATTCCTTCATTGTGTAAACATTATTTCAAAATATGAATTCCTGCACAACAAAAATATAAACCATATTAATAATGTTGGAGCACTTTTGAGTTTATATTACAAAATTAAAACTGTTAAAACAACATTACCAGCAACCTAAACTGATGTTTGTAACTTGGCCACATTCCCATATATTTACTTTGTTCAAAACCGTAATAACAGTGCATTAATGGTTTACTAAAAGGATTCCTCACAACCAAATGCGTTGCATATTTATATTTTAAAAACCATTTTGTGTCTTAGCTGTGCTTCAGCCATTTGAAGCTGAGGACTGGTAACATCTCAATACCGCCTTGCAGACTCCAAACGCCAATTCGCTGGTGGAAAGTTTATCCTCTGTCTTTTGAGGCACTTGCATATTCAAAATTAAAGTTGGCAATTTAACATAATGTAAAAACACATTCTGTGTGTCATACCAGGATGAAACATCCAAGATGCATGAATACATTAAGCTCAAGGCCCCAACTGACAGTGTGCTCAGTGAATGTCTTAGGCAATGGAGAGCAGAGGATGCGCTACTGGAAGACAGACCCTCATGGGAGGACAAGCCCCTGCATGGGATGAACCACCGACCATAACTGAAATGGTTGATATCAAGAAGTCCCACTAATAGCCAGAAAGGCTGGCCTACAGACAGCACACTGGGAAGCACTGTATCCCAGCAGCCTGGCTATTAAGCCCTGACCAATGAGCGATGGAGCCCCCAGATCTACCACAATCCGGGACTAGTAGGACCTTGGTTGTGTAAAGATGCGCCTGAAATAATCCAGCACATAACTGCAGGGTTTAAGATGCTGGCAGGATTAGAAGAGAAAGCATCAATTTCATAAACTCTTTTAAAATAGGCTAGAAGTGGCTGTTTACTTTGACTAACATGGTTTTTCCTTCTATGCATTTGAGTCTGACATTTTGTTTTAGTTAATTGAATGCTCGTGGGTGGTGGTGTTGGTTATGCTATTCGTTTGTTCTTCACAGTTTACAACTCAGAGCCTGGAGCAGTTCAGGTAATATCATTTCTTGTTTTAGTTGATGAGCTATTTCTATTTTGTTTTATATTTCAGAGCTAACATTTTCTGTCCCTCAAAATTTTAGGGGCTATAGATCCTGTCAACCGGATTAAAAATACCACAAAAACAATGGCAGACATTTCTGTTATGGATCAGAGCTAAGAATATTTTTTAACCCCTTCATTAAGGGCAGGACTTAATTTATCATCACCTTTAATGGAAGAAACACACAATACCCTTTTTTTTTTAATATAACTGGAAATATGTTCAAGCATGAAGGGGCTAAATCTAGAATGTGTGATTGAGGTTGTTGAAGGAGGAATAGATGGGTTCAAATTAGAGAGAATATTCAGGAGTCAAGTCAGGAAGCAGACTGGAAATAGAAAACATAATCATAACAAATGAAAACTGACCAGAACATTCCATCCAGCCATTTTCTAAACCTGCTTAACCCTTTCGGGGTCATAGGGTTGCTGCAGCCTATCCCAGCTACTGTTGGGTTAAGGCAGGGTAAACCCTGGACAGGTCGTCACTTCATTGCAGACCATCTATTGATTTAAATGTGGGCTTAATTCCACTAAGTTATACTTGAGGGACTGGCAGATTGAACTGGATTTAAATACTACATGTAGCAGTGATGATTAGTTTTAGGTACAGCAAGAATCCCAGCCTTTATGCCATGGTCCGTGTTAATACTCGATTCTGATTGGCTGCTGGTTATAGGTTAAAAACTGATAATCCACAGTGATAATGCATGCCTAAAAAAGAAGTTCCGGTCACATATCTGAAATACCAGGTCAATGCGCTTAGCTGCTTAAAAACAAACTTTAGCTTCATCATCTAGACAAAAACAAGCGGTAAAAGATGAACTTTATCTCTAAACTGAGGCTTTATTTAACCTATGGTGACAATCAGCATATACATCACGGCCGCTGCAGTTGAGGTTAAAATCAAAATTCATGACAACGCGCCGTAACAAATAGTCTGCTTTTTGTAAAAAAAAAAATAGGCAAAAGAGGTCAAAACCAAATAAATAACAGGAGTACTAAAACTGATTGAATATTTATTTCTTTTGTTAGTGACCATTTACAAGAGGGATAATGGCCTTTGAAGTGTGCATTACAGTATAGAAAAGAAAGACAAAAAAGAAAACACTCAAACAGTGCAAAACATTTCACTTCCACAATCAATACTTCCAGACTAATTTAGCTGGGGATTGATACACTTGCAGAATTACAAACCAACATTTGCACGTGTGTGAAAGTTTCATTTTTCCAGAGATGATAGTTTCATTTTTCCAGAGATGATAGGAAAAATGCTTTGCGTCAGATGGTTCAGGCTTTACGGCATGTAGCATTTCGATAATGCCTTACTTTGAAAGTCGGCCATTATCCCTTTCTTAATCCTGTCAATCTTTGAAGAAGAGAAAGGAATAAAAACAGCAGCAGTAGCACACTGGTGACAGAAGAGGGCAGTAGACACTTCCATAATGACTTATCAGTCTTGAATTGTTTTTTTCTGCATACTGCCTCTGACAAATGCATACTGTCATTTGAAAATTATTCAATCAAGCTGTACAATGTGAGAAACTTAAATAAAAGTTTGCAAATGCTGTACTAAATAGTGCATACATTTACTCTCTCAGGTTACATGTGTCTTATCTGGACTCCTCACAGGTCACAGAAAGAGCTTTAGTGGAGAAGATCAAGCTTTCCAAAGACAGACAGCCAGCAGAGGACAATAAGATTCCTATCATCATCTGTGCATCAGGAGGATGTAGGGGGCTACTATGGTCACGCATCCACAGTGTCATTGCTAACACAGATGCTCGCCTTTTCTTCTACATTGTCACTCTTCGAGATTCTGTCAAACTTACAAGGTTTATTTTTTATTATAAAGCACATTTGCCTTATTTGATAAAAGGCATGACAAGCCAATAAAGAGATTTGTCTTCTAGGCTAAATTAATGCAATAGGTTTCTGAAGTGAATTTCACCCAAATCTCGATTTTTGGTGTTTGTCTAGGATGGACATAGAAAAAACTAAACTAAAAGGAATCCAGTATAAAATACTTGAGTTCAACCCGATGGTTCTTAAAAATAAGGTGAAGCCTGACTCATCTCGTCCAGATCTCTTACATCCAGTAAGTTTAGAATGGTTGAGTTTATTGAACTACATGCCATGTCACACAGTACATTTTGCTCATACTGCACAGATGAAAATTGGTCATACGTGAATATATGTGAAAAGGAGAAAACGTTGTGGTCTTCACTGCAAAATTTTACAGATGTATCACTAATGAACCATGTAAAACCACGGAAGAAGTAGAAATAAACCATTCAAAGAACAGATAAATCATTGTAGAACATGAACTGTGTGTGATTATTGCGCTGTTTTTATGCAATTTATTAGTGATTCGTGCATCAATTATGTAATTTGATTGTGATATGTGATATGAAAGTTATACATTGGTGGTACATGCATGAAAAGTCAGTTAGACATATGTGGAACGATCGTGGAATTCCACAAGTTTGCATGCATCTTACAAAAATCATACACAATTGCATAAGATTTACATAATAATTGAGTATAAGCTGCGTAAAATACATGTAAACTGCATAATCTTCAACTGACCAAGAATTTTGAATGGACCAAACAAATTCACGTAAAGACCCGTCAGCTGAAACCCTCGATGGACATCTGCACAGATCGACGAATAATGAACGCAAGAAACACTATGAATTACGTCATATCACGCATAAATCACAAAGACCAAAATTTCATATGTGGAAAATGTGCAAAATGTACGTAGTTGCTGTGTGACATGGTTTTTACATTCAGCATGAGCTGTATTCTATAGTTCATAATTTTATCTTTAGAATGGTAAAAGGTCTTGGTTTGCTTTTGCAGCTCAATCTCGTCTTACCTCCTCTGCTCGGGATGGCCACGAAAAGGTGATATATTTGGATCTATTTATGCCGGTTGTTCAGGGTATGTATGTGTTTCACTACGATGTTGCTTTGTGGCTAAAAACTATTGGAGCCACTTGATCCAGGTGACCAGTAATTCTTGAAGCAGGGGTTAGTTGCAAAGCAGGCATGGCGGTAGGCTTACATAGTGAATAGGAGTTGAGACTGATTACATCTAGAGTCTAGAGTCTAGAGTCTAGACGTAGTGGTCTCCAAGCTTGTTCTAGACAGTGGAGGAGAGTATAATCTGCACTCATCCGCCAGTGCTGGCAGCATTAGACTTCGCATGTTGAGAGAGGCTATTAACTGTATCCTATTGGTGATTGACCCATCGAGTGCGACGCCACCCACAGGAAGCATTATTTTTTATAGCAACCCCATAGCATGTTACCCCCCCCCCCCCCCCTCAATACTTGGAAGTGGGCCTGAGGAAATCTGTCAAAGTCTTGAATGTTTAATGTGAGACAACCTACTTTTTTTGAGGCATCTGATTGGTCCATTTATACCTTGAATACCTTAAAGTACAAAAAGAACATCATGACCAAAACATGATTATTAAGAACATGTTTAAAAAAAGCTATCAGATCAAGAATGGCTATTCTAACTAATGGAATGACTGAGTAACAACTGTCTATTTCTTTATAGAAGTCTATAGGATTTTGGCTTCGTGGGACTAGCAGGTACTTCCTGTTTGGAATGCCAGGGGAAGGGGTCATTGACTTCTAATTTGCATATACGGTCAATGGAGAGGGCAGTGTCTCTACTCAGTCTGTATTGGAAACCCGATTGGTACCTCTCATGCACAAATCTTACATCACTTCGTCTTGTCACCAACACTGAGACAGTTTGACCAAGAGTACTTGTGGTAGACTTGTAGTAGACTACTTTTTGCTAAGGAGGAATTTTACAAGTTTACAAGATGCAGGACTTGAAGAAGAAATTGAACATCTCATCTTAAAAACCTTGACATCTTCTCATAGAAGCTCGTATAGGTTTCTGGGTGAAGAGAGGCTTATAGATCAAGGCCAAAAGTAACATTCTTAGAGAATATTGTTAAATTCTTCAAGTTTTATTTTTTTACAGGTGACATTAGGCATCTGTTTGGCATCTATCTAAGAAGAGGACACGCAGCTGCTTTTGCCACTGACTGTGACCTGCCTGGAGCCCACGAGATGGTTCAAAGTATTGGCATGCAGGTAGACTTTTCCAGCTTTATAAAACTGATATTATAATCAAACGTTTTTTTTAATAATACAAATCAGTGTTTTGTTCATTTGCTGTTTAGTACTTCTTGCAAAAGCTTGTGTTTGTATACTAAAGTATTTTGTTGTTCATGCTTTAGACGACGTACATGGGCTTCTTGGACTATAGGAAACAGGAAGTTAAAGACCTTGGCATCAACCCCAGTGATTGCACTTTCAACCCTGGAGTGTTTGTAGCCAACATGAAAGAGTGGAAGAAACTAAAAATAACCAAACAGCTGGAGAAATGGATGGAACTAAACTTCAGGTCGATATGGGGTATTTGAGTTCTAGACATTCAGCTGCAACATGCTGTTCTTCATGGTTGTGAGACAAATGCAACATTAAAATGATGAAATACTTTAGTGAAATGTTAGAGTAAATGGAAAAACCATTATCAGGTTGTTTGGCTGAGATGTTTATAAAGAATAGGAAACTATTCCTGTGTGGGTTTTTATTTATGTTTGTTTTTGGTGAAACATTTGGTAATTTGTTTATGCACATTTATCACAATAATGTTTTTAGATGTCTATGTTTATCTAATGCAGACCAGTCCCCTGATAAAAAAAACCCTTTCCCCCTTTTGCAGACAGAACATATATAGCAGTTCTATGGCAGGAGGCGTGGTAACTCCACCCATGCTGATAGTTTTTCATGCCAAATTTACACGTCTGGATCCTCTGTGGCACGTCAGACACCTGGGTAAGACACCGTTCAAACACATCAAACACAACAGTGCAAGATGCTAATCCCACTGTGTTTTGGATTTAGCAAAGACTCTCATACCTCAATCTTAGAAGTTGTCAAAAAAATACAGTTAATACAGATGTTAAGACAGATGATACGTCATAAACTCCTTGTGTGTCCAGGCTGGAGCCCAGACCCCTTTTATTCAACGAGCTTCCTTCAGAGGGCTCAGCTGCTGCACTGGAATGGTCCATTTAAACCATGGAATTATCCTGCTGTCCACCTGGATATGTGGGAGAAGTGGTTCATCCCAGACCCCTCTGGAAAGTTCACTTTGATTCGCTCTGATAAAGACAGTTAAAGTCTGCACAACATCCTGCTGTAGCACAGAGAAGTATACATCTCTCTGTATAACCTAAATTGTTGCATGTGAAACTTGATTAAATAATGGTAATCTTACAACTTGATATTTCTTCATTTTGCTGAGCTCAAATCTTCTCTTGAATAAAAGACCAGGACGCAACAATCCACACTCTTTGCTGCTTTGACACTGCTAGACAAATCAGAAATCCTGTCAGAAATCTGGTTATCAAACATCCAAAGACAGATCGGACACACCAACCCCACCTGCTCTATGGAACGTTGGAGTATCCAAACGTAAAAGTTCCATTTTTTCCTTATGGAAAAAATGTTGTCAATCGAATTCATAGACCTGCTTGTCAAATCGATTTTCATAATGTGAGATACAGGCTCAGAAGGGAGACAGAACAGAAGCCTTAAGAAGACACAGGAGAGACAAAGAATTTTCAAACTATGGTGAGAGCAGGAAGAAGATGAAGGCAGGCAGAACCATCTGAAAAGTAGAGACAAACATCCATGAATTTAAAAGCAGAACGATGATTGGGGTTGGCTGAGAAGAGAAGGCAGGGGGATTTAGCTAGTGATATAATTCAGCTATGGAATTCATTTTATAATTTAGCTATGGAATTAATTCAGTCTGATAATTAATAATCAGAAATGCACACAACCTGTTTCACCGGCCGCGGGGGTGCTAACGGTTTGAAGCAGCAGGACAGACGCCGAAGAAAGGAGCACGACAGAAAGTATAAAATATGGAAGGATTAAAACCACCTGCACAATGGAGTATGGACGCAGCAAACCTTCCGAAAGCATGGAAAACGTGGAAAGAAGAGTTTACACTCTACATGGAACTAGCTCTGCCAGACACAGAGGAAAAGGCAAGAGTAGAGCTGTTTTACTATCTCATCTGGGAACGTGGAAGAGAGCTCTGCGGAACGATCATCCGAAATGAGTCAAGAGTAACAGAGAGTGGTCTGATGGCTAAAATAGATGAACACTGTAATCCCAAAGTTAATGAAACAGTTGAAAGATACAGATTTTTTGCACGCAATCAGGCTCTGGGAGAAAATATTGATAAATATGTCACAGACCTGAGAATGCTAGCAAGTACCTGCAACTTTTGACAATTAAGAGACTCATTGATCAGAGACAGGATTGTCTGTGGGACAAGCATTTCCAGTTGGAGAGAACGGCTGCTCAGAGAAGAGAATCTCACATTAGACAAATATCTGGATATATGCAGAGCAATGGAGATTTCAAGAGAATACAACAAAACCATAACTGGACAGACATTAGAAGAGTTACATGTAAGACAAAAAGAGAGGAAGAGTCAAGAGAGAGGGATTCCCTGCAGATATTGTGGAAGGACGCATGAAAGAATCAAATCAAAATTCCGTGCATATGGAAAAAACTGTAAAAAGTGTGGCAGAGAAAATCATTTTTCCATAACATGCAGGAGTAAAACCGTCAAGAAGGAAAACACTCCGAGAGAAAAAAGAAAAACGGTCCACACAGTGACAGAGCAAGATTCAGACTCAGGTGAGGACATATTGACAGTCACAGCCATAACACAAACTGCAGAAGAAGTGAACCAGTTTGAAGAAGGAGTCTGGAAAAAGAAGGAACAGCTTTTTGCAGGGATGGTGATTGACAACAGCCTGGTACAGTTTCAGATCGACTGTGGTGCAACATGCAACGTCATTCCCATTAACCTGTTGAACCCGAACGTAAAAATGGAGCACACGGATAAGGTGCTAGTGATGTACAACAAGTCAAAGTTGTGTCCATTAGGAAAATGTAAAGTCAAAATGGTTAATCCAAAAAACAATAAAAAATACAAAGTAGAGTTCAAGGGGTAGGAGAGGACTCCGAAACACCGCTACTCGGAAGATCAGTGAGTGAAGCAATGAAGCTAATACAAGTCAAATATGACAACATCTACGCTTTGGACAGCTCAGTGAGAAAGCACCTGCAGAAGAAAATACCTGGTTGTTGGAGGAGATAAAAACAGAATTTCAAGATGTATGCTTAAAAGGGGAATATGAGCTGGAAATAGACCCAACTGTGCAGCCTGTTAAACTGCCGAAACGCAGAGTCCCGATGAAATGATGAAACCACTGAAGGAAGAACTGAAAAGTCTTGAAGACAGACGGATCATAACACCTATCGACCACAGTACAGAATGGATCTGTGGTATGTGACGGTGCAGAAACCGAATGGCAGACCCAGAATCTGTATTGACCCTAGACCGCTTAACAAAGTCATTTTCCGCTACCGACAATAGATGACATACTACCAGATGTGTCAAAAGCTAAGGTCTTCACAGTATGTGACGTGAAACATGGATTTTGGCATGTAAAGCTCACGGAGGAGTCAAGTCAGCTCACAACATTTCAGCGCAGACTGATGCAGGCATTGGAGAACCTACCTGGCACATACGTCATCGCTGATGATATTCTGATCACAGGAAAAAGGTGATACAACTGAGGAAGATCATGACAGAAACCTGAGACTTTTTCCAGAAAGATGCAGAGAGAAAAACATAAAACTGAATGCGGAGAAACTCAAACTCAGGAGAAGAGAAGTTTCATACATTGGACATTTGCTCACAGCCGATGGTCTGAGAGCTGACCCGGAAAAGGTGAGAGCAATCACAGAGATGCCAGTACCAACGGATATTAAAGGTGTGCAGAGACTGGTAGGAATGATCAACTATTTGGCAACATTTTACAAACATTTATCAGATGACTGTGAACCTCTTAGACAACTTACTCACAAAGACAGCCCGTGGGAATGGTCAGATGTGCAAGAAGATGCATTTAAAAGACTGAAAGAAAAAATAACACAAGTCCCAGTTTTAAAATATTACAGCCCAGAAGAGGAGTTGACACTGCAGTGTGATGCCAGTGAGACGGGGCTGGGTGCTGCTCTGACGCAAAAAGGTAAACCAGTGGCATTTGCAAGTCGTGCATTAACACTCACAGAAAGAGGTTATGTACAAATTGAAAAGAAGTGCTTAGCCATTGTTTTTGGCATGGAAAAATTCCACCAATACACATACGGTCGTCTTGTTAGAGTACAGTCAGATCATAAGCCGCTCGAAAACATTTTCAAAAAACCACTGATGCAAGCACCTAAGAGACTGCAAAGGATGTTATTGAGACTACAGAAATATGAGATAAACATAACCTATGTTCCAGGCCGGGACATGCTGCTAGCCGATGCCTTGAGTAGAGCCTACCTACAAGAAAGCAACAACAAGAGTCAGACAGAGTTGGAGACAGAATGTGTCAACATAGAGTATGTACCCGTCTCAACGGAGAGCATGGAAAAAATACGCACAGGAACAAAAACTGACCATAAACTACAAATTCTGATAGAAACAATACAAAAGGGATGGCCAGCTTGTAAAAAGGAGGTACCGACAGAAAATAACCCAATTCCAATCTATGCAGGACGAGCTGAGTACACAGGATGGACTGGTCTTCAAAGGAGAAAGAGTGGTGATTCCAGACGCGCTGCAGGCAGAAATAACCCAGTGGATCCGCTCAACACATATCGGCACAGAGGGATGCCTCAGAAGAGCCAGAGACTGCATTTATTGGCACGGTATGAATGACCACATCAAAAAATATATCGCAAAATGTGATATATGCCGAAAAGTGGACGCTAAACAACAATGGAGACACTAAGACCACACGAGCCAACCGACACCCATGGACCAAAGTTGGGACAGACTTATTAAACTTTGACGGTAGAGAGTACCTAATTACAGTGGATTACTATTCCAATTTCTGGGAGATTGATCACCTACCAGATACTAAGTCAAGTACTGTGATTAGGAAACTGAAAGCTCATTTCGCACGTCAGGGAATACCGGAAGTTGTTTTTTCTGACAATGGGCCACAGTACAGCTCAACAGAGTTTGCCAGCTTTAGACAGAAATGGGACTTTAAACATAAGACATCATCGCCTGGTTACCCTCAGAGCAATGGCAAGGCAGAGTCTGCAGTCAAAATGGCAAAAAGACTCATGAGAAAAGCCAAACTGGCAGGACAGGATCCATATTTGGCCTTATTAGATCACAGACACACTCCAACTCAAGGCTTGGACACAAGTCCAGCACAGAGACTTTTAAGCAGGAGAACAAGAGTTCTCATTCCAATGAGTGACAGTCTTTTACAGCCCAAAGTACCAAAGAACGACCTAGGACTGACGAAGAACAGGGAGAGACAATCAAAATATTACAACCGCACAGCAAGAGACATGGACAATTTGAAACCAGGAGACTCAGTCAGAGTTCAACCTTTGGAACTACACGGCTTATGGGACAAGGCGAGAGTGTGCAAAACACTTGGAGACCGATCCTATGAGGTGGAGATGGACAAGGGCAGAGTCCTGCGGAGGAACCGTCGACAACTGAGAAGAGCTGTGGAGGTCGACTTAAGAATACCATCAACACCAGAACTTAGGCTAAATTCAGGCCCAAGCCAAGGAGACCTACAAAGTACCACCACCAAGTCAGGACGTGTTGTTCACCAGCCAAGATACCTGAAAGACTATGTTTGCAGTTAAGATGTTAATATTTGCTTAGAGAGACTTTCTTTGAAAAAAAAATGAGAAGGGGAAGGAATGTTATATTATTTGTAATAAACAAAGCCATTAGAACAGAATGTAAGGTTATTACAAAAGAATGTAATTTTATTTGGGAGAATATAACTTTATTTTGAAGAACCTGAAAAAAATGCATATCTAAGTTGGATACTGTTAGAATCTGAGTTATTTAATGTTTTTAAAGAAAAGGGATGTAGCAATAGGAATTGCTTGTTTAGTTTTGGGTTCCGACCGGAGAGTTGAGAGTGAAACACCGGAAGTGGAGTGTGTATACCTGTAATGTCGAAGCAAGGAGTTTATTAAAACATCCCCTGGATAAGGGTAAAATAGACATTGTCTGCAGTGGAGTTTGTGCAGGGAAAGCGAAATTAAACAGGGAGATTCACAAATGAGAGCGGGTTTGTGAATGCATATTCTAAAATTCGCACGATCAGTGAGTTCATATTACAAGTGTACCTAAAAATGACGTTTGTGAAGCATCTATTGTGCATTTCTGACAAATTTATTGTGAATTTCTGAAAAATTTATTGTGAATTTCTGAAAAAACTATTGTGTTTTTGTAAAACACAGCATGCACATTTGTGAGAAACACTTTTGTACATGTGTGAAACATTAAGTGTGCATGTGTGAAACACAATGTGTGTGTTGGTGAAACACAGGGTGTGCATTTATGAAACACAGGGTGTGCATTTATGAAACACGTGTGTATTTCCAAATTTATTTTGCACGTTAAAATTACAGTTGTGAATCAATGCATGTGTATTTGTGAAACTGGTTATGTGCATTTCTGATTATTGAGATTGAATTAATTCCATATTAGAGCAGGGGTGTCAAACTCCCAAAATTAAGCTATGAAGAAACACAAACAAGAAAAACAGGGCTGTCCTTTATATTCATGAACAGATAATCTGCCTCCCACATGTATCGAAAGCTCCTTTCCATCTTTTGTTTAGCCATTTTTGTGGAGGGTGAAATACATTTTTCTGATGTGACTGGAGCATGGTTGTCAATGACTGTCCACAGAAAAAAGGAGTACTTACTGGTTTTGACTGTGCGCCAACATACTAGCAAAGCATTGGGGGATTTGTAGTATTAGCAGTATATACCGTCAATAGCTCTAATGCACATTTAACATGATCTCATGGGTCAATTATAATCACATTGCGTGCCAAATTTGGCCCGCCGGCCTGAGTTTGACACATGCGATTTAGAGGGAGGGCTTAATTGAAGGCTATGCAAGAACGCAGCTTATCTGGAAGTGAGCTACATCTTTACTGAAATTGCTCCAAAGCTTCACTTATTACTTTTTTACATTTTGACTTCCTGGTTTTTGCATCTGTGAGAATGCCATATTAGGTCAGTTTTAATATTTACTGCAGCCTTTCAGGGATAAAAACACACTATCATAAACACACAATCATAAACACACACTATCAACCAACAATCTTGTTCAGTCTCTGTTGTTTAAGGGTACATCTTTCACTCAGACGATTTCATTAACAAAATATTGATAATTGGCGCCATAAAGACCTTCAAGACTAGCTTTTAATGATTAGCCAAGACGCTGATGTCACTCTGACAGAGATAACAGAAATCCACCAGAAGCATGTGGAGGTGGGACTTGGTAGATGCAGATGAGCAACACCCCCACAGAATTTAATATTAATTTATATTCTTGGTGAAAAAAACTTCTATCTTTTTTCTTACATGTTTATAAAAAAAATACTTGGATGCATGTAAGTATCCCTGGTTTCCCTGAAAGCAAAATCTTTGGTTCAACACAACATAGAAATAACTTCATGTTAGGTGCACTGTGGCGCTGAATCAGCAACTCTTAAAGGGCTTTTCCCTTGTCCAATGTGGGAGACTTAAAAAAACGAAATTCTGTTTTTTGTCTGTAACCTGATTGGCCTGTCGTCCTGTTGGCTGGTGAACAGGGTTGTCTCAACTCAATCTGAAAGAGTTTTTAATTTCTCAGACACAGTTTATGTTTGTCAACATACCTAACATGCTTTGGTGGGATCACCTTCATCAAAGTCGTGCATCTGAAAGATTTAAGCACAAAGCTTTGAAACCAAGCAGCTGCAACTGAGCACATAGACAAAGATGTGAGCAGGTGTTCAGCAGTTCTGTGCAGGAATGGTGGATTAATGAGCACAAATGAAGATTTAAACAGAAGCAAAGCAGATCTGAGTGAGAGAATACATAATCTGCAGATGTTTGAGAACAAACATGTATGTTAACATATTATTGTTAAAGTGTGCTCTCACATTGAAAATCAATGCTCTTGGTTAAATAAGGATTGGATACTAATGAAATTCCTGTTTATGTGTCAGAACTTCAACCAAAGAGTCTTCTCTCTTTTCAGAACTCCAGCAGAGAGCGCTCTTGTATGAAGAAGAGGCATAGAGGTCATCATAGGTGAAATTGAACAATTGGAACATGAAAGACTAGAACATGAAAAAACATGGCTTGACATCATAAATTGGACAAAATCTTTGGATGATAACGAACAGGGAAGAAACGCAGAGTAAAACAAAACGAATGTCCTCGTAGCTTCTGTCTGTATTATCTCAGAAAAAGCCCTTCTCTTATTGTGGGTGTAAGTGCTGAAACACTTGTTTCCTTATGTTTCACCTATTGGCTTTCTGAGCCATTTCTAATCTTTTAAAGTGATACAAGAGACAGATTTTCAAGCTTTTTGAAGGTCTGTAAAAACTTTTCTGAGGACACTGGTTGAATCTTGTCCCTCCCTCTTTCTATTTGTAAAGAATCATGACTCAGTCTACTCCTACTAACTTAAAGTACTTTTTTTCTTATCCCTTTCTCAGTTTATAAAATTAGTAAAGTGTGGTTTAGAGTTCTAAGCGTTCAGTTGCAGAAGACGGTTCTACCTGCTAACCCTAAAACTTCCCTGCAAACCATGAAAGAGCTGTTGTGTTTGTAGGCGAGCCTCCGGTTGGTTTATGGCATTGGAGAACTGGGTTCAGGATCAACTCTCAGGTCCACGGGTTACCTCGAGGCTTCAGGGGTTCCTATAGCAGCAGGCTCATGCTGGCAGAGGGCTTTGGCAGGACCCTACAGTCTCAGGATCCCAGATCACTAATTAGGTTTGGGGACTGTGGTGAGGACAAAATAAACTTTTGGGCTACTAAATAGAAACAAAGGGCTGAAGTTCTTTGAACTGCAAATAATTTAATATGATTTTTGTGTCAGACATAGCATGGAGGCAGAGCAGTGAATCATCCAGGTCTGCTGAGAGAAAAGACTGCGGTCTGTGGGAAAGGGCGATGTGAGAGAGTGCACGTAAGCAGGCGGGCATGCAGAGCAGGGGCTCAGCAAGGCTGTGAGCGAAAGTGAGACTGAAACAGAGAAACAGGGACTGTAGTGATACTTCTGTGTCCCAGTGGAGGTTATAGATAACTCAAGACTGTGAGGTTTATATGTGTGTGCGAGTGTGTGTGCACGTGTGTGTGTGCATGCGTGTGTGTGTGTGTTTGCTTAGGTGTGTGTGAATAAGAGTATGTGACAAGAGTCACGTTTAGCTGCAGATTGTGTGACACCACTTCCTGCCAAAGGGCCAAATCTAAAGTTTCAGCTCAGGCTTAGAAGAAAACTCTGGGTCGATGGTACACAGATGATTGTTTTTTTTTCATGCTCCTGAGAATTCCCGTACAAATGTTTGTAACATAAAATAAAATTATGCTGATAACTAGAAAAGTTGCATTTCCTGCAAAAATGCATAGAGTTTGTCAGGCTCTGGTTGGGTTGTCCCGTTTAGAAAGAAATCTGCAACATTCATCAAAGACAGACTTCAACTGTGACAGGCAGAATGTAAAAAAGACACTTGAAATTACATACTTGTTGGTTGGCACATGTGAGGATTCGACAGCTGGGGATGGGCTCAACATTTTGAAGAAAAAACTTAGACGGTCATTAAGAGGTTATAAACAGTGTAGGTGAAAGGCAGAATACTGAATGTTTTGGATTAATCTGCTTGTATGATGTCATCCCCTCTAGACGCTTTAGAACCTGTTATAAACTCAGACTAACACGGTCAGTCCGAACTTCAGCTAGACAATCTGCTTTATACAAACGACTTTCATTAATCGGCAAAAATATTCAGAATCAAAAAACCTTTCAAAAATAACTCAGAAGACCAGTTTTCATTGAGAAAAGAAGAGTTCAGCCCCTGAAAAAGCCTGCAAGTGTCCTCACAGTCATATTTAGTGAAGGACTGTTGACAAACAGGGGTGTTGCCAGGTATGGTACACAAAAAGGTTGATCAGAAGAAAAACTTCAAGCCTAGAAAACTGGACATTTGAGAAGTGACCGTAGAGCTGAATTTAAACTTTTCTGAGAGAATTCATAATTTAGAAGGATTTTATTTGCAGATCTGAACTTTGAGTTTGTTCTGTCCTTTATTTCTGCATAGACATAATCAACATGAGTCACTTTGTTGCTGTTTTCATTGCTACAGTAGAGAAATCCTCTTTCCATTTGCTGAAATATCCATCTTTAGACTCAGTGGTGAAATGGTAGAACCTCCGACTCCAAACCTGAAGGTTGCTAGTTCAACTCCCTTCAGGATAAATGCTGATGGTTCCCCACCTTAAGCCCGAGTATTTGCTGCAAGTGATCTGGAGGTCAAATAAACAAGTTTTTCCGAAATCTTTCTTTAACTGCCTCAATAGTGGAGTGTCGGCTCTGAGTACGAGCGTTTGAATCTGCTGTGAAGTCTCACTGAAGACAAGAGGACTAGGACCATGATCTGTATTGGTTGTAGCACCAGAATTGGTTCCAGAGCGCAGTTGGTCATCAGGTTGTTACCACCTCTGATTTCACACACTCTAGTCATAAACTCAGTTCGGTTCTTCTGAGTTGGATTATTGGCACCATTTTACAGTTTACAAGGTATGTCATCATCAGTTTACTGGATGCATTGTAAGAAGTGTCAGAGCCAATCATAAATTTGACTGTCTTTGTCTTCTTCTTCTTGACCACAAACGCCTTCCTTCTCATGTTGTCCTTCTATGGGGATCTGTCCCTTCTAGACTGTCTGATGAATGTTGTATAATAAAGCTATTTTTACAACATTTTTTATAACTCTGACACTGAAAAGCCATGTGTCACCAGTGTGACTGCATTTATACCACATGATTATTCTTTAACCAAGTTTGGGTGCAGAAATGTGGAAGGGGGTTAAGGTTGCATCTCATCTGTTCTTTACAATTGTTAGCCGACCTCCAGGTTTTCCTGGGGGGAGTCTTTGAAATGTCATCTAAACTTAACGTAACCACCATTGAACGGATCCAAAAATGCCTTTCAGTCCAAAATGATCTCCTTCTGGTAATGGTGCATGGAAAGAGCTTTGTTTACACTCCATCATGATCTCAGGAGCACAGGAATGTATCCATGATCCTGTCTGTGTGCATTCCTATTTGGAGCTGTCATTCCTCCTTAAATCCTGTTTTACTGAAGCAGTGTCTTTCCAATTGTTTGTCGTGACCATTTCTTTCTGAATCTGTGTTACACCACCCCAGGTAAGCACTACAGTCTTGCTCAAGAAAGACATTTCGCGTCAGATAAACCAGAACGTGATTTTTGAAAGCAGAGTCAGATTTTAAGTAGGCAAAAGAACACAAAACTCCAATTGCTGCTAAATTACAACTAGGCTGCAAATGCTGAACATTTTGACGTAATCGTGATTCACATCACATGGTTCTGGTAATCTGTAAGAGCATGCATACCAGTAACTATCAGCTTGAGATTAGCACACACTACTAGCTGCGTTTACATGGAAAAAAGTAATCGGAAGGAACGCCTGAACGGAAGGAAAATGCGTCATCTAAACATGCCGTTCGAAATAGTCTGCCCCGATCAGACTTATTCGGATCAAAATTTCTTTCCGATCGAGATAGGTGGGTTACGCCAATTGTTGATCCGACATGTGAGAAACAAATCAAGATATTTTGCACATAACCGCGGCTACTTATTCTGAACAGGACGAGTAGAGGTATCTAGCTCTCTAAAGCAACAGGAAAAAAATCAATATTCTGATTCTGATAAAGATTGTGGATTAATCACCAACCTCACAACCGTCAGTTAGAGTTTTCTCTTTAATAATAAATGCTGAATCTTTTTCATCTCTTCCTGTTTGGTGAACTCACATAAAACCATCATGAACTGGAAATTTGCTATGACAAACAGGAGGACCCTGTTTGCAAGAGATCTTACTGTGTAACATATTGTAGTTTTGGAGTTTCAACAAACACGACAAAGCTTTTCTTAAGTTTCAACTCACTCATGATCTCTAGGATTTGAGGTAGATACAGAATAAATGATAGATACAACAAAATCATCTAAATAAGACTTTATTTGAAACTCAACTTTAGTTTAGCCTAAGCTTACATGAAGTGTGGTGGCTGCTCTGCACTCAGTCCATGAAAGACAGCAGCATCACTCCATAACTCCATCACTCCCTCATGGGAACAATAAACTGGTTAGACTTTCAGCAGCAGAGCTAATTTTTGGGACTGTATTGAAAACCCTCTGGATTCCTAGTATTCCTTTAGAATGCCACATGTGTTTGGATTTTTGGTCCAACGGACGTCATTCTCTGGTTTGTTTAGCGGAGCATCAGTGTGCTTGTTACATAAAGGCAGTTGAGGCTTGGAATGTGATATCTGCTCCAATGTGAATGTGAATGCTATGGCAGTAAAATGTGATAGGTGTGGACTTCATTTAATGGATCTCATTAAACAAAAACAGAAGTAAAAACAGCAGAGGAGAACAGAGGTAAAAAGAACACTTTTTTTTTGCTTAATTTTGTCCCATGGGGCACCAAAGCTGATAAGAAACTTGAAGATGATGCCCCCAACCACCACTTCCCGAGACACAAAATCATATTCATGATGTAATTGTCTGGATTTAAACTTCAGTACAGTCACCAAAATCTAAAATTCAAGGACAGAATAGTTTCTTGGACAGATGCAAAACTAGAAAGGAGTTTTTTCACCAGCTGACTGAAAGTACGTTAAGTTGCATTTTTATCTCAATAGATTATAAAGGCCTCCAACAGTTTTAATCTGAGATGTAACACATTGTACCAAAAATGGTTCCCTACAGTTTGTTGTCATTCTAGCTCCTTGAAAATAACCTCTAAGTACCGTAGTTAATATTTTTTGAATTGTCACAACAAGATTACATTGTGCAGTACATGACATTGTCTTTGAAATATTTGGGTACCTAAAAATTTTGGGTTTATTTTAGGTTTTGGGTAGAAGGAGGTGATGCTTTTTGGTGATGAATCAGTTGTTTCATTAGATGTGTCAGAAAGACACATTTTTAAAGTTAGAGAACGTTTCTGTCTGCTGGTCTTATGAACAACCAACCCAATGGCTGCAGGCTCTGTGTCCTATTGTACATGTTGACTGGAACAGTGGAAATACTGAAACGTGAGATCTTTAAGATAATATGAGTAGCTGTGAAAACCTTTGAATTTTCAGTTCTTAAAACAAGCAGTGAGTGAGGAGAAACTAAACGGGACAGAAAAAAGTACTCGTTTGTCACCAATTCTGCAGGATGGTCTAAATTGTTTATCTGTGATTTTCTGATTTGGGTTTATGTTATTTCTCATTTTCCTTTTTGTGGTTTCTGTGCTGGCTGGCTGTGACTCTGCCCATTGTCTTGGTGATCCGTGAAGCAGTTACAGCTGCCTGCGCTTTGTTAATCAGCCCTGATTGCATATAAAGGAAGTTTGAATCCTTAGTGGCGGCTCATTTTGTGTTGTTTCTAGTCCCCTGAGTATGTTACCTAAGTTTATGTTTGTAGATAAAACCTTGGGACTTTGCCTCAATGTGCATGTGGTTCTTCCTTGCATATTGGTTTCCTCCTGCTTGCTTAAATGTGAGACTATCATAGAAATACTTCAACTGTAAGACAGAATGGAAAGAAAGAATCCAGGAAATCACATCAAATGAGTTTGAAAAATATTTATATATTGGTGCAGAAAATTAGTATTTACCTCCTATAAATAATTAAGAATTCTGTCCCTGGCAGACCTGTCACTTGCTTGAACTGGTTTTTCTGTAAGAAGGAAATTCTGTCGAAACAGATGTTTTTCCAAGATCAAAGGTTTTACCTAAAGCTCCAGAACAGTTTCAGTGAGGAGTTGTTGTATGTCTTTACTAAACCCTGTACACAGTTTCTGTACAACGTAAGACCAGTTAGTTCCACCACCAAACAGTAAGCCAATGGCGGGTCAGCTGTAATTGAAATGTGTCTCAGTGGTTTTGTTAAAATTCTAAAGAAACATGACCTTAAAGCAGTCAGGGCATAAGCTGACAAAGGAAGAGGAGTTGGGAGCGAGAACTTTTTTTAAACCTACATTCACTATTTATACTAGTGTAAAATTTAAAAAAAAGTGTTCAATCAAATAAAGTAATGTAAAGGCAGCATATTTAACAGTCAGACCCGGTCCTCACAGAGACCGGTTCTGATGTGAAGAAAACTCATCATCAGGGATCTGTCATATTGTTGTCTGGCTCATCTGTGCTCCTGAACCTGTACTTGTCTATGGCTCGTCTCTGCTCCTGCTCTTGTAATTGGCTGAGGACCTCGCCTCTGGCTAGTCTCTGCTTCTGCTCCTACACTTGGCTGTGGACCCTGCCTCTGGCTTGTCTTGCGCCCCCAGCCGTCCCCCAGTTCCATCTGGATTAAGCCCATCTGCTACACTATTTGAACATGTAGGTGTAGTGTTCGATAAGCTAATTCTTCTCTAAGAGTTCTGGTACATTACCTGCCGTCCAAGAAGAGGATCTCTCCTTTAGGTGGACACCCCTGAGGTTTCTTCTTTTTTTACCCAGAATTGTTTTTTTTAGGAGTATTTTCTTACCAAGAAAGTGGGTCTAAGGGCAGGGATGCCCAGTTTAGCCTAGTCTGTTTAGTTTAGCTTAGCCAATACCTATTGAATTCTATGACTTCATGTTCTTTATGATTTCATGTTTATTATTCAATTACCAGTATGAAGCCCATTGAGATGACTATTGTAATATTGGGCTATATAAATAAAATTGAACTGTTTGATCAGTTCAAAACAAAAATGAACAACAATGATCCACAGGACTTGTATTGATATCAGTCATCTTAAATGTGCTAAATATGCAATTATCTACACCAAATTCATGCAGCGGAAAGGCATCAAACTGGGAAAATCCTGTTTGCTGGACACCTGATTAGATCAGGATTTTCCCAGTTTGATGCTCCAGCGGCTCTCCACGACCTCTTATGGGATAAAGAAAGGTTAAACTGTCCATATTCAGTCATGTGATATGACAAATCTGAGATTTCATCCAGGAGTCATGAATGCGGATACAAGATAATCTTATTCATTTGTCTTTGCAGTGAAATTCTGTTTGCAGACCTTCATTCAGGCTCCTTGTGGGTCACATTCCAGCGTTTCGGGACCATTGCAACACCTTCATTCTTCTGTTTCAGCCATTCTGAGGAAGACCTGCTGCTCTACTGTGGGTTCATTGTCTTGCTGCATGACTCCATGTTAGTCAGGCTTCAGCTGTTGCACAGAGGGGTGGAATTGACCACTGACATCAAGGTGTCTGATTGGTCAATTGGACTAAAAGAATGAAGACAAATTTTGAAGAATGATGCATTTTAAGACAAGGTTGCTGCTTAAAGTAAAATGAAAGTGTAGAACCAGCAGTAAAGCCCCACTCCGATCATCTTCCGATCTATTTTAAAGTGATTTTATTGGTCTTTTAATGAAGATGATGCCGTTTTTAGGTAAAACTTTCTAGGACATAGTGTCTGCAGAACGGTAGGAGTTCATTAGAATTCACCTCTGAGTTGTGGGTGGGACCGTTAGAACGGAGTAAGCCTGCACTCATTTCCTATCAATTCTTTGTTTACTTTCTCCCGCTAGTTTACAGCCCCTCACAACCCCTAACTTAACATTAGCGGTGGAACAAAAATAGTGAGCAATATGCTGGGTATACAGCTTTACAGTTTAGATCCAGATTCAAGCTCAGAGGAGGAAAACAAAGACGTTAATAGATGTATTTGTCCGACAGTGGATGAATCAGAATGGGGCAGAGCATGTTCTGGGGGTATCAGGATGACCCAGATGCAGAACCAGAAGACACGCCACAGTGAGAACTAAGGCATTAACAAAACCCACGCTACAAAATCATCAAGAAGAGCTAGAGCTAGCTTTGAACAAGCTACACTCCGACACAGAGTGCAGAAACAGAACCACTTAAATACAGCTCAAACAAATTAACCTGCAGGCAGCTGTGTGCCACTCCATGGAGGGCCACCAGGGAGAGGGCGGAGTCCTCCAGGGGAGCCACATCCAACCTGCACAGAGACACACAAGAAAGAGGAAGCAAAAAACAGATTGACACTGTGTCAGAGCACGGAGCTTGTGGCTCTTGTGGCGCTTGTGGCCCATTACAAATACGATCTTTTTCAAATGGCATTTTTTCGTCTGCTCCTGATTCACAATGATTTACATAAGTTAATACTCAAAAGTGCAATTTTCAGGTTAATTTTCTTTCTACATATCCTCTATCGTGAGAAAAGTGCCCCCCACCTACATTTTTGGTTAAATTCGTTTTTCCATTGTCTGTCTCCTCACATCACCAATATCATTCGCACTTCTCTTACCTTTCGCGTTGTCTACTCCGGTCTCAATATAGCAGTTGTAACCCTAATTCCTGACTTTCAAAGCTCTTCATGACCTCGCTCCACCTTGCCTTACTTACCTCCTTCAAGTTGCCACTCCTGCCCACCCCTTAGCCCCTCCTCCTCCCTTCTTTTTTTTTTTTTTTTTTTTAACTTTATTAATCAACACAGATAGAACAAATATGTATGACAGGAACAATAGTCATAACAACAACAATGTCAGGGGATGGTACATGTATTACAAAAAGATTACATATGCTATGCATTGAAAATATTAAGAGACAGACAGTTTTCATAAATATGTATAGCCTTTTTGTTTAAACTATTAGAAATAGTATGTAAATAAGATTCTAATTCTTTAATTATTAAAGGGAAAAAAAGTTGTGATGAAGAAAATTTTGATTTGTGGATATGAAATTTACCAAATATTATAATTAGATTAATTGCCAATTTTACGTTTGATCTTATATTCTTTTCGTGTAGGCCAAATATGATATGTTCAAATTTTATCTGATATTGTGAGTCTAATTTATAATTTATAAAACGTGCACAATCTTTCCAAAGTTTTTTAGTTGTATTACAGTTCCAAAATAGGTGACTGATTGTTTCTGGGTGTTCTTTACAAAAGGCACAGTTGGGGTCAATAGTCTTCTTATATCTGAGCATGTATTGATTAGTGGGATAGATTCTATGTAGGAGTTTGTAGGAGACGTCTCTCATCTTGTTATTAATTAATAATTTCTGATGCAGGGTCCAAACATTTTTCCAGGGCAAGTCAGGAATAAATTTTCTCCAATAAAAAACAGCAGAGGGAACAGAAATTACATTTTGCTGAAACAGGGCACGTATGATCTTGTTATTTTTTCTGGCACAGTTGAAACAGGATTTTCCAATAGTGGTGTCACTTAGAGATATGAAGGGAATATTTGCATCAAGTACAGTATTTTTAAAGAGTTCACAGATTTCATTAGTGACAGCATCAAAAACAATGGCATACTCTTTAGGAGGAACAGCAAGGTTGTATTTAAGGTTAAATTCTTCATATCTGCCCTCCTCCTCCCTTCACCTGGCAGTCTGCTGTGCCTGTCTTGTCACCATGGGGAGCAGGGCTTTTTGCTACTCCCCCCCCCCAGCTCTGGAACTCTCTTCCAACCTCCTAAATATGGGCTCACTCTGCAATTACATCTGTTATCTTAAAACTGACCAATTTCAACTCACTTATCTATCTTGATTTTAGCTGCACTCATTACATTATCTTCTATTTTAACCGTGCTCTTTCATCTTTTATTGCCTTCGCCTTTTTATATTGCTTTTTTACTATTTGCATTATGTTTATTTTTATGTAGGTGACCTTGAGATTCTTGAAAGGCACCCAACAAATAAAATGTATTATTATCATTATTAAAAACACCAAAAACACAAGTGGGACTTTAAAGTCTCATTAACCCATACAGGTGCCACAAGTTTGGGATTGTCTGGGGCATGGAGTGACATAGAGAGAGGCATCTTAATGGGAGCTGTAGGAATGTCTTGGAGTTCATTTGTGAGTCGTGGGGCAGAAATGAAAATGAAACTTCAAATTTTCATGTGGGTGGTAATCGTATCATAAAGTATTTGTTACACGCACTTATGATGTTACAAGTGATGCTGTCGCACGGTGCCCTTTAAGCAGCACTATAGCTGTTAGTAAGGTACGAGTACTGGTCTCTTTCCTGTGTACATACTGTGTGCAGCACACACAGGGTGTGTAAGTAATACATAGTGCTCCAGGCCTTCTAAGAAGAAAGTAAAGCACTAAATAAGAATACAAGTTGACGGCCTCGCTTTTTGTTTGATCATTTTTACCAGTAGACAGCCCGTATCCACCTATAAGGGCTTTTGGGACTAAGGCTTAACCTTTTGACAGTCCTGCTTTATGCCTTCCTGACATATTTTGCCTCTCCTGCTCTCCCCTCAGCGCCCAACAACACACTTCGGTGGAGCATACTTGTGGCAAAAGGGTGGAATTCTGATGAGCGATGTGGAAAAATGTTCTCGCACTGAAACAAATACACAGCAGGTCCAATCCTCAAAGGACTTTCTCTGTTCTTGTGAACTAGTTTTGATTTTTTGTGATTTTCGGAAATGACTTCTGTAATAAGTACGGTAATCTGAGTTGAAAGGGGGGTAAAAATGACCACAGACTAAACGGAAACACATAGAAAAGACCCTTATCATTATTGAACACAACAACAATCCACCATTTACCTGCATCAAATGATGGATGATAAAACCTACGATTGCATTTTAAATATCAGGATACGTTAGACCCAAGTGGAGTTCCTGGACCAGATTAATGAAGCAATAAAAACACAAAAACAACAACACTTTCTCATAATACCTTAAAAACGTACTCCATGACATTTAGAAGAACAATAGTTGTCCTAAATGAAATGCATTATTTTAGTTTAATAATTATAGGAGAATAAAAATATATATTAGTTTTTTTAGCATACACGTTCTATTGTCCTGAGAGGATGTGTGCAAAAATGCACCGTTTTATCAAAACAGAGCAAAATAGAATACAAATTCATTCGTTCATACACTGAAAGTGTAAATGTTTAGAAACTCATTGCTTACAGTAGTCTGTAAATATTGTTTAAAGGTCAAAATAGCCTCATAGACAAATTATTATTCACAGTTTAAACTAAGTTAGACCAAAGCTTTGGAAAAGTACCGTCTTGGTGAGAGCCACAGATATGAAATGAGATATATGACACATGGACACAAAATGACCTGATGTACATCTGTGTACCTGTCATTTACAGTGAGCAGTGGAGATGCAATAATTTTAAAGGCAGTTTAATTGTTTTCAGTGGTTTCAAATGAATTTCTGTCCAGTTTTAGTTATAAATCATTTTTTGTATTTTTGATTGACAGTTGACATTTCAAAGGATAAACAAAGAGAGTCCGACAAAACAAGTTCCGCTCTTTCGGCTGTTTTTGTTCATCAGTTTAGCCTTTTCTTGGACATGAAAACATAAATGATGGCGTCTAACAGTGATGCAGAAGAACTGAACTGAAGCTTCTGCCCCCACAAACATGTGCAAAAACAAACATGTCATGACGTCATTCAATGAAATAAGACCTGCTGTCTCACCTCGACCTTCACCTTTCCTCCACATTAGCAGCTGCTGACCTGGCCAATAGCTGGAGTGCGTTGGACCAAACCCCCTCCATCAGTCATTAGCTGTCCAGTCACACATCCTTCAGCCTGACGTGACTAACTGTCAGATCATGTGCTGATTTCTGGATGTTTTACCCACATTTTCCTCTGAACCCTGTTTGGCTTGAGTCAGTTAATGATTGATTCTATTGGGCTGTTGGTCAAAGTCATGCAGGAAACAGAAAATACAGGAAAGTGAGCTGAATCCTTCGCTTTTGGTGGAGGTTAAAAGCTTCACCTTTGTTATTTTCAATTTTTGATTGATCATGTTCTGTAGAAAATGCACACAACACAAATTTAAATGATCCTCTTTTGTATATTTCTTTATTTTACAAACCTAAAGACACAATAAAACAATCACAACTCTCCTTCCTATCATATTTAAATGAGCAAAGATAAGATAAATAGCCATACAGGTAACAACATACAGAGATAACTTAAATACTTAAAATAAAATAAATACTTTGGTTTAACATATTATTTGGATTCTTCACAGATGCATTCTTCCTGACGGAGTGCACTGACATTTTCAAACACATTTGCAGACAATCTCAAAGCAACGTTGGCAGAAGGACATCATCCAGCTTTCTCAAGTTTTGACATTGAGTGAAGTTCAAGTAGTGACAAAACATCAACACGGTCACATTAAAGTGCTTCCTGTGACTTAAAAGGAGGTCACGTAACTCGCAAAGCTAACAAAAAACACTTTCTGCCCACTCCAAAAGCTCTACAAAGCAGAGCATGACGCAACAGTTGACGTCCCAAAATAAGCAACCTTTGCTGAAGGTTGAAAATCTCTTTAAATAATGGAACAATCCACCGGGCTTCTTCTGAAAATGTTCAAACCATTTTAATGGGATGAAACAATTCAGCCGAGAGAAAGGCAGGAGTCCCTTCAGCAAGGACTTGTGACCCTGTGACCTCCAAATTAGAGCAGAAACAGAGAGGCTAAGGACTGGTGGGATAGAAACACATCACAAGACGAGAGAATGGAAAATTAACTAGTCAAGCATTACCAGGTATTAACTGACCATATTTAAGGATTAATAAAGTGAGAGTCTACGCAAACAACTCTTACAGTGATCTTTAGTCCTACAAAGATCCACAGCCTTCAAACTTAGCAGTGTAATCCTATTTTCTACCGAACAGGGAAATGCTTTAGTGTTTTTATGGTACGGAAAATTGAAGGCTGATGTTTTCCTCATCCACCCAGTTTTAGAGAGAGACATAAATGGACTTCAAGCATGTGTTTTTGCAAGTGCTCTGCTATTTTCTGCTCCTTCTTGAAACATTTTGGTCCCTTCTGTCTCTTTTAGACCAGCTTTGTAACAGTTATGGCACAGGAAAAAACTGATTGGTGTGTTTCTGAAGCCATTTTTATTGCCACTAAATAATAAATAAATGTTTTACATGTTACAAAAGAAACAACATTTAGTTTTAGTGGTTGTTTTCCTGCTGGCATTTTGGGGAATCAGTCCTTCGACATCCAGATGACAGACCTGCATGGCTGAACAACTGTGCAAACTACTTAAGCACCGGACCCCATAGAAGGCACATTGACCTCCTCTTTCATGCTAAAATATCTGACAAAAGTAATCGTGTTAGGTTCATAAAGTCCAACCAGGAAGAATGATGTTAATCCAAAGCTCCACGTTTGGACTTGCCAAAGACTTTGCCAGCACAGCAGCCACTGTAATAGCTCAAAGTCAAACTGATCATTATGTGACTGGTTTTCTGTGTGTCTACACACTAACGCTCCTCCTGTTAAGCTTTAGCTTATTATGGGAAAAAGTCTGGACAGTTCATATCCGTGGAGTCCCTCTGGTTGATGAAGACTCATATTTAAACTGGAGAGATGAAGGGGTTCATGGATGTCATCTGCTTGGAAGAAGATGGGCTCTGACAAAGCTCTAGCTCACGCTGCGGGGTTAAAGTCCCATGGAAGGCTTAAGCGATGGTTCAGTGAGCTACAAGAGGTCAGTCAGCATACAGGGCACTTGTAAAAAGAACTGTCTTCTATTAGCAGGATCAGTCTGAAGCCTCTTGGCCTTTTAGAGATCCAGGTGGAAATTTTTAAAAAGGCAAATGCCCCCTCTGGGTGGAGTGATTTAGTCTAAATCACTTAGAATCAAGTACTGAGGGTAAAGGCACCACTTAACTATGTTGGGTGGAACACACATTTTACCCAACGTCCCAACGTTCTACCCAACGTTTTTTAATGCAACTAAGACATTTAAAGATAAGAAACGGAGGAGACTTGTGCAAGGTGCACTGGGTTCTTTCTCATCCATAACTGTGGGGGCTCTTTGGGTTAAAGGGGGATGACTCTTCTCTACCTTTCTGCCCAACAAGTTGATATAGACGATGGCTGAGGTTCTGGACTTGGCATGTTCCCAAGAAACAACCAACCCTCATCAGCTGAGCATTATGGGGGTATTGATGGACCCCTCGAAGGTGGGTTTGGCGCCGTGTTCTTAGCGCCCTCTGCTGGGGCAGCAAAGGCCCCATAGGATTCCGCTCTGCTGTGTTGGGAGACATTGCTTTCAGGCGGAATGCCTTGATTTTTCTCAGGAAACCAGACTTCCATTTTCCGGATGGGCTGGGGGAGGGAGATGTGGCGATGGCGTCGGTTCGACTTCCTGAAGCAAAGGACAAAGGTGTTTGCTGGGCAACAAGTTTGCTGAAGAAATCCTCCCTGGAAAGAGTAGAAAAATAGGATGAGTAAATTTTCAAACAAATAAAAAAGGGTGTTGTTTTAAACATTGAATCATAGAAAGGTTTAAATGTAAAAAAAAACAATTTCAAAGCATAGAAAACAAACAGCCTTAAGCTGTGATTGGAACCGTCTTTGTGCTACATAAACCCTGTTATAGAATTCAACCAATAGATATGCAAATATCGTCCTAAAGAAATAAAATAAAGTCCTATAAATAAATAAATGCAAATAAAGTCCTAAAGTCACTTGGTTTCTGGGGTGACCCAAAGGTAATTAACTGCAGATGTGTGTTTGGGCCAAATGTTCTTGGGCAGTGGCACACAAACGCTTTGATAAGAATGTAATTTTATCTCATCGCCTCATATCGTTATTTTTCAAACAAAACATTGACCCGATTTTGTGATTTAGGACATAAAACCTAAAGGTTTATGTTTTTGTTCCATGGAAAAGCCTGTTTAGCCCGTCATATGCGTGCTGTTGGACTCTAATGAAGGACAAAAGAGCTGAACTGAAAAATAAACCAACAAACCAGTCAGATATGGGAGATATGAGTGTTTTAAGACCATGATGTTTAATGGAACAGAAATTTCTGGTCCGTTTGTCCAGATTACAGAGTTTCTGAACTAATTGCTTGTGATCATTAACTTTGCAGTAAATGATCCATAAAGTTGAACACTGAAAGCAGCATTTAAAGCCACTCAGCAAACAGCACTGACCATCTGCTCATTGTTTGACCAAGACAATTTGACCCCACTGGTCACCCCTTAACTATTAGTTGTTTGTGTTTGCTCTCCTTGAGGGTTAACCCTTCAGCATGACCATGAAGAGGACTAAAGCCTCCAGTAGCACTATTAGTTCTCACAACCGTTTTTACAACCAAAGACCACACATGGTCTTAACGTAAAGGCCGTCAGAAAAGTAAAGTTCTTTTAAACCAGAGTCGGGTTGCTTCGTAGTTAGATCTTCCAGACTCTAGACCTGTAGTCCAGAGCTTGTGTTGGAGCCAATCATCATAGTGAGAGAGCAGACACACTCTTTTTTCAGGTCAGTCTTGATGAGTCATGATGCCACATCACCAAGTAAAAACCAACTGCAAGCTTTTCAGGTGCTGCCAGAGGCTGACTAGAACCAGTCAAGCTTTCTATACAACAGAAGTGAAGACAGCTGTCATTCAGCTTAGACATTTGGACAGTTCATGTCTGACAGCTGCTCCATCTTTGGAGGCTTGTGTGCTCCAGAAGCGCAGAACAATAATCTGTGGTGCTTATGACATCATAGTTTTTGCCTGGATAGGTCAAAAGTTTAAATTCAAAGGAAGAACAAATACTTCTTTGTCCCTGAGGAAAAATAAAAATCTGTGAACCCAGAACAGGATTTGGCTGGTTTGGAAAATGAATGGATGGAAAAATATTTTCGATTGTAGAAAAAAACTCTGGTTTGAAATGCTTTGACAAAATTTAACATCCATCCTGTTCAATTAGGCTTGACTGTCCAGATTTTGCTACTTAAAAAGCGTTTCCAATCTGATCTGAATCTGAAAAGACTAGAGTTTGCCGTTACAGTTTGAGTCCTCTGGTTGGACACCTCCGACTGGCTGACGATCAAAGACATGTGAGTTTCCTCATGGGTTCAGTCTGCTAAGCTTTTTGCCACCTCCCTGCCTTTAGCTTTGAAGCTTAAGTCAAATGTTTATATGGCCAAGTGTGAATTTGGGGAATTTTCTCCAATATGAATCCTGAAGAAAGCCTCAGTGTGTTAGGTGGGACAAATACCATGAATAACTACTGGTACTTGGATTTAAGGGGTAGGCAAAGTGATAAGCACTCTGAACAAGCAGAAAATACTGTGAAATGTTGTCGATCTTGAACCATGATGAACATGATTGCCAAACTTACAAAGAGAGGCTCAAATCAGCTGCACATTGCTGATTCTTTTTTCGTTTTTGTTTTTTTCTTCTCCTGCTTGTTAAATCTCCCAGGAGATGGTGACGCTGCCACTTAACTGAACAAAATGCCAAGTTGACCCCTTTTCATTTAGTCAATGTTTTTTCCTTTGCTTTATAAATGACAGTCTCTGGCTGTTCCTGCTCACATGTGCACTTATTAGTGGAAACCTGTTTTTATGGATGCCAAAGCTGGAATTTGGGTCTTAGACAATAATCCACAGTGGAATTCTCCTCCTGCTTAGTAGCAGCTTTCTCCTTCCGCCACTTCTCTTTGTAATTGAGTAAAAGCCACTGTCGAGGTGTTTCCAGTCACTCTATACGCATAAGGTTTGTTTTATTTAGAACGAGTGCTAAAACCTCATTCCTGTGCAATGCCTTTCACAGCCAAAGGCCTGCGAAGAGTTTTTAAAAAAGCATTGTAGCAGGAAACTACCCAAAAATATAAATTTATTCATTTTCATAACCTGCTAAACCTCTTTCTGAGTCATGGGGTTGCTGGAGCCAACCTAGCTGCTGTTGGGAAAAGGCAGGATACACCTTGAACAGGTTGGCGGTTGCTGCAGGGCCATAGACATATGTTCCGCTAAATATTATGTTAAGTGATTGTGTTTTAAAGATCTTCAGGATTTAAGAGAGAGAACCGTGACTTTGTTTCTTTAAATGATTAAACAAACGTAACTATAATCTATAAACAAAGAGTGACTTGTTGTTTCATTGGTCCTGATCCAAAAGTCTGACTGCAAATCAGCTTTGCATATCCTTTGTGTTGGAGCAATGACCTGCTAGCTATTTTTGAGATCTTTATTGTAAAGCCAGTCCATTCTGAAATTTCACTTGCTCTTGCTGCAGACCCCAGCGGTTATGTAAAAAGATAATGAGGGAGATGTGCTGTATGCGGCCTGTACAACACACAATTTGGCCTTGTTTGGAAAGAGTTGGGTACTTTGAGAGGTTTTGCCATGTCCATATCAGGACACAGAGACAACACACACACGGAACATGGAAGGAATTGCAGACATCCGAGCTCAGCACTCGGCACGTAACAGGCAAAAATTTCTGTTATTATTTGAGAGTCAGTGTGTGACAGTAACAGGACGTGATGTGCTGAGCAGAGGTGGAGAAAGAGGGAGAATTTAGAGACCTCTTAAAAAACCAGGGAGGTGTTCATGCGAAGATATTTGAGGTGAAAGATTTCAGAGAGAGCTGTGGAGCCAGGCATCAGCTGTGGTGTAAGAGGACTGGACTCAGATGTGGGTCGTGCCCAGTCATAACTGAATGTTCTGTGAGAGAAGAAACTGTCAGTGAATTCAGCTGATGGTTAACACTAAAGCTGCATCAGCTTCTTAAGACTGACAGATAAAACAGCCACCTGACCACTCCAGCCTCTACACAACCTACAGTCTACTGCTGGTTCAAATCCCAGCTAAGTTTATGTGGAGTTTGTATGTTCTCCTCATGCGTGTGTGGGATTTTTCTCAGCACACTGGTATTCCTCCCACGGCCCCAATACATGCTTCATAGGTTAATAGATGAAACTAAATTGTCTTTAGGTGTGAGTGTGTGCTTGTGTGTCTCTGTGTGTTCCTGGGAAGGACTGGCAAACCATCCAGGGTTCACCCCACCTTTGCCTAACAGCAGATGGGATAGGCTCCAGTGTCCTCATGATCCCAAAAGGAATCAAGCAGGTTTGGAAAATGGGCGGGAAAGTCTGTTTTTATTGCTTGGTTTGATGCTTGTCTTTCATGCTTTGTTTAGTTTATAATTTTTACGATAAATTGATGCTTTATCAATAGGTTTATTGAATTAAACTCCTACAGTGTCAAATAATCAAGGACTAATGTAAAGTCTTGCATCTTGGTTTTCTTCAAGTTTCTTGAGTTTTTCTATGTCGCTTTCATGTAGATCCTTTTGATGGGTTACAAGAATTTATACATAAATAGAGGTATTATGGACTTTGTAGAACATTAGAGATAAATATTCCTCTGATTCACAGCGGAGGGAGCACTTGTGAATTCAAAAGACACCAGCAGAGGTCGCCCTTGAATACTAACCCGCTTGAACTTTAACTACACCCAACAATCTGACTGAGATGTAAGATGGTCTGTCCATCATTCCTGTGTTTGCTGCTCTGTTGCCTCTTTGCGTATTTTTCAGGATATGGCCACTATAAGGTAAGTCACTTAAAGGCTGGAAAAGTACAAGTGCTCCATTCATCTCCACCCAAGATCCTTTACACAGCGCTAACTTGGCGTTTCTGCCTGATTCATTCATAAAGACAAACTGGTTTTACCACAACAGACAAAAGAGGATCCTACACTAAAAAGTCCTTCTATAAAGTTTCTCAGTGGGCATAGTAAAGTGTGTTGTGAGGGAAAAAGTAAATATAAATAAAATGAATTTTAGTGTCATGGTAGGTTTTTAAAAATTGTTTCAGCAGGAAGAGCATTAAGCTACTTTCAGAGATAAAACATGCCGGGGTCACCATGAACCTACCTCTGATTTCAAACACTTCTTTTAAAAAATACATAAATAAACAAATGGAAGAGGTTTTTTTACACTTTCAATACTTAACATGCCTGCTTCCAGCTGTAAAGACGAATTTTGTTGGAGAAACAGATAACACCTTTGACCTTGAAGCTACATTATCAACTCTGTAGGACATAACAAAAAACGTGAGCAAACGTCTCTGTGGTTTCTTACACATGACTATGAGTCAGCCTTTCAGCTTCAGGAAAATCCAAGATACTAGCATTAGCTTCCAAACCTGCTAAGAAATCACACCAAACTCTGACACATCTTTATGTTCAACTCACTTACAACTGCTATTGATGCCAAAGGTTAAACTAAGCTCATGCCAAAGCTCCCTTTACTCTCTAACTGTAATCAGATATTTTTCTATTTTATAAGGTCCCAAAGGTGTAAATATTTTATAAGGTCCCAAAAGGTGTAAATTAAACTGATGCTGGTTATTTTTGACACTTTTATGAACAGATTTAATTAATTTAGTCAAATGTCTATTAACGCTGACTTTAACAAATGGACATTTTTCTGATGACTTCTACCATCAAACATGACACATTTTCACAGGAAAGACAAACTCTGTTAAGTGTTATCATGACTAAACAAGATAATCAGCTTCATAAAAGTTTTACTTTAATGAAGGACAAAAATTTATGCAGCAGAGTTTCTCTGAGCTCTATATCCATTAATTCATAAAAATATTTATGTTTAGAAGATGCTCAGTCATTGTCCAGTCATAACAGCATTCTGTTGACCCACTCTGGGCTGTATTATTCAGGTCCAGTTGCTCTGAAGAGCAGAATCTAATGCTTATTTATTTCAAGAGAATCTAAATAGTAGAAGGGAGTTGTATTTTTTTTCTCCTAAATTTTTAGAATTGTAATGAAAAGCAACCACTTTAACTAAATACATGATTTTTTTTTTTTCAATTCATCTACTTTATTTCAATTCTTTTAACACATTTTCTTTCTGGATTCAAAAATGATTTAGTGTCGGCTTATTTCACTGATCCACTCTCACCAGAACCTTTCGTCTACTTTGGGTTTTTGAAAATAACGCAGGCCCTTAAAGCGTCTCTATTTGGATGATATTTTGAGGACAAGGCGCGCAAAGCTCCTACCTGTCTGCGCCAGGACGCTCTCCGGCCGGAGAAGCCAACAGCTGCTTCAGGGAAAGCAGGCTGATGCAATAGACAGTGAGCGGGAGGAAGGAGCGCATCTCCGGGTCCACTTCACACCTTCAGTCTCAGAGGGAGGGGGCCCAAACGGACAGACAGGGGCCGGATGCTGGGTTTTGATCCAAAGCTTCACAACAAGGAGGAGACGGCTGAGGAAATATTGCAGATTTGATAAGAATTTGAAAAAAAAAAAAAAATCGATTAGCTTTAAGAGCCATGCACTGAACCCCCCCCCAGCCCCACCCCCACCCCAGCCATTCTTAAAAAAAAAAATCTCACCTTTGCATAAACACTTTAGTCCAAAGTTTTTCCTCGTGAAATCAATCCTCTCACTCAAGATCAAGTTCCAGTGTGAAGCTGCGGTGGTGAGGTAGGGGGATTAAATAGAGAGTAGGCGGAGCCACATGCTCCAGGTTGACACTGAGCAATTTTTAACTGAGAGGAAGTTTCGACTACACCAGAAGATGCACCAGCACTTTTACGAGCTTTTCTACAGTAAGGCCAGCCTGAGTGTATATTTTAATTTAACGCCCAGATGCATTCTTTTCCTAAATAAAATTCATCTCATAATTAACAAATGAATAGGAACTGAAAGTACTTTGTCATAAGCCATGGTGTGGACAAATTTTGAAGAAATTCTTTAGTAGTCGCCCCTTCTTCTGGTTCATATCTTCCCAGTCAGACGCATGTGTAGAGCAGATAAGATGCCAGGATCTTCCACCCTCTTTGCATCTCTCTTTTACTCATCCACTGTCTGGTATTATAAACTAATAAATTCACAGTTTACATCCCAGCACAACATCCTGCTATAGGAAGAGTTCTGGTTGACTCAGCTGCTTTTAAACAGAAATAGTTGATTGTGTTCTTTCTTTTTAAATGATAGCTTCTGGGACTGTGTTTGGACAGGTATCAAGGTGGGTGGGTGCAAATCTATCACATGTCCAAACATGTGTATCATGATTTAGTTCCTCAGAAAAACTAGGATCAGCATATTTCCTGCTTTTATTCGGGCTCTTGTTCCTCCTTTTTCTCTCTAATGACAACTGACGGGAGTTTTATTTCTTACAGTTTGGTAGATTATCTTCCAGGTAATAAATCAAGAAAGTTTTATGATTATGTGGTTAAAAGGAAGTGTTTAGGGTATTTCTCTGCTGAGGAAAGAGAAATTAGATGATGATTCTCTGGCTTTGTTCTCGTCACAAGACAAAGATGGTTATTGCCAACTAAATATTGAAGTGATGAGTTGTCTTCTCTCTTATCAGCATCTTTGTCGTCAGTAAAGTGTTTAGTGACTTGTACAAATTTAAGAGGAACATCTATGTCTACCCTTCATCTCTGTCTGTGCACAAACCAGGTTTGATTCTCACCACAAGCTCTTCTGACTGAAGGCAAAGCTTTAACTCTCATTTCCATCATCCTTTGGTCTATTTTCAAAGTCTTCCCAGTGGTCTTTTAATGAAGACAATGCTGCTTTTAGCCAATTTTTTTTTAAATGATGTCATTTTCTGGGACATGGTTTCTGGAGAGAGTTAGGAGTTCATCAGAAATTCCCTTTTGAGTTGTGGGTGGGACTGTTGGTGCGGAGTAACCCCACCCCCTCTTCTCATCACCCATTTGTATTTTGTTTTCTGTTTGTTTTTAATTGTAAAGCACTTGGCTGCAATGAATGAAAAGCTTTTTTTAATAAATAAAGCCTGATAAAGATTGATAACTGAGAGCTCTTTGTTTAAACTCTCTTCCATTAGCTTACAGCCCTTCACAGCCCAAACTAACATTTGGGAGCAAAAATAGCGACAGAAATAGGAGCCATCTGGCCGTACAGATCCAGATTTCAGCTCAGGCGAGGAAAACAAAGCCGTTCATGGATCTATTTGTCTGCGGGGAGGGGAACGGAGAGTTTGTAGCCCCGCCCAGTGTATATTCTGCATCACAAATAGGATCTTTGTCTAACAGCATTTTTTCGTCTGCTCCCGATTCATCGGAGTAAAGAAATACTCAGAAATCCAAGTTTAAATTTTTTATAAATATATAAATGCCCCAAGAACATGTTAAGATAACCGTTTTCATCGGAGTGGGTCTTCGACAATGTTGGTGTTGTCACTACAGAGTAGTTCTGATCCATTTGCATTGATACGATGTATTTGTTTTCACTCTGACCTTCACCCAGGCTAGGTATTGATTTGGGATGCCACAGGTTTCCCAATAATGTTGATAAACTTGTGCAGGAAAGCAGGCTGCTTCCTAACCAGCTGATTTACAAATGACTTTTCAGGCATGAAGCGGTGAAGAGAACAAAGGCAGAACATCACCCTCTGCCCTGCTGTCAGCTCCCTGCATCTATTTTTGTTTTAGGCAGTAATCATAAAAAATGAGTGTGTTTGGTTTTGGGAAAGGATGGCACAGCATATTTGAAACTTTGGAACTCATTTGAGAACTCAAAGTCAGTGTGTCAAACCTGTGAGTGACAGAGCTACAGTGGCTGGGTGGTTAGTGCACATATTCATCTTTCAAGCCTGACTTCTGCATGTTCTGCTTCATGCCTCACACTATATTTCTGATGCAAACTGAGCTGCTGTCCGTGGGAAAGAGAGCAGCAAAAGATTCTTCACGCCTTCTGAAAGAAAAAAATCAAAATAAAAAGTATAACTAATTATACATTTGTAGAATCTGAGACAAAAATGATCGTTTTTTTAATCAGAACATTCACTTTTTTTCTTAAAAAGCACTGTTTTCCCAAAGTTAAGACACATTTACTGTTTTTATGACCACTTTTCGGTTTTCCCAGGAACTTTCTTTCCCAGAAGGAAACTCACGGGTTTCCTCTGAAACATGGTTGGTGACTCTATGGCTTTTCCAGGATTGTTTTGTCTCCTCATATGATACCAGGATAAACCTGTGGAGTGAAGCCTGCCTGCCGTCCAGCTGCGATGAAGCACAAACAGAAATGTAATTGCTGGTGTTTGAGTCTTGCCAGCAGAGGCAGAGGGATCAGAAATGTCTGAACTGAGCAAATCTCAAAAGTTCTAACCTGCAACTCTGAGCTGAATTTGTAATCGCAGTTTCTTCTGCTTGTGACCGCCAGAGGCTTCAACTTTGCTTTTTGAGGTCCAAACCATCTTTTTCCCCAGATAAAACATTTCTGTCTGTTTTGACTCATATTTTTGTTCCAAAGGGAAAATCTTTACTATCTTGAACATTTTAACTTATTTCCTGCTTCCTTGCATGGGGGTCAACTGAGACTGTGGATAAGTAAAAGACTACTTTCTCCCCTGTGAAACCTGAAGAGGTAGATTTGTTTTGTGCCTGCAGAGTTTCAGCGTTTCCAGTGAAAGCGTCTGTGTTTGTCTACCAATTGCTGCCCTCTAGTGATCCTCATGCTGCACACCCAGAAGACATTTGCTGCAACATCTGCAGCTGAGAGTCAACTTCCCACGACAACAGGCACTCAGAAACTGAAGAAGAACAAACAAATATCCTTTATCAGTGTGTTTGGACAACAAATACAAACTCCATCCCACTGAATGTGGAAAATACTGCAGCGGGAATCCTAGTAAGGATTCACTTTCCCACTGTCATGGAGTTAGCGCCAACTTGGCTGCTTAAATAAACTTTATTTACATAGTTTGTTTGAGTCTGTGTACAACATGCACACATCTCTGTTCTTCTCTGTCTGGACCTTCTCTGTGTTTGTTTGGAGTGGCTTCTTACCAGGACAGTGGTGTGTGGGAGGACGCTACCAAGTACAAATGAGAGATTGGATTTCATTGTGGGAAAGATGAGCAAGATGTCGAACTGGACCTCATGCATCATGTTTTTAGCAAATATGACAGGAACGGCTGGGCAGACATAATCTGTTGACATCACTGGTGGACCTGTGAGTAAAAACTAACAGAGGGGAGAAAATTCCTACAGCCATACTCCTGGATGTTCACAGTGACCTTAACAGTAAGAAAGCAAAATGGAGCCTCTTATTTTCGAGCAGTCACAGTTGGAGCAAGGGATGTTACACGTGTTCCCAGCAGGTCATACAAGTGACGTTTTCCAGATGATTATGGGGACAAAATTTGACGGGGGACCCGAAGAGCAGCAGCAGCTACTGTCTTTGCTCTCAGGACCTGCTCTCTGTGACCAGAAGACACACAGAGTTGGGGAAAAAAGGCTCATTTCTTTTTGGAATGAACTCCAAAAAGAGTTTAAATTGAAAGAATTGGTCTCTCTGGACTCTTTCAAATTATTTTTTAAATGAACGTGAGACAAAGTTACCGAACTGTAAATGTTTTATTTAGGACTGTCTTTTTATATTAGCTGAGTTTAATTGAGAATTGTGTGTTATTGTTGTGCTGCTGCCTCTTGTCCAGGACGCTTTTGCAAAAGAGATTTTTAATCTCAATTCGTTTTTTTATCCTCCTTAAATAAAAAAATATAGGAAGGTCAGTGAGCAAATAACCAAACCCTTGAACTGTGACGCAGGAGACCACCATTCTGACATCAGTGACACAATAAAAGCTACCTATACGGTTCAAGGTTTACATTTGTGTCTGACATGTTTTTCTGATGACGAGCAAGTTTCTACTCTTCCCCGTTTCTTTCCTCTGCTTTGGAAGTTTGGATTGTGGACCACAGATGGGTTTGCTCATCTGGTTGGAATTCTCCCATTGATTCTTCTTAGTTTGGACCTTGATGTTGTGCTTCATTCCCCCCCCCCCCCACCCCCCTTTTTCCTCATTCTGGAGGAAAAGGGTGACCCTGTGGATGGTACAGTCTTTTGCTGGAGTTGACTTTTTATTGTCTGGAGGTTGTTCTGGCCTCTTTGGTTACCATAAGGTTCTGTCATTTGTTTTCTTGTTGAAGCTGCTCCCCACAAGGTTTGCTTCAGACCTGCGGACTGAAAACTTTGTATCACCAAACAGAGCAGAAAGTATTGACATTCTGTTGACAGACGGATAACAAGGCACCTGTGATGAATGATAACTAGACAAGATGCATCGGCCAGATGAAGGAAGAGAATTTCTCAGGTAACAGCGTTAAACAAAAATTAGATCATTTCAAGATTTATACATCATCAAACTGTGGTTATTTATTTTCTAATATCAAAATCAAACATTGAATCTCTTTCATCACCATTTCATACTTTCATGAATTTTAAAGCAACAATGTCTACCTTTTACATGAGGTTTCATTTTAAGCTTCTTTAAAGTTAATTAAAACAGACTTTCCGGTGTCTGCTGTAAAAAACTAAGCGGATACCCACTTCATTCTGCCCCACACCATGCCTCGCCTCAATGTTTGCAGCAAAAACATGTTGGTTTATGTTCACTATATACAGTATTCTGATACATTACTGCAGCGAAATGTTTTTTTTACTCCTAAGAACTTCAAATGGCTGTCAGCTATCTGCTTGAATACTTCTGATCTGCCACTGGTGTATCAGTGTGACCAGGGCCGCTGGTCACACTGATACAGTTACAATCTCATGATGCATTTCCAGACATCACTCTGAGCCCAATGACCAATAAAAATAGAATATATGAGCAGATCCTGGTTATTAAAAACAAATCCTGGTTTCTATTTTAACAAGCAATACATGCATGAAAGGTCGGCCAAGGGAAGGTGATGGGTATAAAACCCTTGGTGTTTAATTTTTTCATTTAGCAAAAATACCAAGAGTTTTTGTAATAAAGAAACCTTAAACTGCAGAAATTATGTTGGAAAGACCTTGCTGCTAAAAGAGCGCAGAGGTTTGGATGCGTCCACATCCAAACCTTGACCTTTTCCTGTAGGTAAGTTGTTAAATATAGAACAGAAAACAAAAGAAACAAGAATTTTCAAAATATTCTTGAAGTTCATAACCTAACTCAGCTGAACTGGTAATGATGAGTGTGAGAGAACTGTGTGTAAACTAACATCAGGGAAGCAAACTCTGAACTCTGTGTGTCTAAGGTGTTTGAAAAACTTCAGTAATTACTGAGGACCACTGTAGGTATATATTTCAAATGGTGCTTTTAATTTGTTTTTGTAACATCTTTCTGATGACGGAGGAGTTAAATAAAGAAAATTTGGATCAAAACAGAATTTCTGAGTATTCCTTTATTCAAAATTCGTGATTCAGGAGCAGGTGAAAAAGAAAAGGAAAAGATCGCATTTGTGACGTAGAAAATACGCTATTTGCATCCACTGTCAGACAAATAGATTCATTAATGTCTTTGTTTTCCTCGTCTGAGCTGGAATCTGGATCCAAACTGTACGGCTGGATAGATCTGATATTGCTTGCCATTTTTGTTGCACTGTTAATGTTAGGTTGGGGGGTGTGAGGGGCTGTAAACTAGTGGGAGAGCACTTAAACAGATGGATAATGGGAATGGGAAGGGGTCGGGCAGGGTTGCTCAACGATAACAGTCCCTCCCATAACTCAGAGGTGATTTTCTAATTAACTGCTGCCACTCTGAAGAAACGAAAAATGACACAGGATTTTGTATCTTACCTAACAGCATAATTATCTTTAAAAGACCACTGGAAATGTTTTATAAAAAAAGATCCAAATATGATTAGAGTGGCACTTTAAAAAACATTAGGCAGTCACTGATTACTGACCGATTGACAGGCCGCAGAAATTGCAGATCTAGGAATGTTTGTTAAACATTTAAAGATTAACCCACAAGATTTTCTGAGCAACTAAGAACCAGAGTTCAGGGCCTGTCTAATTTATGCTACTGTCACAGCGAGCATGAGGTGCGTGTTTTTGAACGCATGCTTAGATGATGTTCACACTGGACTGCCCAATACTAGCGCATGTTTGCCACTCACAGATGAAAGAGTCTTAGTGCCAAATGTCAATGCTATGCAAACCTTTTTTCAAAGCTCTATTCCCATATATGAAAGACTTGATGTCATAAAATTCCGGCCAGAGTGTCAAAAACCAACAAAGGTGGAGCTGATGATGAATCACAGAAAAATATCACAGAAAACCGACATGGGTCACAACATGGAAATATGCAAGGTAATCAATCCAAAAACATTATTATAGTTTCCAAAACAGAAAAAAAGTGTGGTTAAACAACATGTCAACTGGTCAGATAAACGTGGAATGTGGGAAGATCAAAACATTAGATCAAATGTGGAAAAGAGATCCAATCAGGCAGATCTAGTTTCGGTAAAAACCACTTGTCAGTTATAAATGTTGGCAGACAGAAGTAAAAAGGTTAAAAAGCATCAAGGTGAAAGATGTAAACTACTGAGGACCAGAAACATGAAAAACGTGTCAGAAAATAGAAGCAGATCATCAAAGCAACTTCAATTGGGACAGATTTTCTGAATCCAAGTTCAAATGTATTTGCGACACAGAAAGATGCACATGGAATAAGACTTTGGCGGTGAGGCTCTGGGCTGATGACCTCTTGCATCTTTAGGATAAACTTAGACCACAGATCCTAGACCCCAGACCCTGATTGACCAGACCATACCAAAGCATCACACAGGTGCAGAACAGGGTGGAGGCGGGCTGACAAAACCGTAGAACAGGGAGACAGACATCCATGACCTTGCAAGCAGAAGTTGATTGGGACTGGCTGAGAAGGAAAAATTGGTCATTTAGCTATTGGTTTGAAATCAATTAGGACTAATTGATGAGTGGCGTGTAGAGTGAAGAAACCCAACACACCTGCAATTTAGGTAGATCTTCCTCGTTGAAATTACATCAAACCTTCACTGCTTTTACAGAACTGGACTTTTTTGCAGTTTTTTTTTATGACTAGCAAAGTACATTTTAAACAAAGTGAAGCTAACAAACAGGATTATTGGGCACTGACCACATGCCCCAACAAATTTACACCGACAGCTGCAGCACTGACAAGAGTATTTACAGACTTTATGATTCACCTGCAGCGCAGAGAGGAAGCAGACAGTGAGAAGAGACCTGTGATGAGCAGCATTCTTTGCATGGCGTCTTCAAACCACTTCCTGCTTGTTGGTTGATCCACGGAAGTCGCACGGCTGTTGCATCCTGCAGAGCAAATTTTTATGCTCTTATTGGACATGAGCAAACATTCATGAATCACAGATGACTGCTGTGTTTTCACTGCTTGGAAATATTGCAAGATATATAGAGATCTAGAGCAGTATGGATGCTAAAACAATATTTTTATGTGGTCAAAAATAAATATACCCTATATTTACTTAAATCCAGTGAAGAGGAATTTGCAGAAAGTTTAAGGAAATCCACCTGAGTTGTAGTTTCAGGCAAAGGTCTGGGAAATATCTGCAACAGAGGAAATATCTGCAACAGAGAAGATCCATGCGTTGACTTAAAAGACGCCTGAGAAAATGCGTGTAGTTGGACTAAAGCATAGTCAGGTTCAAAAACATGGTCATCAATGTGGGCTTTGGCCTCAGCATGGTTTGGGCAAGTACATAAGAAAGAGGATTGTATGCAAACTCCACACAGAAAGGATAAAATTCAGATAGAAGAGTTAAAATGACACAAATCCAATGTAATAAGACAAGATAGCTACACTGTTGCCACTAGTGTAACTGGAATAATAATGCAGCATTTGATCAGTTGACACGCTGTTTTGTTGTTCATCCATCCGTCTTCATTTACTGCTGAATCCCCTTTGGGGTCACAGGTCCCAGCTGTTGGGTGAAGGCCCTGAACAGATCGAGGCAAGAGTGCTAACCACTGCACTACCATGCAGCCTGCTTTGTTTTTGATAAAAAACCTGAGATGAGAGGCCATCGCAGAGAGATGCAAATATCAACACACAGGATGTTAGCACCTGCAGAAGTCCCATCGTGGTCAGTATCAAAGTTCTTCCATCCGGTAGATGGTGGTATGTTCTCCAATTGGTTCACCATCTGGTAATAAACAAAAAGAAAGGCAGGTAGTCACATTGAGCTGTACGATTTTGTTAAATTTGGTAAAAGACTTTTTTTTTGTTCTTTTGTTGGGTACCATTGTGAAGTTATTCTCAACAGTTAACTTGTGCCACTGTGCTTCACATAAATGAGCAACACCAGAGAACCGGAGAACCACTTGGGTTTTGGATCACCTCCCTATGACGAACTCTAACAGCTTCTATGACTGGAATCATGACATTAACCAAACAAACCAGGGACACATGGTCATTGAGAGTCATTGCGAGGCAGTGGATGCAGTGCGTCACCACCGGTCATCACCCTCACCTGAGATGTTTCCTTTTGTTTTTAAATTTGATTGTTTTTATGTAAAGCACTTTGAGGTAGCTCGCGTCATAAAGGTTCTCTACAAATAAAGTCTGATTTTATTTAATATAAAAAATATGTGTCCACTGATCTGTGCTGTGAATGCAGCAAATATTCTTAATCAAAATCTCTGGATGTTGCGTATTTCCTATTCAGTTACATCGTAGGCAGCGAGGTGAGGCACCACTGAGTTCTGCATCAAATCAGATTGTGCAATCCTTTGCAGACTGGACTGAGCACGAGCCTTTTGCTTTCAAAGTGTATGTTGCAAATGTAACGCGGTAATAAGTTTTAAAAATACATTCCTGTCATTTTTTTACGCATCTTTATTTTCTATATAATAGGACATCTAAGATAATTCATATACAGTTTGGACACACCTTCTCATTCAAAGAGTTTTCTTTATTTTCATGACTATGAAAATTGTAAATTCACACTGAAAACATCAAAACTGAATTAACACACATGGAATTATATACTTAACAAAAAAGTGTGAAACAACTGAAAATATGTCATATTGGAGGTTCTTCATAGTATCAGTCTTTTGCTTTGATTACTACTTTGCAGACTCTTGGCATTCCCTTGATGAGCTTCAAGAGCTAGTCACCTGAAATTTTTTTCACTTCACAGGTGTGCCCGGTCAGGTTTTCTTGCCTTAAAATGGGGTTGGGACCATCAGTTGTGTTGTGCAGAAGTCAAGTGGACACACAGCTGATTGTCCTACTGAATAGGCCATTAGAATTTTGTATTATGGCAAGAAAAAACAGCTAAGTACAGAAAAACGGATGGCCATCATTACTTTAAGAAATGAAGGCCAGTCAGTTCGAAAAATTGGGAAAACTTTGAAAGTGTCCCCAAGTACAGTCACAAAAACCATTAAGAAACTGGCTCACATGCGGACTGCCCCAGGAAAGGAAGACCAGGAGTCACCTCTGCTGCGAAGGATAATTGTATCTGAGTCACCAGCTTTAGAAATCACAGGTTAACAGCTACTAAGATTAGAGAGCAGGTCTATGGCACACAGAGTTCTAGCAGCAGACACATCTCTACAACAACTGTTAAAAGGAGACTGTGTGAATCATGCCTTCATGGTAGAATATCTGCTAGGAAACAACTGCTAAAGAAAGGCAACAAGCAGAAGAGACTTGTTTGGGCTAAAAAAAAAACACAAGGAATGGACATTAGACAAGTGGAAATCTGTGCTTTGGTCTGATGATGAGTCCAAATTGGAGATTTTTTGTCACGGTGTGGTGGGTGGCTCGAGAGCCGGTTGGACCCAGATGCAGAGGCAGGAGGCACAAAGCTCCGGGGCAAGGGGTTTAATCACAAAAAACAAACAAAAAGCGCTGCAAAGCAGGATGGCAGAACAGAACAAAAACTCACTGTGGCGTGGCGAGAAACATGGACCATGGCAAAAACATGAACACCAGACAGGAATAACTAATGGACCAACACAGGAGGAAGGCAGAGACAAGACTTAAATACAGACAGGGCAGACAAGACACAGGTGGACACGATCAGGGCTGATGGGGACCAAAGGAAGTAAAACTCAAGAAAACAGACAACACAGGAGACTTTCAAAATAAAACAGGAAACAGAAACAAGACAGAACAAGGACAACAAATTCAAATCATGACATTTTTGGTTCCAACCGCCGTGTCTTTGTGCGAAGCAGAAAAGGTGAACGGATGGACTCTACATGCCTGGTTCCCACTGTGAAGCATGGAGGAGGAGGTGTGATGGTGTAGGGGTGCTTTGCTGGTGACACTGTTGGGGATTTATTCAAAATTGAAGGCATACTGAACCAGCATGGCTAACACAGCATCTTGCAGTGGCATGCTATTCTATCCGTTTTGCGTTTAGTTGGACCATCATTTATCTTTCAACAGGACAATGACCCTAAACACACCTCCAGGCTGTGTAAAGGCTATTTGACCAAGAAGGAGAGTGATGGGGTGCTGCGCCAGATGACCTGGCCTCCACAGTTACCAGACCTGAACCCAATCGAGAAGGTTTGGGGTGAGCTGGACCATAGAGTAAAGGGAAACATGTCAACGAGTGCTAAGCATCTCTGAGACCTCCTTCGAGACTGTTGGAAGACCATTTCAGGTGATTATCTCTTGAAGCTCATCCAGAGAATGCCAAGAGTGTGCAAAGCAGTAATCAAAGCAAAAGGTGGCTACTATGAAGAACCTGGAATATTACATATTTTCAGTTGTTTCACACTTTTTTGTTATGTATATTATTCTATATATGTTAATTCATAGTTTTGATGCCTTCAGTGTGAATCTATAATTTTCATAGTGATGAAAATAAAGAAAACTCTTTGAATGAGCTGTGTCCAAACTTTCTGTCTGTACTGTATATATATATCACTTGTTTCGTGGGGTGGGCAGGCGGTATCTCTGTCAGCTCGTTTGTCCTTCTGTGGTTGATTATAAAGGTGGAGTCCGTTCTTTTATGTTTCAGTTTGACTGATTGCAAAAATTTTTGGATGCAATTTCTCAGTTTAAAATGTCCGAAAGTTGAACTGAGGTAGTTAATAATGAACGACCATTGGACAGACCAGAGCTAGAGGGTTTCAAGATTGAAAATTTAAAAAAAGTTTCAAAATTACATCAAAATGCATTAAAAAAATAAAAGAAAATAAGGCCGACTTTAGGGCCTAAAACAGGGTGTTTTGTCCAGAAGGAGAGACCTATAAACTATAAGTAAAGGTAAGACACGCAAGTGTGCTGTGTGTCCAAGAGTGTGCATGCAAGTGTGTGTGTGTGCGGATGAGAGAGCGTACAGCCTTGGTGATCCTGTTATCTAGACGTTATAGTCTATATAGCTTGTGTCAAATGCCCGTGGGCCAAATGTGGCCCTCCATGTCATTTTATGTGGCCCGCGTGAGCATAAAAGTTTTTAATTTCACAGAATAAAAAATAAAAATTGGTGTGTATTTATTCATATCTAGGTGGAATAAGACTTTAAATATCAGATTGGGCAACTATACATTAGGACTAAAACAGTGTCCACATAACCTAACCTTGTCAAAGTCAAATGTAAAAGGATTTCTGCTAGAGTAACAAGAAAACATATGTTTTCTATGCAACTGTAATTGTCACTTTAAAAAGTTATAGTAAATATAATATATAATGAGTTATTTAACATTAAGGTTGTTACATTTATTTTTCATTACATTTAGTTACATGTATAAGTTATATCTGGCCCTTTGAGGACAGCCGCTATGCTGATGTGGCCCTCAGTGAAAATGAGTTTGACACCCCTGCTCTATATTGTTCACCTTGGTGTTTTTTTGAGTCATACTGAACTGCTATACATTTCACATTCTTCCTCAGTCCAATATGAGTCTGCTCTGTTTTTAAAACAATGCTTATATTGGATCTGAAACACAATCAGTGGTATTGGGTTCATTCATATTTGTAAATCTGACTCTGAAGGAGTTCATGCCTCACCACCAACAAGTTGAGGTAGACACTGCATGGAATGAGTGCTCCCATGAAGTGCGTGACTTGAATTTTGCCAGTGCATATTCAGCCTGATAAAATGTTATTTGACAGCTATAATAGTCATGTTGTTACTTGTTAGGCAAGAGCAGAACAAGCTAGTGAGTATGAGTGTACAGTAACCCTTATGGAATTTAAAACATCTTTTTCTACATTTGGTTTTAAAGTGGGAGTAGTCTCAACGCAATCTGAAAGCATTCAGAGATTATCTTGCAGTCTCATTAGAATGTAAACAAAGTACAGTGACTTTCTGAACCTGAATAACTTCATTGCAGTTCAGGTGGACTTTATGTTGTGAATTTTTTACAATGTTTTAGCCTGAATCCTAATTGTTCAGTTTTTATCTTCTTCCCTGGGTTAAGAGAATTAGTCTTGCAGCATAGTTTGATTTCCATATAACGACAATGTGTCACAACTTCATTCTTAAAAGGAAGCAGGAGGGATCCAGATTACAGTGACTATTCAAATTACAGTGGGGCAAAAAAGTATTTAGTCAGCCACCAATAGTGCAAGTTCTCCAACTTAAAAAGTTGAAAGAGGCCTTTAAGTTTCATCAGAGGTATACCTCAACTATGGTACACAAAATGAAAAAAACAAAACAGAAAAACGTTGTCTGATTTTTTAAAGAATTTCTTTGTAAATTATAGTGGACAAAAATATCTTATCTATTTACCTCTTGTGCTTTCTTGCTGGAAGTGTTGCGGGTAATGGATTTCAAAGTAATAAATTGCTGTAATTTAACGACTTTTGTCAGTACAGGAGGAACGTGACAAATTACATTTGAAATTTTGGTAACTAAATTACAATGACTTGACTATGAAAACCCTTGTTACTTCATTACTTAGGTTTTGTGGGCCCTGACATTTTTCTTGGTTAAATTAAATCAAACAGAGATTAATTAACTGGCACATACAAGCACGCATGTGTGCACCGGGGTGGGAGAAGATAGTTTAGACTTGCAGCAGCCAAGGACGGGTGGACAGGTGCAACTCACTGAAATGGAATAGGTAAGGTCAGCGAAAATGAACTTGGAGGCAATTAATGGTAATTAATGGTTAATGGAGTGGCTTAGTTTCATTTTTTATTCATTTTGAATATAACACAATAGATATCAGTGTAACTGTTTTTTCCAAATCTTACTTTGAGCAGTGACATAGACATGTGTCACATGTGTCATTTTTCACAATTCTAATTCTAGTCTGAATTCTAATAATACCAGGTTTTTTCTTGAACCAGGCTCAGAGGTCAGTGCTGTAAAAATAAAGCTAAATGAAAGACAAAATAAATTTTGTTTCATCAGCTGGACATAAACAAGCGGTAAGAGGTGAACTTTTTTCTCTGAACTGATGCTTTATTTAACCTATTTTGACAATCAGCATATACATCGCTTTCCTTTGCCACCACTGTCTAGGTCAGTGTCGGCTCAGCCATTACCATGAGAACGTGCCCCACCATGTTTCAAGTACTTTGCTTTTTGTGGAAAGTGATCGTAAACTAAAAAAACAACAACAAAGGATGAGCGGGATAATGCCCGGCGAGGTATCCATTATCAGAAATTAGCGAACTTTGAGAAAGCTTTGAATCAGAGGGTTGATGCTTCAACATCGTCTGTTAATTTCTAATAATGGACACCTTTTCTGGCATTATCCCTTACATAACTCCCAATCCCAACAGAACTAGCTGTAGCTAAGTATCTTCACATTGACTTGGAGCCAACTTTCCCCTTTTTTGATGTTCATTCTCTTCAAGGATGGACCAAACTAGTTCCAGGCCTAAAAACACAGCCTAATTAGGTCTTTTTTTCTTGATTTCTTAATAAGACAAAAACAATTTTCAACTAATTTTCAAGCAGACCTTGCTTAGAAATTATGTTAAATGTCAATGCAAATAAAAACAAAAACCACTTGAACTGTCCCAGACAGAAAATTACATACACAATAGAAAAAAACATAAATCAATCAGTGGTTTGGTAGCATGCTCTTTTTGTTTTCTCATAGATTTAGTCTGTTTTGTCTCTGCTTATGTTTGTCGTTCAGCAAGATTAGCAGAACAGAGTAAATTAAGATCCTGGAGCGTTCCCATGTTCCCCGAGCTTATGTCTTTTTTGTTACTGACTTTACGTTGTTTTTAATAGATTGTTTTTAAACAAAAAAAATACAAACATAGAAGAAGTACTTCAATTATTTTTCTATCAGACACTGGTTTGTTTTTTGTTAAATGTACCGACATGTTAAAAACGTCACACACTACCACCTGATGACAACCCTGAAGAAGGCGGGAGGTATTCCACTGAAACGTGTCGGTACGATTAACAAAAACAAACCAGTGTCTGATAGAAAAATAATTTAAGTACTCAGTATATATTTACAGACACAATTAACTTTATTGAATCAAACATAGAAAAACATTAAATTAAAATTATTTTAAAATATTTAAACATAAATATTCAGTCTTTTTTTTTAAGGGCAGAACAAAGTTAAAGACCTAAGTAATTGAATTCCAAAATATTTACTTCAAATTTTTCTTGATTTAAATGTTGGTTGTACATTTCTGTACTCGAAACTGATTGATCAAACTTGCGAAGGACACACTGCTGCCAAGATTTAATCACGGAAATTGAAGCTCCACAGGTTTTTAAGGTTGTTGGTGAGATCTTGTCTCACAAGAAACATCGATTTGTAAAGAATAAACCATACTTTCTTTAACTGTTAAACTCTTACAATTTAATTTTTTTGTCTCTGTGACAAGCTGTGAGGGTGGATTGCATGTTATGGAGTTTCTTTTTTTATTTCACTTTGATTTTTAATTAAAAAAAGTTTATTCACTTTATTTTATTTATGTGTTTTTAAGCTATATTTACCAAGTGAGGCACAAGCTCCCCTGCCTCCACGTCACTGGCTTGTAGTTTAAGTAGTACACTTAAATAGACTACGTTTTGCTATTTTTTTTAATTAGAAAAATAGCAAAGTATACTAAAACCCAAATAATAAAGGAATCAATATGTTGCTTGATATAATTTAACAGTTTCTTAAGTACACTTCATTTTCAGAAAGTTTAGTTTCCATTTGCTGGTGTGGGCCCTGCTCTGCTGCTCCGGGACAGCCCCCCCCCCCCCCCCAACCCCCGTGAGCCCTCAGTGCGCAGGCTCCAGGCTGTCAGGGCTAGGCACACTGACAGTATGGCGGCGGAGTGCAGCTGGAAGGATGCTACTGTCGCTGGTGATGTCTCTGTCCCCGGCAGCCCCTAACTGGACTATTGACGGGAGCAAAACAAGCGGAATTACCGAGAGAGACCTGTCGCCGTGAGCTCTGAAGATGGCCAGGCTCGCCGACTACTTTGTCGTGATCGGTTACGACCTCGACAAGCGAGGTGGGTGCTGCAGTGAGTTAGCCTGTCCTGTTAGCTGTACGGCGTCTCTCCAGAAGAGGCGGGGAGGGAGGCGTGGACCAACCGGGACGCACTTCACAGCTGACCTGTAGTAGGAACTGTCAGCCGGTAACCTGTCAAATATAGGCCGGGGACGTAGAGGCCTCGTGGGATTAGTGTGTTGAAGTTTTAGTCCAGCAGAAGTTTTTGCAGATTTCTGAGTAGATGTCGCATTTGTGTTTAATACTCAGCACAGGAAGCGACACTAGACTGTTCTAGAAGCCAATCCAGCCCGCTGACAGCAAACGAAAGCTAAACTTGATTTTCTCCGAGCTAACGCTAGCCCGGCTAGCTCCCGAGGGGGGGCTGCTGTTTGGTCGACTGTGACCTAAGTCGGATTTATTTCCTCACTTCACCGTAAAAATAAATCTTCTGCCGCTTTCTGCCGTTCACATTCGTGGCACAGCAGGCCGGTAAAAAGCGGCCAAATTCCGGAGCGAAGTTGCTCTGTTGGGACCGGGGCTGCTGCTGAAACAGATCCTCCTCCGCCTAAAAAGCCGACTCCTCTCCACATGGGAGTCAGACGCGTTTGAGACTCCTTCTGTCACATTTAGTCTGGGTGTGTGTTGTTTAGTGGTTCTTTGGCTGGGGTTTTTTTTTTGGGGGGGGGGGGGGGATAAAACAAAGCGTCTCCCTTCCCTGAGCCCCCTCACCGCGGACCTCCCTTTTTGGGACGGGGGTTTGGACCGTTATCTGAGTCCCCCTCCTCCTCCCTTCCTTTCAGCCTGAGCCCTGGCCTAGATCTGAACAGTAGTATGCCCCGTTTAATCATCAAATATTCAACCGGCGTCCTCCATGGAAGCACACTCTTTCTGATGCGGGACGGTTTGCTATTTTCAGTATGAATTTACTCATAACTTATTTATTGACAGGTAGTGTAACATGGCCCAAAGCAGGCGCGGGCTTTTGTCCTGAGGATGCTGGGACAGCCTGCATCAACTTTTCTAATTGCACAGCAGAAGGTTTGCCTATTGCAGCTTGTTTCAGAGGGAGTTTAATACAGGATGTTCTTAGGTGTACACAGCACGCAGCGCAGAAACCTTCCTTCCTGTTTCGCAGAGTTTGTATGCAGAGCAGTGCACGGCTGTAAAACTCATCTGGGAGGCAGACATGAAAGCTGCACTCACTTGCTTTAATGCATCAAAGCTTCTTTACCTCGTAAAAGCAAACACTTAAGGTTAATGATGAATGCTGCCATTCGCCCTCGGCTGCTGCAGCTTGATGTATTTTTACACCGTCAGGTTTAAAAATGAAAGAGTTTTAGCATCAAATTCATCTGAAATTGCAGTCCGATACTTTTCAATAATGTTATGAGTACCGTTGTGATGTCATGTGTCATGAACTTCCTGTGTGCAGCTTTTCCTCTCAGTTCTGTCAGTCTCCTGTCTTCGGTAATCTTGTCAGGTTACTGTGAGTGATTTAAGGAGAAGAGTGTTTGTCACACTCCTGTTTTACGAGCACAGGCATTAGGAGTTTTTACAGCTGAGATCGTCGAGTGTTGAGAATTCAAGTTTTTGCTGACTAAATTTTTGATTTTTGGTTTTGGTCAGTGATCCTTTGGTTTCACAAGGAGACACAAAAAACCTGGTGGCACACCTGTGCCATCAGGTTTTGTGTGTCTCAGGTGTCAGGTTGCTGGCATTGTTGTCAGCCTAGATTCGACATTGGACTGTCAGTTCAGTTTAGAACCAACAAGGCCTTGTGTTTGTTGGGTTCGGGTCCATGGTGTTAGGGTGCGGTTCTCTGAGGAAGGGTCTCTTGCATATTACTGTGTTTTGACAGCGATTCCCTCACTGTGTCAAAGAGCCAGAAGCCAATAGAATTTACAGTCTGAGGCCTAAACAGGAAGCCAGACGAAGACTCGAGGGAGACTTCTGTTTAGAGTTGGAGTCCAGATTGTCCCCTGTGTGTGGAAACCAGGAAAGGGTTCTGTGTGTGGGTCTCATTCAGGACAGTGTGACACTCCCACAGACGTACAAACTCTTTTCAGCTCTGCAGTTCACACAGCACAACTGGCAGGGTGTTGTCCATTGTAGTGAGGCTGTACATGGGAAGTGGACACCTTACAGGGGAAGTTCTCTATTATGACGGTTGATTAAAAGATGCATGAGCCTTAAGAATGCTCTGTAACTGGGCACGGTGTTGTCTTTTTTTAACTCTCTACTAGATATTCTGGTCTTTACGTCTTTTCTATGAAATTATTCTTTGTTTATAGATTGCTTAATGGTTTATATATTGACCTTTATTCATCAAGTACATATCTTATGTATTGCAGGTTTTTACTTTTTACTTTGCTACATTCATATGCTGCTGAACGTCTACTGTTTACATTGAATAAAATATTTAGGCCACTAGCAACTAACCAATAATTAACTTGTGTACTTTATTTCCTCCAAATTGACAAAAAGAGTTGCAATTTTGTCAGATAACCCATCCTTCCAGCCATCTTCCTCCGCTTACCCGGGACTGGGTCGCGGGGGCAGCAGTCTAAGCAGAGATGCCCAGACTTCCCTCGCCCTTGCCACTTCCTCCAGCTCCTCTGGGGGGACCCCGAGGCGTTCCCAGGCCAGCTGGGAGACGTAGTCTCTCCAGCGTGTTCTGGATCTCCCCCGGGGCCTCCTCCCAGTGGGACATGCCTGGAACACTTCCCCAGTGAGGCGTCCAGGAGGCACCCGGATTAGATGCTCGAGCCACCTCAAATGGCCACCTCTCAATGTAGAGGAAAAGCGTTTCTACTCCAAGCTCTCTCCGGGTGACCGAGCTTCTCACCCTATCTCTAAAGGAGCGCCCAGCCACCCTACAGAGGAAGCTCATTTCAGTCGCTTGTATTCGGAACCTTGTTCTTTCGGTCATGACCCAGAGTTCATGACCATAGGTGAGCACTGGAACGAAGATCAACAGGTAAATTGAATGCATTGTTTTTGGCTCAGCTCTCTCTTCACCCCATTGGACCGGTACAGCGACGGTACGCTGCTCCAATTAGCCTGTCAATCTCACGCTCCGCTCTTCCCTCACTCGTGAACAAGACCCCCACTCCACCCACTGAGAGATGGCAAACTACCTTTTCTTCGGTCGAGAACCATGGCCTCAGATTTAGCTGTGCTGACCCTCATCCCAGCCGGTTCACACTCTGCCGCAAACCGCTGCAAATCACGCTGGAGGTCCCAGCTTGATGAAACCAACAGGACAACGATGGTCAGATAATCACCGTACTTACTTTTTAACATGTTTATTGCTCAGCTGCTTTTTTGTCTGGCAGTAGGTGAAAATGCTGCTGGGATTTCTTCATAGTCACAACTAATCACCAGTCCAATAAAGCCAAGTTTGATGCTGTGTTGCAAAGTGTTTGGAGTTTCCTGGCCTCTGTCAGGACACCCATGGGGGTTTTTTACACCAAGGTGTGTGTGTTGTCATAGGGACTGCATCGCTGTCACAACCAGCTAGCTTTTGCAAATTTTTCTGATGATGGTATTAGTATAGAATTTGTCTGGAGAATCTTTGAAGACTGAGTGCTGTATGGATTCTGTATGAGCGAGTTTATTGCAGGACTTCTAATCTTTTGCCCCAGACTTGAGCAGTAAGTGTTTTTGGAATTAAGGTTATGTATGATTGCAGCTGTTTTGTAAAGTGAGTCATGTTTTAAATAAGAAAACGGGCAAGGTTACACAGCATTGTTTGCATACATGACATTACATTGAGGTAAATGGATGTTGAAAATTGTGGACTGTGTTGTTCTACTATGCAGATCTTTTTTCTTTTTGTTTTAACTTGTCCTTTCCAACAGATGGGCAAACAGATGAAAGCTGAAGTCCTCTTGTGTTGGACATATTTTTCTTTAACAATAGGGGTTATGTATCTACCATGCAGATCTTAACTTAAACTCCATCCGTCCATTTCCAAACCTGTTTATCCCCTTTTTGGCATCACAGGGTTGCTGGAGCCTATCCCAGCTATCCAGTGCATTACAGAAGTCCACACAAGAGACACACAGTATATTCAAACCTCTGGGATAATTTACACTGATTAACCTGTGAAGAGTGTCTTTAGACTGTGGGAGAACATGCACAGGAGAAACAGGCACGGGGGGACATGCACAGGAGAGACAGGCTCAGGGAGGACATCCACAAGAAGAGCATGCACAGGAGAAACATGCACATGGAGAACAGGCACGGGGGGGACATGCACAAGAGAAACAGGCAGAGGGATAACATGCACGGGGGAACATACATGGGGAGAACATGTACAGGAGGAACATGCACAGACGAAACAGGCACGCGGACAACATGCATGGGGAGAACATGCATGGGGAGAAGACACACAGGGAGAATAGGCAAGTCCCATATAGAAAGTCCTCAGGGCTTTCTGGCTGTGAGACATAAGTGCTAACCACTACACCACCGTGCAGCCCCCTACTCATTTTATCAAGTCTACAGAAAGTATGTATTTATAAATATCAGTATCAATTTGGTACAATTACTTATAGAATTTCCATTTTATGTTTCTGTTTAACCCACAGACATTGTTTGAATGAAAACGAATGTAGACATCACATTTTTATTAACATCTCAGCATTACAGTATACTTTTTTTCCCCTAAATTGCTTACCATTTGCTGTCAGCAGAGCAGTGCATTCATTGCAGCATGACATGTTTCTATAGATGCATTGAGATTTTCTAGTGTTTCAACTCCAAATCTAGTAGAACAGTTACAAATACATTCTTATCAGCAAGTTGTCTTCCCTGCATTGTATTAAAAGATGTTACTGCATCTGAGCAGGGACACGCTCTTGGAAAATTTTAGGTTTAGAGATGTGCTCTGGGCTTTCATCATCTCTGAATGATTCAGACCACAATATCAGTTTTAATATGTGTGTGTTATTAAAGTACTACCATACTGCCTCACTGAGACAAAGATCATTTGCAGCTTGAAGGACTTCCTGTGCTCTTTCTTTCTTTCTTTCTTTCTTTCTTCCTTTCTTTTCATCTTTGAGGCACTCATTCATGCACTGCGCGTGTGCATCTTTGTTTTTCTCTCTTTATTGTTGATGTGGTATTAACCCACTGCAGCACTGAGTGGATTTGCTTAATGGCAGTATGAAGACTTGGGAGATCCCAAAGGCAGAATGCTTATAGTAATATTACAAAGTCAGGAATAATAATCTGGTGTGATAATAATCTGGTACAGGAATCCACCTCAAATTTAGACAAGAAGTAATGAGGGTGAAGATCAGGCATTTGGTGCAGAGAGGTTTGTGTGCTGCTGCCAGCACTGCCTGCCTGTGGGCAGCCACTTACTCTAATGTTCCAAAGTGGAGCTCTTCGGCTCTCCACAAATAGTCTCCACAATCAACCTTTCATGGGGAGACAGAGGGATGCTGGGTCTCAGCTGCAGCCATGACACACTGATGCTTGTGTGTGTCTGTCAAAGTCTTTTGGCATTAGGATGCTCAGATGGACTGCCAGCTTGGGTTCTGCTGGCAGCAGCACACGTGTTTACTGTGTTACCCTGGAAACGTTTCCTTCCACGTGGCGTGCAGCAGTGCTTCAGTTTAAATCTAGTGCAGCAGTATTTCTGAGTGTTTGTGGATTCAGACAGTTTTCATGTTCTTTAAAAGCTCTTTAAAAGTCTTTTAATGACAGTAATACAGAAACATAAGATGCAAGAGAAAAAGCAACAGTTTTTTGCTGCCAGCTGTCACTGCTGGATGAGGAGGAACAATAACATTAGCTGTAGCAAATGTGTTATTGCGGGTTGCTAATGCTTGCTATTAACTGGGGAGACGGTGGCCTCGGGGTCCCAGCCCTGCCCTCCCCTAACGGGAGGGATTCAGATTCAGGAATTCACACCCTGAATATGCAGACCACCTCTGAGAGTCTGAATTCAACTGAATAGTACATTTTAATATTCTGTAGTTCAATAAAGTTGTATATCGTAAAGTAAAGGTCTGTGAAATGAGGGAACAATCCTCTGTGAGCAGCACTGCAGCATTTTTCTGGCGGTGGCTGTGTTTGGGACGCCTCCCTCTTCAGTGCTTTAATGGTGGCCATGGAATTTGGAGAATGAAGCCATCCCCTCTCGGGACAAAAGCAGTCGGTTCTGTGGCTGCTTCGGGGTGCAGTCGCTTAAATCCACAACAGCCAACTCTAGCAAGCTGCCAACACTGCTGATTTACTGATAGGGAGCTTGCTTGCTGAGATCTGTAAAGCTTGCAGTCAGATTATGTAGTGTCTATTCAATAGAAAGGGTCTTTTTACTACAAAACATCATGAAGATGTTGTAGTGCTAAAATCTTCTTATTTTAAGCAATCATTTTTGTATTTGTTTTAATATTTCATTTCTATTGCTACAGGATTTTCTCTATTTTTCCTTCTCATATTCATCTTTTATACATAGATAGTTAAAAGTACCCAAAAACTGGTGATATAAGTCTCATCTATGGGGGCCCAGCACCCAGTTCAAATGTGTCTTTTCTTTTTAAATCTGCTTCCACATTCTGGTTGTTCCTGCTGTAATCGCACGTAATGCCGGTTATTGGTTCTGTGTACAGATTAAAGGACAGTCAGTGGTCAGGATTTAGCTTGATGCCAATGCTAGTGTGCCATGTTTACTGCCTGGCGGGGTCCCCTCCCCCAGAAATAGAGCTTCTTTTGTAAAGCATTATTAAAATCATGGTTGAAGTGCTTCAAACTGGCTGCACATAGAGGATTCATCGTTTCTATGAATTCAGATCTCAATAGTTTTTTTTAGCTCTTCATCTGCCCTTAAGGCTACTGCTTTGTACTAAGATGTACTCGTCTGTAAGCAAAGGTAATGTAGTATTTTAAAATGTCTTCTACTCCTGCAAGTCCCTCTTTGTTTAATTCATTTTCTGATTTTGAGTCTGAAAATTGAGGTCAGGATCCAGTTCAAACCAACATTGTTTGCTTCCATTGTTTTTCCGTCTCTTCGCCTGCTTCCTGTTTGATAATGAGAATCTATGTTCACTACTGGATGTTAAAGTTTCAAGATGAAACTTCCTGTACAAGGCCTTTAGTGATGATCACAGTGGAAGAGGAAAGACGAATGTTTGACTGAAGTGATTAGTGAGGGAGCAGTAAAGACAAATGTTTTGGTTTCAAAAGCAAAGCTGAGATTGATGGAATTACCACCCAGTATTGTGAGACATGGAGATGCATCCACTTTTAAAGACCTGCCAGCTTCCTTTGGTTCACGGTCACAGATGTTTTGCTGAAACTTTTATATTCCAATAGTTCCAAACAGTTTAGGAAAGACCTGTATTATTTCTCTGATATAATATCATTAAGTAGTCAAACTGGTGAAGCTTAATCAACCATTTACAATTTTCCCACTTCTTCTAAACGGCTTTCTTATTTGGTTCTGTCCTTCCTTGTCAAGAAGAATCAGTTCTCAGTATGTTTGAACTATAGATCGTACACTGGCCGGATAATCTCTGACATCACCGATTAGGTTCTGCACCGAAAGAATGAACCAGGAAGTGGGAGGGACTTATTGACTCGGGTTTGCTTGACCTAACTCAGCAATGGAATGACAACAGCAAATAGGTAATGAGCAAACACTGGCTAAAAAAATTAAGCAATATACAAGATGCTTGAAACAGGCTGTAAATATAGTGATTTGGTTTAAAATCTGGCTTTCAAATAGATTTTGGAGTCTATAAAAAATTGCTCCCTTCTGGAACCAGTCTATAGTGGTTTGGAACTGCTAACTGGAACAGAAGGTGATGGCTTGGTTTGGTAAAGATGTATCAACACTTAGATTTTAGTATAACCTAAATTTTGAAATATGTTGAAAATTTGGCTCTTTTCTTAGAAGTAAAACAAAAACACTGAGCTTCTTTCAGCGGATGACATCTTTAAGCAAAGATCGAGAAACATGTTAACCGTATTGTGATATTTAAACTTTTAAAAAGAAACAAAGTCTAAATTGTTCAAATCCTCCAGTGTCACCTCCTCACCTCTTACCTCCTTCTCCTCCAATCTCTTCTCTCCTTGTCTTCTGCTGCATCTTAGGCTGCCTTTACACTGCACGGTTCAAGTGACCCAATTCCGATTTTTTCCTCTCACGTGGCACAGATCGGATATGATCGGTGAATGTGTAAGCAGGACAAAAGTGCATGGATTCCGTTTTTCTCAGATCGGATACAGGCCTCTCTCATATGTGGAAATAAATCGGAAACAAATCGGATACGTGCATTTGCGTGTGGCATGTAAGCAGACAGATCGGATATTCCCAAGTAAATGCGAGTCCTACGTCAGTGACGTCAATTCAGGACACCACCAACTGAGATCACATGACTTATTAAGGTGCTTTATGTGCGCTGATTTTGCTGTCAGCGTGTTACCTTTCAGCCTCAGGCTTCAGACTGTAGTTGGAAACCGCTGTTATGTCCGGTCCGGACGCAAACGGTAACTAATGAAGCGGGACACCGTTGCTATGGAACAGCAGGCTAGAAGCCGTTTATTTCTTTGGGGGCGTGTATGATGGGGACCATGTGTGTGTGTGAGCGCACGCAGCGTGCTTGCGTGTGTGTGTGTGTAAGGAGAGAGCCCCCCCTCTCTCCTGTGAGCGCGGGGGTGTGAGCGCGGAGCGGGGGGCTGTCGGAGAACCGTAAATTAAAAATAATGTGTCTCGTCCAAAAGTTTTGGTGTCTTTCTTAACCCACTCTGGAGGCTGAAGGTTCAGAACGGAAAAGAGAACCCCGAGGAAATCTCCCGTGTGTTTCTGACTACGGTCAGAAAAGAGAAGTCATCGCGCAGGAAAGGTTCAACACTTGGATCAAACTGTTAGTACAGCACGTCTGCAAACACTTCCTCATTCAAAACTCAGAGAAAGCACATAAGACGGGCGACCAGGCCAGCCCTCATTTTTACTCCCCCGTGCATCCCCTCAGAAGCGCCCAAGGCAACGTCTCCTTCCATCGCCGCCTTGCCTCCATGACAACCACAATCACAAAAGTCCGAAAGAGGTCCGCGGAGGGCGGAAATACTGCTACGTAGTCCTCAGAATGTCTACGTTTGATAGTTTCAGCATTGTATAGTGTAAATGCAAAAATCAGATACGGTCACTTTTAAAAGATGATGTAAGCGGGTCGTTAAAAAATTCGGATATAGTCAGAAAATCGGATATGGGCATCAAGACCTGCAGTGTAAAGCCGGCCTTAGTTTTCAAAATGATCAAATTCACAAAAAGGTTAAAGAAAACTAAAATCACTTGTCTTCTCTACTGTCTTGCCGTTGTGATAAACTATGAAATAACGTATGACGACCTATGTATGTGTTTGTTTGTTTTCTTTTGTTTAAAACATGTTAATAATTGGAATACAATCCATATAACAATAATAATAATAATGGATTGGATTTATCTGCGCTTTTCAAGTCACTCAAAGCGCTTACATTGTGTCCATTATTCATTTACTCCTCATTCATACTTGGTGATGGTAAGCTACTGTTGTAGCCACAGCTGCCCTGGGGCAGACTAACTGACTGACATGTGATGTGATACACATTTATAGATACTGATAGTAATATTGTGTACGGAGTAATATACTCAAGTTCTGTTGCTCTTGTTACCAACTGACGTTTAGGCCATCGCAGTGATATAGAACATTTGTGCTATGTGACCGGAACTTCTTTTTTAGGTGTGCATTATCACTGTGGCTTATGTAAGGGTTAATGGCTGACGAAGTATGCATAATCACTTTTTAACGCATGCCGTGGAAGCCCGATGCGAACCGTTCCGCTTCCATGGTCACTTACAAAAGAAATAAATATTAACCAGTTTTTAGTCCTTAATTCTTGTATTTTTTCCGATTTGGATCGCTTTTTTTTTTTTTTTTTTTTTTAAAGCGGACTATTTGTTACATGGTGCGGCGCCTTGTCATAGTAACTGCTGATCGTCCCAATGGGTTAAATAAAGCATCAGTTCACAGAGAAAGTTTACCTCTTACCACTTGTTTTTGTCCAGATGATGAAGCTAAAGGTTGTTTTAAAGAAGCCGGAACTTTTTTTTGGGGCGTGCAGTTATCACTGTTATTTTCACTTTTTAATGCACACCCAGCAGCCAATAAGAATCGAGTGTTTACCAGGGCCATGGTATAACACTTTTTATTTCATACCTGCAGCCAGTCAGAATCGAGGATCCACCCGCACCATAGTATAAATATATCTAATTTTTAAAGGTATCCAAATATATTAATGTTTTGTTGTATAAATATATATAATTTTCAAAAGTTTTCAAAAATATTACTTTTTGTTTAGGAAAAACATTTATTAAATAAATGGTAATTTTAACTGGTCGAGTTTTGTTTTTTATTAACAAATTTGGAATTCTTACATGAAAAACTAGCTGAAATCACTTATTTGTATTAAAAAATTTCAAGAAATTACTATAATTGAAAATAGATATTGCTCTTTAAGAAAGATGAAGAAAGATGTTTTTTTTTTAAGAAAGATGGATTTTATTTTGATTTATAGATTAAAGGGCCTATATCATGCTTTTCTTCCCAAAGTATACCTTATCCATATATATGATAATATATTACATTTGGCACAATAAAGAACATATTTTTAAAATAAATATGAATTATTTCTGCAGCACATTTTCTTACCCGGAAGTAAGACGACTCTATCTCTGAGGCTCTGCCTTTTACTCCCTGTGGGTGACGCCCATTTCATAACTTCATCCTTAAGTTAGTCTCGGCAGCGTATCAGCGTTTCACCAAAGAAACAAACAACACCCGAACCTTTGCAAAGATGGACGTGCATATTGTGTGTTTAAAATGAAAGTGTTTAGCCGATCACCGCTAGCTCCACTGAGAAAATTTATGTGTGTTAGCCTGGAGGCGATGCTGGCAACACAGACTTTTCCTGGAAGGGGCTGTTCCTCACTTTTTGATGTCACAATTTGAGAACCAACTTGCTTTTGTGGATTGGGAGGGGATGGTACTTAGAGAGCAGGTTTTTAGAAGAACACTCAGACATACATGAATAGATCAAAATACCACTTTGGGATTGTTTATAGTGAGCAATGAACAATATTTTAAAATAATTTTAATTAATTTAAAAGCTCAAAAAGTTGATTTTTCATGACATAGGCTTTTTAAAACAAAAAAGTTTTTTTAAACACGCAGCTCGTTTCGTCATCTGTAGTGACAGTGGCCTGTAGACAGTCGCGTCCAGTTATGCCCAACAGATCTTGGAGAAACTGTTACTTAGATATGCCAGCAGACAATTTTTATGCTTTTTAGGTAAATGCACTTCACGTACACTTTATGTTTAATCTGCAGTGAACAAGAGTGAACAAGGCCTATGCCCCCGCAGCGAGTTCTGGCTGTTGGCTCAGACTGATGCAGATGGCTTTCCATGGACACATGAATAACTGTAATTGTAAACGAGAGCAAATGAAGAGCTTATGCGACTTTTCAGTATGACTGTAATCTTAGAACAAGAGGAAATGGCTCCACAGAGAACCGCCATCATGGTGGCTTTTGTGCAGCTCACTCTGACCGTTTCCTCTCCTGGAAAGCCTTTCCTCTTCGATCCGGAGTTTGAGGAGAGAGGGATGGGTGTGCCACATTTAGTTTGGAGGAAGGATGTTAGTTTGCTGAAGAGCTTTTACACTAAAAAAAAAAACATCCCGTATTGTCTCCAGGACATCAGAGCTTTTATTTTAAAACCTCCTTTTTTGCTCTTGAACAGCAGCTTTGCTCTCTCACTTGGAATTAAACACAGACAAACCATCTGAACGTAAAAATAAAATGCATTTAAATCTGCTAATAAGCAGAGAAGCTCTGTAGATGTACAGGACATGCTTGCATCCTGTTTCCTCTTAACCAGTCTGGGACCTCCATTTTTTATGGTTTCAGTGACACATGCACACACCTACTTTAAACCTTTGCTGTCTGTGTGTGTGAGAAAACACATAAATTGTGGCAGCTCATTGGCGTGTGCTGAGCAGATTGTGTCAGAAGGTGTGGTGCAGGGCCTGAACTGAATGATATCATCTTGTTTCACCCAGGGGCTTCTTCATCGTTGTAATGTTTCAGGAGATCTTATCCAAACATGCTGATAATGCTGTTATTGCTGCATGATTTCTTTCAGTTCAGTTTCTGTTGCTGAAGTTCTGCATGTAGGGTCAGGTTCAGCACAGTCGCACAAACCAGGTTTAGTGTGAGGAATAACACCCACAGTCTTACAATGTACTCTGTCACTAGTTAGCATTACTGGAATAATTTGGAGGGAATTTGAAATATAAAATTCTTGATTTATTAAAAAGAATTGTAGATAGTAACGATTGTAAAAATGTTACTTTGGCTGAGTGTAAAGATTTTCATGCTTTTATTGTACAACCTGAGAACCCTAACAGGTGATTTGTCTTAATTTGTTATGTATATTTGTGCTGTATAAAAATATAGTTTATACCTGCAGCAGAAAGATAACAAATAAAACAGTTTAGCCGACATTGGTGCTCAGACGAACTGAACATAAAAAGGTTGCTTTGCATAAAGCTGCAGATGTGGTTACAAACACACAGGAACAGTTTACTGAGGCGTCCTTGCTCAGCAGCATCTTTATCTTTTCAATTCTCTTTTCTGTTGTCTTCAGTGTTGTTTCGTGTGACCAGAATCATCTTGTTTTCTCATTTTGGTTGGTTGCAGAGTTTGATTCTGACTTGCAGTAGTTGAGTCTGCTTCTCTTTGGGTGGAAAATGGAAACATGTCATTTTTATGTCTACAGCTGGGTGATATGGCCATATAATGGAATCCCAGATATAAAAATATTTTCTATTAGAAGCAGATCCTGGGGGAAATTGTGAAGATTGAGGTTTAAGAGTCTGACTTTGCTGACTTTCTAGATACTTTAGCAGAGCATGAAAATGCAGTGATGCGGTCTCTGTTGTTCTACACAGATTATAGGTTTATAAATTGATAAGGTTTTGTTTGATTAACTTCTCCTGGCTGAGATGAACTAATAAAACAAAAAACTGCTCACCTTGTTACAACAGCTGTTGCGGTCAAACCTTCATTTGCTTAAAAAGGTCATTTCTCAAGCTGCGATTTTTCTTTAAATGGGAGTAGCTCATGAATTCATCTTTCTATGGCTGTTTTTTTTACTGTTAAATTTTTGAGTATATTGTCTCAAAGAGATCTGCTCTTGCTATTACACATCAAGTTCACGTAGTGCATCCAGGTTTCTAGTGTTTCCACTAGGAAGCAAACGTCATTTTTTGACATAATAGTTCTGAAAGATTAAGAACATTGTAATAATGTGATGTTCCAGCTGTCTTGTTGCTTTCATACTCTATTGCACAACAGGACCTTCTCAATAATGAATGTTGTTGGTTCATACTTCACTTTGAGAGAACTGTCTTATCTTATCAACTATTTTTTACACTCTCGTACCTGCAGACCGTTATCTGCACCTGACCAGCCCTGTTCCAGAGCCCTCCCACTCCACAGGGTTTATCACTGTGGGTGAATGGTCATTGTTTTCAAAGCAAAAGCAATGATATTCTTTTTTCCTGGTGGTTCACAGATATTTTCTACTCAAGGCACACTTGCTGAGTTCAGGGCCAATTCAAAATGTTCTCCTTATGTGAACTCTAATTCAAAGAAATACAAAACATTTCCCATAGATCTGAAATGATATTTTATTCACAAACAGCAGGTCAAAAAGCTTTTTCAAACTGATTTTGGCTTTAACTCAAAAAATAGCTTTCATAACAATACAGCACAAGGAAAATAAGTTGAAACAGTATTTCTACTATGTTTGAAACAAATAGCACTGCACTTGTGGTTTGCCATACCTAAAGCAATAGGATTGGATATGTCGGTAGGACGATAGGATATGTCAGAACAACATACTAGCAATATTTTTTTTTAGAACTTCTCAACCATTGACATGAAAATAAATACATGTATTTTGACTCATTCATCTTTTCTTACATTATTAGACAGAATCTGAGTAACGTAATGTAAGTTCATTCTGTTATGATGCTTTCATTGCATGTAAAAGGAAAATGTTCTTACTTTTGCATTAGTATGCTAATTATGGTTATATAAATTTTCTTCAATTGGACAGCATCATTCTTCATTTTTTTCATTTTTCTTTCAATTTTTCAGCCCCAGGTAATAGAGTGATGAGCAGCTGTAGTATTCATTTAAAATTTGTTCATATTTCATATTGAACAGAGAGAGAGTCTGGGTCTAATCTCGCCTTGATTGGTTATTATTCAAAAAACTGAACTTATAACGTCATAAATGTCAGCTGCTGTGACGCCAAATGCATGACCAAAATAACCAGCTGTGCAGTCATAAATGTCTGCGGCAGCTCGAGGATTCGCTTCGCGCTTTCCCATTCTTGCACCCGCTCACCTTCCGTCCACAGACACGCACTCATAATTCTCCGCCTGTCATCTCACTGCCAACAGATTTAAAACACAGGATCATTATTACGTTTTCATGTCTCCGTGGTAAACTTAGTTCTGTTTTTTCCCCCCTACTGTGCTCATTCTTTGAAATCACCCGTTCATGAAGGCCGTCTGTATTTACTGACTGAGCACTCCCCCTCTTTCTACATTCCATTATCTACTACAGCTGAACACAAACACTCAGGTTTTTAGAGCCAACAGGTATGTTTGGAACGTTTGAATGTGTGTGCGGACAGTAAACCTAAATAGGAATAAACCTCCAGCAGCTTTGTTTTCAACCCCGCCCCCATTTCTTTGTTTTTTTTAACCTCCTCCCCCATTTCTTTTCTGCCGTATCCCCCATCTCTAACATCCCACTCTCTCTTTCTCTCTACTCTTAACTATCAGGTCGAACTGGAAATGTATACAAAGATAATAAATATAGATATATTTTAACCTCAAATCCAAAAGAGGTTTATACAAATATACTCTTCGTGTGTCAGAAGATTCATAACCCCTATTGTTATAGTCATAATCCTGTCCAACCTGAGGCCTTCAGCTCTGAACTCTTTGCTCAGCTGCTAGAGAGGACACAATTATAAAAAAAAAGAAGGAAAATTGATCCTGGAGGAGAAATTAATAGTATAGGTTTGTTATCGGCTGAGTTATATCGGGACTAAAGCTCTTCGACAGTAAAGCCTGGAGCAAAAGATTCACCAGGTTTTTCACGGTTTTTGAGCATTTAAGTACCAAATATTATCAGCTGGCCAGGTGGAACAAGGAATAAAAACCCCTTCCTGTATCCCTTTATAGACATCATGGGCTATACTTGTGTTCAAGAACCAGCGTTTAGCATCTTCTTGAAATTTCGTCACGTGCCCATTGTGTCTGTAGCTTCACACACATTGACAGAAGAGCAGAATCCGGCAGGGCTTCATGCTCTGGCCCAAGAACACTCTAAAACATCTCAGTAAGCTTGTCAGTTTGACTCCTGAAGGTGGGTGTGTCTGTTAACTAGCTCATTCCGAAGGTGCTTAAATCACTTGTATCTGCATGGACAATCTCACAGTTACAGCAGCTGCTTGCTCAAATGAGTAAAGTGAAACCTGGCTGATATATGCGTTAAGGGCTGTGATAACGCATCGCATCACACGCAGTGATTAGGTCATCACGGCGGTGATGACCTAATCACCAGCCTTTGCCCTTACTTTTTTTTCACGTTTTTGCATATGGTTGGCGTGTTTTGGAACTATAATAAACACATTCATCTTTGCTGATAATTTTCCTTTTCTGCTAGTCTGTGTTCAGACTTTCTTTCTTTCTTTCAGACTATTTGTCTCTTTTCTCCCACCACGCGTGCTCTCAGTGTCTGCGCTTACATACTGCACATAGCACGCAGCTCCGTTTTACACAAACGGGTGGCTTTCAAGCACACATTCTACAACAAGTTTCAAATACTCGTGAGGAAATACAAATTTACTGCTTTCTAGTGGCCAAAAATTTCCATTGGTATTCATTTCCATTACAAGCTGCGTGCGTTCCTAAGGTGGCGACGGCCCCCCACGGAGGATTTTGTGTTGGGGGGGTGTTACTGTCCTCCTTCAATCCGTAACACCAAGCATGGACTAGCGTATGAATTTCCGCAGAAAATCTTTCATAATTTTGTTTGAAACTTCTTTTTGCAGTAACGTTGCGTGTCTGTATAAACCAAGGCGGAGCTTCCTGCTTGCGTTCTTCATGGGTGTCGGAAGCTTCGTAGCGGCGGAGATGACAAAGTCTGCAGTCTGTTTATTACTGACAATAAATAATATTCTGAGAATATGTCTGTACCAGCAAGCACAGGTGAAACTCGCGTGCAGCTCCAGAGCGGTCCACTGCAGAAGAATCCAACACACCCCCAACACACGTGTGCGCACCTTCCTCCTATCCCTACACAAGACGCTCGGCGGCCTCCACACAGTCAATCTACTTACAAGTTAGATATGTAGTTGTTAGCTTTGTCATTTGTTGTCGTATTAACAAAAAGATAATGCGTTAGCTGTATTTATTTCCCGATCTTGGAAGACTGTATTTTTTTTTTTTTGAAGTGCCGTTAACCGCAACACCGTGCCCCCTGGTGGTTCATCGCCGCAGTTATGAAAAATCTGACACGTCACAGCTCTAATATTGTATATGTCTGCTTAAAGGAGGCTCTTCAACATGTTTTTTATTCCTGTTTCTTTGGATTTTGGTGCTGTGGGATGTTTTTCTGATCAGAATCCATAACAATTACAATCTTTGCTCTGTCTTTGGTTCCCTGCATAGTGTATTTGTGTTAAATGTAAATGAAATTCATCAGGGGTCACTTCAAAGTGGTTAGTGTTTTCAGACAGGTGAGGGTTTTTGGTCAGGTTAGTTTTTGTACCTGCCCAAGTAAAGCACATAATCTGAGAAAAAAATCTGGTTTTAACTATAACAATTCATTTTCTTTATCTTCTGACACGAACTGAATTACATGTTGTTCATTCAAAAGACTTGTGAAAGTGGCTGCTGACAGGTTCATCTCAGCTCTCTGAAGTTGTAAAGATTCACAAGTTACCACATGTCTTATGGCTGATATTTTATTTCCTCTGTAGCTTTATAAATGCCTACATTATAGAAAGAATACATGTGATGCATCCTTTCATACTGAACTCATGTGCTGTAATTTTTATGGATTTAACATCAACAAACACTGTTGAAGTAAAAAAACAAACTCTAAGCATTTTGTAAAATGAATAGAAAACATTACTATTAGATGTAAAGGAGCTGATGTATAGAAGTGGAGAAGCTGCACACACAGATGTATGTTTGATCAGATGTAAAAGCCCGTTCAGTTTCAGTCTGTTCGTTTTCCCTCAAATGTTGCTCCTTGATTGTTGTGCAAGTTTTTGACCCTGAGCTGCTGTGGGACAGCAGAGTTATGGCAGCACTCTTGACTCTGTTGTGTTGAGGAGAAGTAAGAAGAGAAGGAAATCCTTACTGTGAACTAACGTTTCCTGTTTATTTACATTTTTTTAGTCATCTCTGACTTAAAGGCAGTTTTGTGCTTAATTTAGCGGAACCAGCTGCATTTACACTTTAGGTTTGACTCATTAAAGGGCCTGTACCATGCGATTCCTTAGCCTTTTATAGACAACAATATCCATAAAATGATAATATATTACCTTAGGCACACTGAAGAGCAATTTTTTAATTGAAATATGAGTTATTTTCTCAGATCATTTTCTTACCCAGAAGTAAGACAACTCGATCTCTGGGGCTCCGTCTTTCACTCCTTGTGGGTGCCACCCATTTCATGACATCATCGTAGAGCCGGCCTCTACAGTGTCAGTGTGACTGTGATTTTCAGTAAATGAACAGTATTCAACATTTTAATTTCAGGCTTTAGCTATAGACCCTTTGAACGAAGACAGTAGTTAGAGCAACTTCATGTCAGACTCCTCAAAAGTGATGAGGATAAACAAAATGTTTGGGATTTGTTGATAGCAGCTTCTTTGAAAATCAGGAATAACGTCTGTCTGGCTGTTAGGGCTGTTAACCTGCAAGATCCACCTGGATTGAACTTTGGATCTGAGTTCAGCAGATAAAAGAGCTGCATTGTGTTTGGAGACCTTTTGATCCACAGCAAAGCTGTAATGGAAGACGCTTGTACAAGCTGCTATGGTTGTCTATTTTTTAATGGAATCATAACAGAAGCGCCTTTTTCTCTGGCTTTTCCTTAAAGAATTGGTGCACATTTAAAGTTAAAGTCTGTTGTTGGTGCACTGTTCCCCTGGATCCTGCAGAGGGCTACAGTAAAAGCATCAGCCTGTCCAGCTGATGGGTCTAATGAGTCATTTTCTCAATTTTGCATAGAAACGAAGTACTGTGCATAACCAATAAATGGTCTTTGAGGTCTTTGAATATTTTATTTACTGTGTGACAAGTGTCAGTGCCGGAAAGAAGGATGTAAGTGCTTTGCTGTGAGTTGCTGGAGCCCGTTGGCTTCATGCTGGGTGTTATTTGGGCTTCTGTTAATGTGTCATTGACAAAGGCACACAGACATTGTTCTATTACCCTGGGTCTTTTCCAGTACTGTACATGCAAGGGTTTGTCTTAGAGCTGATGACACCCTCCTTTCAGCACAGCGCTTGGATTGGTAGTCTGGATTCTCTTCCTTTGTACGGGAAATGTAAGTGTATTCTCTGTGTGAATGAATGGTGCCTTTAAGCAGCCTGCCGGGCTTTAGCTGGAACCAGGCTGAAAGACAAGCCTGTTGTGGTTACATAAGTCAGTCTTTGTTGTGTTATTGGGCTGCTTTGATAAGCCATGGTCAGCAGAAGCCTTTTCCAACAGTAGAAATGTACTCATTAACTAGCAGCTCTCAATCATAAAACATCCCTTTAATCTTTAAAAAAAAGCAGCTGTAGTACAAACAATTAAAATAATCACAGCAAACAAGCCATTTCTCTGTTTTAATCACAGATTAGCATGAATAAACAGGAAGAAACTCACCAACACCTGTCTAAACTGCAGCTGTACTAGATGCTGCTTACATTTTCCAAAGTTTAAGTTTTTTTTAAAATCATTTTTTGAAAATGACTGGAATGTCTTTGGAGGTCCTGAGTGACAGAAAAGCATTGTTTTATCACTGCAGGACACTAACCTTTCACTAGCAAGACCTGAAGGGCTTTAATGGTTTAAAAATGACCTGAAAAAGTTTAGTATTTTTAGTTCTGATGAGATTATTAAAGCAAACAGACAGTCCAGACTGACTTCTGCCTCCTTCCGTCTGTTGTGTCCTCCTGCAGTGGAGGGAGAGGGTCAAGGCTGCATTCTCCAACGGTTCCCTGAGAAAGACTGGGAGGACAGTCCCTTTCCTCAAGGCATTGAGCTGGTAAGTCAGTGCTGATGCTGATTCTCCCCTGGACTACAGGTTTTACCATTATCAACCTCAATCAATATGAAGGCATTTACAGTTTTTCATCTCTGGAAACATTTACATGTTTAGATTTTTCATTTCAATTTCATTTTTATGTTATGCATGAAAAGCCTGTTAGACGGTCGTGGAAAACCAAACATTTGGGTATGCATCTCACAAAAATCATGCACAATTGCGCAAAATTTGCATGATAATTGTGCATAGACTACATAAAATACGCGTAAACTGCGTAATTCTCAACCGACCATAGGTGTTGAACAGCTCAAAATCGAATTCACGTAAAGACCTGTAGCCTAAGTTCTCTAGGGACTTCTGTGAACAGCGAAGAACACAAGAAACACCTATCAATTACATATATCACACATGTATCACAAAAGACAGACATTTTATACTTGGAAAATGTGCAAAATGTGGCCGTGTGACATCAGTTTAAGACATTAAAAAGCTGCACTTGATTTTCCAGCTTAGACTAGATAAGAGGAGCTTGTCCCAGGTAGCTGAACGCGTTTACTAAAAGTGATCACAAGTTTTAAATCCACGCTTTTCCCTGTTTACTTCTTTATTTACTTCTAATTCATTCAAATGGTTAGTAATTCATTAATTGGGAGCTGTTTTTCTACCAACTTTCCGGTCAGTTTGTACCCAAGCATTTTAAATGCTCATAAAACGTTTCCCGCTGTGTTTTTTTTCTTACATTTGAGCCACTTAAAAGTCAAGTTTAAATTTTGCTAGCAGTAAAGGTAAATGTAACTTTTAAAAGAAAGAATGGTAATGTTGACTCACTTTAGTTTACACTCGTCTGAACCTTCTGCAGCTCCTCCTCTTGCTAAAGTAAAGACATAAAGTTGTGCACCGGTTTGTGTGTAAGTTCTCAGAATCAGTGAAGGTTGAAGATGATAGTGGAAAAAACAGAAAAAGTTTTTGTGTGTGATCTGACCTGATCTTCTTCTATTCTACATCTGATCCGGATCCATGTTCCCCTCCCATCTACCACCCCCTCACCCCCTGTTCTGTACAGTTCTGTCAGCCCAGCGGTTGGCAGGTGGTCCCTGAGCAACAGCCGGCCTCTTTCTTCGTAGCAGTTTTGACCGACATCAACTCAGACCGTCACTACTGTGCCTGCTTCACCTTCTGGGAGTGTTTGGACAATCCACAGGTGACTGGCTGCAGGGTTCGTCTTCTTTACAGACATTAATGTTGAGATGTTTTTATGTATTGACCACACAAAGCCAACATTCATGCACTCATATATTATTACCATATAATAACAATGATAATATGTCCTACTACTGGTGGTTTATTCGGTTTGTTTGATTCAATTTGGATCAAATGTATCTGAAGCCCTTTTTTCTGTTTGATGTGTGACATCTGTTTACGGCTGTTACCTGCAGAAAGCTGATGGCAGCAGGGCGGATGAGGCAGACGAGGAAGCTGATGTTGTCCAACCCGCTAGAGTCTTTGCCCCAAAGAGTTTGGTTCTGGTGTCCCAACTTGATTACACAGAGGTTTTTAGGGTGAGACATAGCCCAAAGTCCTCCATGCAACCAATCTTTGTTTCTCTTCATCCTAATAAAATAGAATATAATACAATAGGAGAGAAGAGAATAGAATATCTTTATTTCTGTAGAACTTTTCACAGAAAGAATCACAAAGTGCGTTACAAAAACACAGCATCAAATTAGACTTTAACCATTAAATATTAACAAGGTCTACATACTAAGGGTAATTACCTTAATAAATATGTTTCATATAAACATATTTCATATAAACATTTATCAATGTGTATATTTAAGGGTGTAATTAAACCATTGACTGTATCAGAGAACTGGACTGAGTGAGTGTAAAGTCATCCATAGAAGTGATGTACTTCCAGTTCCAATTAAATTAAGTTTTTTGCAATAGGCGCCATGTCTGAGCCAGACAACATCAGTGAGCGGTGATTGGTCTGAGTCGGTCTGAGTCGTTTTTTGATGGCAACCACTCTGGCCAATCAGGAGTGAGCCTGTTGGAAGTCCACACCCCTACTACTTAAAAGTGGTTTACAGAAAATCTCTCAAACATTTCAAACATGGGACCACCTACTTTTGTTGAGACATTTAATTGGTCGGTTTATAACTCAAATAGCTTAAATATAGCTTGAAACAACACCATGAAAAAAAGGGAATTATCAAGAAGATACATTTTTTTTCATCATTTATTGACAGAAAGATGGCGCCGCTGGGGCAGGTGAGCTGCCGGTCTACTGCTCTGTTTGAATGTGAGTGCGAAAGGAAACACTCTAAAGAAGGCTCTAAAACCCACAAGCTTGTCTACAAGAGAATTGAACTCTTTAGTTTGATGAAAAGCAAGGCTGGAATATGGCATAACATTCCAGAAGAGCTAAGAAGAAGATACAGAGGGACCCGTGCTGGGGCAAAGAGGAGAAAAAGGGCCAACTCCAAAAAAGGACGCAGCTGGAGATATAAACCACCAGTCTCGTCAGTAATCATGGGAAATGTAAATGCCTTGGCAAATAAGGCAAATGAACTCCTTGGATTGGTCGGTAGTCAAAGGATCTATCAAGATCCTGTCCATTCATGCTAACAGAGACTTGGCTAACAGCCAACACACTCGACATCAACATGGAGCTTACCCGGCTTCTCTCTGGCGCGCGCTGACAGAGACGCCGCGGCGTGTGGCAAAAGTAAAGGAGGCGGCTTCGTAATGTACATCAACAACAAGTGGTGTAACCCTGGACACTTCACTGTTAAAGAGACCATTTGCTGCAGAGACTGTGAACTTTTAGCCGTTAGCATTCGGCCGTATTACTCACCATGGGAGTTTACGCATATCTTGACTGTCTGTGTTTACATTCCTCCCAGAGCGCACGCAGAGACAGCGATGGAAGTGGTTGTTAATACGGTCATGGAACTACAAACGCAGCACTCACATGCACTTGTGGTCATCTCAGGGGACTTTAACCAGGTCTCCCTGGATTCCCCGTTGTCATCTATACAGCAGTATGTGAGGTGCCCAACTCGCAGCGACAGGACTATTGATTTGTTTTATTGCAACATCAAAGATGCGTATCAGGCCACACCCCTCCCCGCTCTCTGCAAATCAGATCACGTTTTGATCATCTTACAGCCTTCTTACACACCTTTGGTGAGGAGACCCTGCAACAAAACAGATCGTGAGGAGGTGGACTCCTGAGGCTGAGAAGGAACTCAGCGACTGCTTTGGAAGCACTGACTGGAGCGTTCTGCTGGTTCATAACGGAGAGGACATCGAGGGAGCATCTTACAGCAAACAGACATGTGAATTCCTGTATGGTCACTGTTGTGCCCACAAAAACAGTTAATTGCTTCGCAAATAACAAACCTTGGATAACGAGGAAAGAGATACTGATTCTAAATAAAAAGAAGAGAGCTTTCAACAAAAAGGATCAGGAGGAAATGAAAAAGGTGCAGACAGAACTGAGACAGAGCTGCTTGAAGGAGGCAAAAAATACCTACAAGGACATGGTGGAGAGGAAACTGGAGAAAAACAACATTAGGGAAGTAAGGGAAGGCATGAAACAATCACAGGGTGCAAGAAGGTGACAACGGTAGAGGGGGAAAGTGCAGAAAAAGCCAATGAGCTGAATACCTTCTTTAATAGGTTTGACATTTCACCCGCCACTCCCCCCACTTCCTATACCAGCTCGGTCCACGCTACACCCATCACAGTGCCCTTTCCTCCGCCTGTCCTCACACCTCAGCCAAAGGAGGGCCCAGCTGCTCAGCCTGCTTCTTCGTCACTAACCAGCCATGATCTCTCTCTTCCCATATGCTCTACATGTGATCCACACCCTCCACCTGCAGAATGTGCTCCCCACCACATCACAGAACATCAGATGAGGAGGGAACTGCAGAGACTGAACATCAGGAAAGCAGCAGGGTCAGACCGAGTGTGTCCCAGGCTGTTGAAAACGTGTGCAAATGAACTTGGGTCTCCTCTTCAGCACCTTTTCAACCTAAGCCTAAATGTGGGACATGTCCAAAGACCTCGTGTATTGTTCCTCTCCCCAAAGTCAAGCATCCTAAAGAAAACAAGGACTATCGGCCTGTAGCACTGACCTCACATGTGATGAAGACCTTTGAGAGGTTAGTGCTTCAGCAGCTGAAACCACTGGTGCAGCATGTCCAAGATCTACTGCAGTTTGCATACAGGGAGAGAGTAGGGGTGGAGGACGCAATCCTCTACTTGCTACACCGCACCTATTCCCACCTGGATGTGAAGGAGATGGCATTGTGAGAATGCTTTTCTTTGATTTCTCCTGCGCCTTTAACACCATACATCCTCACTTGCTGCAGGAAAAGCTCACCAGGATGACTGTGCCACCATTCTTGGTGTCCTGGATCATGGACTATTTGACCAACAGGCAGCAATATGTCCGCATGGGGGGATCTGTCTCCAGTACCCTCAGCTGCAGTGTGGGGGCACCACAGGGGACTGTGCTGTCTCCTCTTCTTTTCGTGCTGTATACATCCGACTTCCGCTATAACACCTCGACCTGCCACATGCAGAAGTTCTTGGACTATACAGCTATTGCGGCATACTTCAAAGGAGAAGAGGAGAGGGAGTACAGGTGGCTGGTGGACGACTTTGTGGCGGGGAGAATCAGCTGCAGCTGAACATCCAGAAGACCAAGGAGATGGTTCTGGATTTCAGAAGGAAAGCCCGAACACCTCAGCCTGTGCACATAGAGGGAGAAAATGTGGAGATGGTACAGACTTACAAGTACCTGGGGGTTTTGTTAGACCACTCGCTGGACTGGACTACCAACACGGACCAGCTTTACAAGAAAAGCCAGTCCAGGCTGTACTTTCTCTGGAGACTGCGCTCCTTTAACATCTGCACAAAACTGCTCCACATGTTTTATCAATCGGTGGTGCTCTCCACCACTCTCCTCTATGCTGCTGTGTGCTGGTGCAATACCAGCAAGAAAAACATCTGCAGGCTCAATAAGATCATCAAGAGGGCAGGCTCTGTGGTGGGACTGAAGCTGGATCTTGTGGAGGAGGTGGCAGAGCAGAAAACTCTGACCAGGTTCAAGGCCATCATGAGGAATCCCTCACATCCCTTACATGAGGCCTTCACCAGCAGGAGGAGCGCTTTCAGCAACAGGCTGCTGTCCCAGCGCTGTTCCACAGAAAGACTGAAGCAATCTTTTGTTCCTCGTGCCATCAGGCAATACAACCCTCTGGCAGGGCATATCAAAAGTAATTTCTTGTCATTTTGTTTTATTTATTTTTTACCCACCGATTTTTAAATTATTAATCTATTTATTTATTTTTTATCTATTAATCTTTGTAGTCTATTGCTATTTTTACATTTTTTATTGTTTTTAATGTGTGCGTGTGTTTTATGAGGGTGAGCAGATGGCCATTTTTACATTTCCTTAGGGATTATTAAAGACCTATTCTATTCTATTCTATTCTATTTTAAGATGTTAAAAAGGTTTTAGATTCAGAATGGTTACTCTGACCAATAGAATGACAGAGGACCAGCTGTTTTTCTCTATAGAAGTCAATGGGATATTAGCTTCTTGGAACACAGCAGGTACTTCCCGTTCACTCAGGTCACTCAGGTCACTCAGTCCAGTTCTCATATACAGTCAATAAAAGAAAGGTGTCATGAAGTCATGAAGTTGTGTCTGTTTGAAGATGTTTGTTGACAAAGAAAATGAATCTGACACACAGCAAACACAGTGCCCTGCATTTTTTATAAATGTAGAAAAAACTCTAAACAACTTCAGTATTTTGTAGATCAAGTAGAAATGAGAAAAAGTTTCCCTCTGACTTGTGTCATCTCTTCTTTTTGGATCAGAACTGTTTAGGTCTAATCTATACTGTCCATGTGGATGATCTCTCTGTTCCCTTGGAAACTGTGATTGGAAACCTACTGACCTGCGTCATCCCCCTTGCAGGAGGCTCACAGGTACGCTAACTGGCCTTTTATTTTTCCTCTGCTGCATAAAGGGAGAAGTTCAATTTGAGATATAATCGAGACCAGAAGTATTTTTGCAAATGGATTGTCTAAAGGCGGCAGTCGCAGTGTGCACAGCATGAACTTTTGCTCACTTCACCTGCTGCCTCACACAGTGGGGCAGCTTTTTAAGCACTGTTAAAAAGTAGGGCCTTACTACACTCTTCATGAAGAGTCCGCTTCACACCTGTGCTGATTCAGCAGATGAAATGCAAGCAGAACATGGGGTGACAAATTTTCTGAATTTTGTTTCCAGAGTCATTATTTCAATCAGACCAATGTGTTTCATGTGGGAGAACAGCCCTCATAAACAAATTTTTTAACATTTTCTGCTGAAGTGGATAAAACAGAAGACCCCCCCCCCCCCCAGTGGAGACCTAATCCTACAAACATTTACAAACCAAATCTGTGAGCAATATGAAAGCGAAAAAGCTACTTTTTACAGTCTAATATCCACTCATGTTAATGTTTTGCTTCATGTAGCGCCAACTATTACATATTTCCACTTAAGTTCAGTTCAGTTCTTGGATTTCTTACAACCCAAATTTCTAAACATTTTACACATTATTTAAATGACAAGAAAACAAAAAGACAAAGACTATCCAACCACAGGAGCTAATACTTTGTTTTTTTAGCATAACAATTGTTTAAACTGTAATTTTCTTATTTATATCTACCAAATGAGCTGCTTTTAAGTCTGATTCCCCCTATAGGTCACTCTTTAAAACAGTTGAAAGACATTTTGAGCGTGCGTTAAGGTTTTTGTGTTTTGGGAATTTGATCACCTTCTAGAGACGATGTCTCTCTAAAGGTGTATTAACAACAGGAAAGTCTGTTGGTCCAATTCTTTGGTCATATTCAAGTGTGTAATTCTTTTTTTTAATTGGCTTATTGTAAGTCTTACACCAAAGTTTTAAACTGAAGCATGTGTGACGATCCCTACACCCAACAGCCAGGAGTCACGAGGGTGGGGCTACACAAGTTTGGAAATAGAACTGTGGGGGTCTTAATGCTGTGCTGTTGTCATAAAAAATGGAGTACGAATTTTTTTGAAAATCATTGGGAATTTCAAGATGCACTTGAAGGAGAAACAGTATCTCCTCATTGTCCCAGGTGATTTTTTTTGGCGTGACTTCTGTAGCTGTCTCTTTCCCTGATGCCCATCCACCTATGGTAGCCTATTGTTCCAAAGAAGCAGATGACGTTTAGGAGTTGGGTCAGATTGGGACCAGTTCATGTTCACACTATAAGTGATGTCAACCAAATTTCTTGGAAAGTACACCAAGACCACAAGGTTTGCATGAATGTATTCACAACTGCTCTGGAGGCAGAGCTGCAGTGGTTGGCACTCTACATTCACAGTACGAAGGCCCTGATTCTAATCCCGGCTGGGTCCTTTTAATGTGGAGTTTGCATGTTCTCCCTGTGCATGCGTGGGCCTTCTTCGGCCCCTCCACTTCCCCTTCAGACCAAAAACAGGCATCAGAAGTTCACTGATGTTCCTAAATTGCCCTTAAGTGAGAATGTGAGTAAATTGCATTTATTTTTTAAAAAGATGAAAGATTTTCTGAATTTTGGGCTGTAGAGGCAGGAGGCTGAATATCACAAACCACTGCATTCAGCCATCAAAATAACAATGTTATAAATAAATATGTTGTTTTATTAATGGCTTGTAATAAAAGCCCCCTTCCTGGAAAATAAGAAACGAATGAATATTCAGTATATTTCTGTTAATATGCACATGAAAGGGCAGTTTCAGCAAAGAGTGGAAATATTTAACCCTAACTCATATCTATAGTTATCTTATGCATTAGTCGCCAAATTCCAACGTTTAGACATACATTTCAGAAGATTATTGTTGGAATCCCAGCTTGTCTCACTTCCTAATGCCATGTGGACGTTGAGCTGTGTGATGACTGAGGTGCATTTCTTCTGCAGATTTCACTGCAATAAAAATCCCCCCAGAGTTAATTCATGTAACATACTTTAACACTAATGTGTTCTGACATTCAGGTATTCTTATTAGAGTTGTTTAAACCTTGATTCTTTTTTTAAACCTCATATTATTTGATACATTCCCAGTCATTTATTAACTCATGTTTCAAACATTCTCTCCGTTTCCCTCAGCTGAAGCCTCCCTCTGTGGCTTCCAGAAGTTGTAACCCTTGTGTGTCATTTTTGTGCACCCCATTGTGTTACAGACAGATGAGTCTGCAGTGTGTAGCTTAGACAGAGTTGTCCCGGGCGTGGCCTGTCTTCAGGTAACGTATCGGTTCTTTTAGCCAATCAATGAGCAGCTCTATTTTTCCCAATCAAAGAAAAGACACCTCTTTTTTTCTTCTTTCTTACATTCTTTAATGAAGGAATATGTGCTTTTAAATTTCCAAGCAAAAACCTTTGAAGGGTCTTAGTTGTTTGTGTCCCGCTTTTTGGCTTGTTTGGTGATCAATTCTACTGGATCTCTGCGATTATCTCAGATGCTTAAATTTTAACAACTCTTTCTTGTTTTCTGTTATCTCGGTTTGATTCAGCCGTTAATACGCTTTTCAAGATCACTACCAGTATTCATGTCCAGCTCTGGAAAAGCCTTTTTGCTGTGTGTGCTGCAGCTCAGTTGTTTTGTGAGCATATGGGATGGCAGATGGCTTCCTGTTGGGCCACGCAGCATCTGAATGAGAGAGTCAGATGTAATCAGTATTAACACACACATAGGAACCTGAACAGCAAGGCTGCTCTGCCCTCCTCACACCTACACCACCAAAACCCACACACGTTGAGTCTGAATACACTTCTCTTCAAAAGGTTGAAGGAAGGAGCCAATAGCTCAACAGGCTTTTCTGTTTGTAAAGCACTTTAAGTGAACAATAAACTCTTCAAATCTTTTACAACACTTAAAGTTTAATGTTGTTTTTTAAAATTTGAATTTTCTGTGGTGTTTCTTTTATTGTAAGTGATTTAATCTTCATAACCTGAAAAATATTCTAGAAGGTAGAAAAGTCGAGATTGGCCTTTAATTACTTTTCAGACAGATGGATAGATGCAGATAATTGGATACAAAAGAACCGGTATAGACAGACAGATCTGACAGGGTCGAGACTATTACATGTATCCTGAATACATGAAACCCTTTCTGAAGGATGTTTTAAAGTTCTTCCACTATTCTTTGTGATCAGCCCATGTACCAAACCCTTGATTTTGCTTCATTTCTGACTCAGTTGTGTCAATAAGCACAACTTATTTTCTTAGGTTTGTTCCCTTCTTTGCTCCAAACTGTTTCATTGGTCATTTGTCAGTTATTGAACCAATTCTTAAGCATAAACCTCTAAAAAAGTGTTCATGTAGAAAAAGTCAGTTGTTTCTTTTTACATTTCTTTTAAATGTTAAAAATAACTTGAATATAAAAATATCTTTATTCTTCCCATCAAGCTGAATTCTCAATAAAAAGTGCTTCTTGAAGGTTTAAATTGGTCGTCCTTCCATGACCACAGGTTGTAGAAGCTTCTCATCATCAGCCGGACGGCTGTTGAACTCATCAGTCAGTGCTGTACTTTTCCAAAGAAAGCCTCTTACCTTTTTTTCCGTGGTCCTTTTTTAACAGGAATTTGGTCTGTAAAGAAATCCCTAAAAAAATTGTTTACACAGCCTTTTCCTCACTAAGCGCAAACAGTCGAGTGTGTTCAGTGAGAGCAAAGGTCATGAGCGGCCACTTCCTCTCATTTCTTTAACCATACAAGACTTTCAACGTTCATGAATATCCTTCATGGTTTCCCATCACACATAAACTACGTAATTCTCAACCAACCCAAAACTTTAAACAGCTCAAAACCGAATTCACGTAATGAACCCTCAACCGAAACCCTTGACAGACATCTGCACACATTGACAGATGACAAACGCAAGGATCACATATGAAATACATATACCATGCATGGATCACGAAGGACTGAAATTACATAACGTGACAAATGCGAAAATGTAGTGGCTGTTTGGCATGGCGTTTAGGTCAGTATGGTTGAATTAAATTGACAGAAACAATCCTGTAACAGGTTTTTCATGTAAAAAGAAAACATTTATTTAAACTATTATCTTTTAATCTTTACATACAAATGCTTTTCTCCATTTCTTAAAATGTTTACTCTTTTGTCTTTATGATGAAATAGCAGCTGAAATAAAGATAAACTAATGCCTATTTTTCTTGTTCTGTTATCTATTTATTGTATTTTTCATTAGTCTGACAATGAAAAACACTAAAACAGCAACTATATTCCAAAACTAAACCAGTTCCTTAGCTGTCACTGTAAAAGCACGTTTTCGTACAAATGTAGGATCCAAATTGCATTCCCTTTTTTTTTTTCTTTGTTCCATGACAACTATTTGAAGCACACCAAATTCAAACTGATGGTTTCTTTCTTTTTGTTTTGCATGGATGTCATGGATGTTTTGAACATCTCAGGGTTTATGTGATAGAATCTGTGAGTGCAGCTTTTTTTGTTTTGCCATACTCACACACTAATGTCAGACTGTTCCTGTGCCTTACTCCTGTTGTTTCTGACATGTCTTTTATTGCTGGATGTTTATTATGTGTTTTTCTTTGCCGATATTTGTGTAGCCGGGCCAAGAGGAGAAAGCAAAGAGTTTGGTACGCTGACTTCATTCCTCTATCCTCACAGCCAATCAGCTCCCAGCTTTTTCTCTTTTCTCCTCCTGTTTCCTTTACACCTCCTGCTGAGGGAGAACTGAGACAAGAATCAACCACTAAACTGTGGAATCAGACAATGTGAAGAGAATCTGACAGCTGATCGTCAGTTTGGTTCTGTGGAGAAGAACCAGGTTTAGTCCGTAAAGTAACAATCATTAGACATTTCCAGATCAGTGTAGGTAAGCATGTAACAAATGCAGTGCAGCTTCTTTCAAATAAATCAGGTCTATCTTTATTTATATAGCACTTTTTATATGTAGTAGCTCAAAGTACTGAATAGTTTTTGTCTTGTGAAATGTCATCTTCTTGCTTTAAATGTAAAATACATATTAACACTCACTCTGGAACTAAGCCAGCTTGTTTGTGCAAGTTGGTTTCGACTGCACTTAACAAATTGCTCCTCATTTAGGTTTATCGAACCTACATATGAGTTTTATTATTTCATTCATCTTCTTACGTTTATTCCCTTCCGGGGTCACGGCGCTGCCGGAGCCTATCCCGGCCACTTGTGGGCGAAGGCAGGGGGCACAGTGGACAGGTCGCCAGTCTGGGGCAGCATATGAGTTTTAGTTTCCCATTTTTTCCCGTCACTCTGTTTTGGACGTATTGCTGTGAGGTGTTGCTAGACCGGATGAAAATGTCAGACTAAAATGGCCATATTTGATTTTCACTATGCAGAAAAGTTTGAACTCAGTGACATACTTGACAGTATTAAGGAGCTGTTTGGATGCAGTGCATCATGGGTATAGGATACCAGTGTCCCACCTGTAGCATAGCAGAACCCCAAAAAGCTAATAACACATCATGGTGATGATGTTTTTCCTTTACTTATAAAAGCCCAAAATAGAAAGAAGGTGTTTTTTATTCATTTTTACAAAAGACTTTGAGTCCAGACTTCATGTTTGCACATTTTGAAGCCATGCTGTTAGCTAGCTGTTAAGCGTGACATGTTGCGTAAACCTTGTGGATGTAACTGGCAAAGCCTGGTTAAGCCCAGTCGCCTCTCAGCATTGTGGGTCACAGATTAGTTCCCACTCTCAGGTTTCCTTGAAGTGGAGTCTGATTACCCAGAACACACCTGATTGTCAGACGTTTATGTCACAGCAGGAGGCTGCTAACACTTTTCATGTGGCTGCATTACACGATGCTTCACTCTTTTCTTAAGGGTTGTGCCAAACAGGTCATTTGAAGCTTTACCTGTATTTTGAGTTCATTCCACACCATAACATGTAAACATTTGTATCAGATCAGAACCTCTCCATGTCAAAAGACATGTTTTCCCTTCCCAAGAAGCTGTAGTTGGCCTCTTTGGTTCGACCTTTGCATGTGCTTGGTCAACTTTAGTCACAACTGCCCTCACAGGTGGATTCAGACCTTCTGTTTGTGAAAAAAACAGCAAAAGGAGCACAGAGGCACACAAGAAATATAAAGCATATAAAGCATATAGGTGAGGCGGTAGGGTAAAATGTTTTTGCACATTTTTCTATGGGCATGCTAAGGGCTGCACAGTGGGGCAGTGGTTAGCACTCTCGCCTCACAGCAAGAGGGCCCTGGTTTGAATCTCAGCTGGGTCCTTTCTGTGTTGAGTTTGCATGTTCTACTTGTGCATGTGTAGGTTTGCTCCCTCTGGCCTTCTTCCACAGTCCAAAAACAGTCTTCATGACTCTAGACTGCCCCTATAAGTGTGCAGGTGAGTGTTGGTGTGTGGTTGTGCGGCCCTGCAACTGAATGGTGTACCCCGCCTTTGCCCATCAGTAGCTGCGTTGGCACAAGCAACTCCATGACCCTGAAAGGAATTTAGCAGGATGTGAAGATGGATGAATGGATGGAATTGTTGAAAGGGACAGGTCATGGCAAACACTTAAGGAGAAGTAGGTAAGATGCAGGCGTGGTAAACAGATTAAAACGTATGAAATGTCTGTCACAAAAGACCGACATTTCATAAAACATTTGTAAAATGTACGTAGTGGCTGTGTGACACAGCCTTCAGATGCAGCCTATCGTGTCTATAACCCTCCACAGGCCCGGACAAGCCGAAAACTCACTTGCCCAGCACAGGTCAACCCTCTACAGATCCATGTGACTAAGGCTTTAGCAGAGCCACATCCTTTGTCCTGAGTCAGTTTTGTTGTTTCTATAGGGTAAAACTTTAATTCAACACATTTTAATAGGCAGATTTTTACTATTCTTAACAATCAGGACCACTGGTCTGAACAGTTTAAGTCAGAGGAGATTAAATATTGTAGATTCTCATCTTATTCATTTCATGATTAAACCTGTTCCGTGTCCACGTGGACTCACCTCTGCCTTTCCATATCACATTGCAATGGAAACCTTCAGTGCATGACACCTGCCATGTTTTTTTTAAAGAACTAAAGGCTTTTAGTTCTGGTGCTGCTGGTGGTTGGCATGGAGCTCTCTGCAGCCTCTCTGTCATAAACTGGAATGGCTTGGGATTTGATTTTCATCTACCTGCTAAGCTTGTGGGATTCTCCATCTTTCTCTCTGATCCATGCTGTTCTCTGGACACGCATAGTTGTGATTAAACCGTGCACTCAAACCCTGATTTCTCTCAGAAACCATGTTGGTTGTTGATGTTTTTCCGCCTTCTCCTTAATCCGTCTTTTCTCCCCTCCTAATCTGTAGAGGACGATAACTTTAGGTGCTGGTGACCGGCAAGTTATCCAGACCCCCATCAGCGACTCCCTTCCTGTCAGTGGCTGCAGCGTTGCCCAGCTCTTCAGACAGCTCGGTATGGGTGGTTAGAAATGATCAGTAACAGTATGGTTACATTTTTTAATTTGAATGTATGCATGTCAAATGTACACAAAAACATAAGGAGAGTAAAAATTCACACTATTATTAGAAAGCAAAACCTGATAAAACAGCTAAATAACACTTTGCATTAAGCAAAGACAAGTTGTTGCACAGCACAAATTAGAAAAAAAGTGAATGAAATGTTAAAAATAAAAACTTAAAATCAAAGTGGAGCCATGTAAGTGGTTCATGATTTAAGTCTAAAAAATGTTAAACACCTCCAGTTTCCTAAACAGACCAACACCTGAGTGAGGCTAAGCTGATAAACAGGCACATGCGTGGGATGCAGCTTCATTTTTGTTTGATAACTTTAAATGCAACTGAAAGAGGATTTGATTCACCAAATAATGTTTTAAATCACTAACATTATTAGAAAATCTGTAAGAAAATGAAAACTGTACAAATTGAACAAGAAAACAGAAAGATAAAATGTATTTTTTCTTCTTCATGCTGTATTTGACTTTTTATCCGTGAGGGACTTTAGGTAGAAACTACCTGCTCTCTTGTAGAGTCTATTTTCAGAAAGTTTGCTGATGTAACTGATGAGATGTAAATTCCCTTTTTCATGGTAATTTTACCCATTGACCTAAGCAAAATATTGATATAGTTTGATAAGTCAGCCCCTTCTGCTTTTGTATCTCTGGTCTTTCGCAGGTATTGTAAACGTGTTGTATCTGTTCTGCGCTGCTCTTACCGAGCACAAGATCCTATTCCTATCCAGCAGCTACCAGCGGCTAACGGACGCCTGCCGGGGGCTGTTGGCCATCATGTTTCCCCTCAAGTACAGGTGTGTCGCCCCTCCCTTTAACCTTTTCTTGTTTTTGGTTGTTTATTAAAGCCAACTTCTTTTTTGTGTCTTCTCAGTTTTACCTACGTCCCTATCTTACCGGGAAAACTGCTAGAGGTTCTGAGCACCCCCACCCCCTTCATCATTGGTGTCAACTCCTTCTTCCGCTCAGAAACACAAGAACTGGTGGGTTCACAGAAAAACATAAGTCTGTTTTATTAGTATTTTGCTTTTTTTTTAAGACACAAAGATGCAGATTTAGCAAGGAACTTATAACTGACCCCCCCAACCTTCCGTCCGTTATTACTATACCACCTATTCAAGCGCCATATATATAATAAAATATACCTTTTCACAAGTAAATAATTCTCTCAAAAGTGCGTATAGTACAGGGTCATTCTACTACATCTACTACATCTCTCAGCTAGAGGATTGGCTGGGGAAGTCTAGGCATCATTGCTAAGGCCACTACCTCGTCCCATATGAGTGAAGATGGATGGATGGATGGCAGGCATTAGCATTTTTTCTTGACCTTTTTTCATTTTAATAGCTGCAGTTTTTATACTTCCTAGATATTGGTGCATGAATGGATTCAGCGTTTACATCTTTTTTGTCCGTTTTCTACATTTTTCCTTAGGTTAAGGTGGTTAGTTTTTGGAAATAACACCAAATTATTTGTACTGCATGGGACCTTTTATCAGATGAGTCTTTACTAATCTGTAAGTCTGTTTTCATGTAAAGTGTGCAAATGTACCTCTTTGCTTGAAGGGCTTCAGGCTTGTTGCCTTTGTATTCTGAAAAAGACCATGAGATAAAAACAGAAGGTGGCTTTAAGCACCAAGCTGTAACATCAAACTGCACATTCAGCTGCTGCAAGGTCCTGGTGACTTCAAAGCTGAACAACGTGTTAGTTCCTATAGTAGGAGGGAACCTCCTCTTCTCTTTGACTCTCTGGGCCACACCGTCTCCATCTGTCTGGATGTTATCTGTGCTATCATCAGTCTGTTTCTTACCCAGGATAATCATGCCATGTACTTGGCAAACCTAAAAAAACATGTCAGTATACATTATTTCTATAACGAAGAAATGTTTCTGTCTTATTAAGAGAGCAGAGGAAAGTGCTGAGCTGCAGAACTTTCAGTCTTACAGAGCGCTATCCCTCCTTATAACAAGATTGTAAGCAGGAGCCCTGATGGAGGTCAGGAGTTGTGGCCTGGGCAGTTGCTCTGTCTGCTGCAGTCACTCTGGGAGTGTTGTGTGATGAACTTTCTTTGTCTTTACTTAGATGTAGGTTGTTCTGCTGCTGTGTTTTTATCCCCAGCCTTGGATGTGGACGTGATATATGCTTATATGAGTGTTTGTTTTCAGCTGGATGTGATCATCGCTGACCTTGACGGTGGCACTGTGACCATCCCTGAGTGTGTGCACATCTCCTTACTGCCTGAGCCTCTGCTACAGCAGACCCAGACCGCACTCTCAATGGTAAGAGCTGCTACCCTTCCTCTGCACGCTACTAATGTATGCTGGGAACTCTCATTACCAACACGTGGGCAATTTCCACAAAGCAATACATTCTTCAGCGAAGAGATGCCAGGAAGCTCCTCATGAATTATTTGTCTTCATGTCTTTGAATACGTTTATCCTCTTAGTTTACTTGAGCCACATCTTCATCGTTAGGTTGTTTTCCTTGGTTTTGATGACTAGGTGTTATCCAGAGTCATCCTCTACAAATGAATGAAACTCTGCTTCAAACTAGAGGAAACAAAATAAAAAGTTATTTTGGGAATTTCTGAGGAAAATCTCCCTTTTGGCCTCAGAATTGTTTAAAAAGAAATTAACTGCTCATCTCCTAAACCACGTGAAATGAAAAACCTCCTGGATTCGAATAAATTTTCAGTATGTGATCATTTTTCTGTTCAAAGTTGGGGGCACTTTTGCCTCCTCCCAAATCCCTCATTTTGGCATGTTGTTGACATGAGGAGAGCCAGCTCCTGTCAATATGCCTGTCCCCTACATTGCAAGATATTAGGAGGTTCTTCCAGAAGACTGGACAGCTACAGCTTAAGAGCTCATGGAGACTGTGAGGACGGTATTTGGAGTTTCAGCTTGGTGATCAGTATTGAGGTCCTTTTTTGTTGAGGTGATGGAAAGACTGACAGGGTTAGACAGGAATCTTTGTGGATCATAATGTTTGCAGAAGCCACTGTGAACCAAAATAAGATCTGGAAGCAGGTGGAGGAACATTTAGAAAGGTGGAGGTTTCCTCTGGACAATAGAGGAATGAAGGTTAGCTGCAGTGAGACTGAGTACCTGTGTTTAATTACGCCAATTAATTGATCAGATTTATCTATTTTAAATCGCAATTATTTTTAACCTAAAAATTCCTGTAAAAAGCTTCATTTTGAGATATTTTTTATTTACATTTATGACACTGTGACACAGTAAAAGATCAAATTACAACTAAAAAAGTGGCTTTATGAAATGTTCCTAATAGAACAGACTTACAACCTTTACTTTTACACCAAACAGGGTTTTTTTTTTCAATCTCAAACAATTAAAAACAAAAACACAAGAACAAACCTCAGGTCAAGTGTCTTTAGTTTAACACAAAAACAGTTGGAACACTTTTCTGAGCAATCCAAATAAATAATCACCACAAACTTCTTATTAATGCCAGAATATATGTGTTGACAAACCTTAATATACACACCACCCCATGCGATTTATGATAACGAACACCTCGTAAATCATAGATAATAGCTGTGGCGTTGTGAGCTTGTTTTTATGACTTCTGTGAAGAACTACAAAGTTGCACATTGTTGACGTCACAGGTGAACACTGCTACTGATTTTATATTGTTTTAACATTGTAAAGCACTTTGAGTCGCTCTCTGAGGAAAGTGCTATATAAATAAATGTACTTACTTACTTAGTTATAGATCAAAAAATGAGATTCATGAAATAAAAACAATAACACATTTATTTGACTGTAATTGATTAATTGTGATAATTTGACACCCCTAGTGTAAATGACTCTGAGAAAAAGAGAGGAGGCAGAGCTGGAGGCAGCAGAGACAAAGATGTTGAAGTTCTTGGGAGTGACCAGGATAGATCAGGAATGAATCCATCAGAACCGATAGATGTTCTTGAGATCAATGCAGGGAAGCAGATGGAGATGTTTGGACACGTTGAGAGGAGGAACATTGATGATACTGGTGAAAGGATGCTGAGGTCTAGAGGAAGAGCAAAGAGGAGGTTCATGGATGTAGAGAAGGAGCTTGGTGTGAGTGAAGAGGACTCAGAGGAGAGGGTTAGATGGATGTTAAGAAGAATCTTAGATGGATGTTAAGAAGAAGGGCTTGTGGCGACCCCTAAAGGATACAGCTGAAAGACGAGTCTGAAACCAAAAGAGTCGTATATTTCTCTTTCCTGAAATGCCTTTGTGCATCAATCATAACTGAGTTCTGTTTATGATCAGCTCACGTTCCAAAACAGATTTTTTTATGAGACTATCAGCGTTTTTGTTTGTTTAACTGTAACCCTTTCCCGTCTTTTGGTTCCAGCCTTTTCTCAGAAATATGTCTTTATCTGCGCTCTGAAAGGACTCTTCCTTGTTTTCTTTATGTGGCTAGCATTAGATACCAAGACAAACATGCACGTGCAGTCATGCTAGCTACCCATCACATATAGCTTTCTGACCTCTAGACTTTAGAGGAAGTTAAAATGTATGTGTCATTGCAGTTTGCTATCATTTCGGTTCATCTTTATGGCCTTATTTATGTGGATGCTGCAGAAAATCTCTATCATCTTTTTGTCATAGCACACTAAAGCAATGTAAATGTCTCCACTCAACCGTTTTAGCAGAAGAAAAACCCTCATCTGTCATTTAGTTCCAGCCGGACTGCCTTAGTGGGAAAACCTGTTTGGCCCGTTCACGTCTGTGTTCAGGCAAAAGAAAAGAAAGGCTGGGTTTGAAGAAACTTGGCTCAGTTTTGCTTTGCGACAGACAGACAGACGTTCAGCCATGTTTGCATGAGAAAGGCTGGAGTTGGCATTCTCAGCTTCCCAGTGTCACTTTGTCGCCGTTTTATAATGTCCCATCGATTATTCCAGTGTTTGGGGAGTTTGATGTGTAGTCAGAATCGTGTGACTTCTTTTGTTTAATTGACATACTTCTTTCAGGGTGTTGAAATAAAAACTAACAGAGGTTTGTGGGGTAAAGGTTTTGTCTCTGTCAGGCACTCACGATCTTTCACAAAGTTCTCTATCAACTGCAGAGCTTTTACTTTTTACCTCCTTCTGGTCTTTCTTGCTTTAAATCTTAGTGGAGTCCAATTGTTGTTTTTTTAGAGAAGACATTGCCCCACATCCTCAGTTTGCAACCGTGGTGTCATCTATTCCGATTTGTTTATCTGGAGGGATGCAGAATAACATTTGTGTAGCTGCCGAATGGAAAGTCTTCTTATTCATGAGGTACAGAGAGCTGCAGCTTTGTGCCTTTTAATGCTGACCATTGAACTGGATCGCAGGGATGAGTCAATAGCAGCATTTAGTAGTACAGTTTTCACAAGGATGGCACTGAAGCTGAAGGTAAAATGAAATCCTAAAATAGCACTTTTGTCGTGAAATTCGGGATCAGTCCTCTTGTTGGTGGATGTTTTGGAGGATCTGCTGCCCTGTGAGCTTCATGAACGGCATCACGAGCTGGGACCGGCTCAAAGGCAGAACGCTGTGTCCAGATATTCAGCTCCCAGACACTCCTAACAGAAACTCCTGAAGCTGGAGGTCTGGTCTGATATAAGTCTTTACTTCTCTGGTTTGAAATTTATTTATGATTCTTTAGAGATCTTAGGCAAAGAAAAGAATTTTTTCTTTTCAAATATGTGGACTGCATAAAAAGCATGAAGTGTTTTATTTTATTTTATATTTTTTCTTTCTTTATAATATATATATTGTTTTGTTTTTCAAGATTCTCCACCATGATCATTGGACTTAAGTCAGGCCTTCTCAAATTTATCAGGATGTGGACCCAGCTTGTGACAGATGTCACCAAGCACCAGCAAATCACGTTCACATGTTCTGGTCTTTTTCGGCTCTAAATTCGTTTTGAAAAAGAGAATTTTAGATCTTCATCCCAGATTACAAATAAATTAATAGAGCCTAATCCTTTGACCGCTATCTTTGGTGCAGTTGGGGGGGGGCATGTTCTCATTGTTTTGTGACAATTATTTTTATTTTATTTATTTTTGTTTTGTTCTGTTGGTTTATACTATGTTGAGTTTTATTTAATCTAAAAACAAATTGTGGAAAACATAAAAATGAGAACTATCCAGACAGTTGTCAAAACTCTTGCTCGATATGTTCAACTACTCCTTTTCCCATGGTTCACTTCCAAGAACACTTACTGAAGCTATCATCACTCTCCTTCTTAAACCTAGAAGGGATAGCTCTGAATGTGGCTCATTCCGTCCTATTTCCCTTTTAAATACTGATGTAAAAATTTAAGCCAGAATCCTAGCCCGGGGTTTAGACCCAACAATACATAATGTTGTTTCGGTTGACCAAACTGGTTTCATCTCTGGACGCCAGTCTAACATACGTAGTCTTTTGAACGCCGTTTATTCTCCGGCGCCCACTGGGGTACCTGAAGTGGTTGTCTCATTGGATGCAGAGAAAGCCTTCGACAGGATTGAATGGGAATATCTATTTGAATGTCTAAGAACATTTGGATATGGGCCAAACTTCATCTCCTGGATCCGGCTCTTGTATACTTCTCCTGTAGCTTCTGTGATCACAAATGGCAAACAATCTAAGTATTTTCATTTATTCAGAGGAACACGACAAGGATGTCCAATAGACTACGTGCACGACGGAACTTCCGGTTAACTTCCGTGTTTCGAGTGTGAGGCCGACAACTTCCTGTTGGTCGTGTTATTGTTGTGGGGAGTTTTGTTGAGTTGCTAGTTTTGAGTAAATAGGAGCGGATTTCGGGTAAAAGAGAGGCGTTTGGTGTTTCAACGCGTGACAAAGACATCACAACATTGTTGTGTATACCCGTGTGCGAATTTGTCAAAGTACAACAGTACTAATATAAGCTTTCCAGTATGTGTCGGTGAGAGCCGAATGGATGGTGAACACGGCGGGAGGACTTTACCCCAAGCAAGACGAGTCGTGTTTCGTATTTGCAGCAATCGGAAAGAAAATGCGTCATGTAAACACGCCGTTCGTAATACTTTGCCCCGGTCAGACTCGTTCGGATCAAAATTTCTTTCCGATCGAGATAGCTGGGTTTACCGATCGTTGTTCATGTAAACGGTCATTCCAATAGTGTGTCGCTGCTGCTCTGGTTTACGTCATGCATAGACGGTGTTTCGCTGAGAGAAAGCTTGTGAGCTCATAGGGGACCGACCAGCGGCTCTGCGGACGCCCCGCGTAAAGCCCCGCTCCGCTCTCGCCCCGCTGGCTCTCCCGTCTCTTTCACCCCTCACGAGGGAGATGCGGGGGGGGGGGGGGGATGCGTGCTCACTGACGTCTGGACCCGGCATCCGAGCTCTGCGTTCGGGCTCCGGAGCCAGTGGACCGAGTGAACCTCTCTGACTGAGCAGATCAGCTGGGTTTAATAATGTGTTTGAGGGGAGGGTGCTGTGCGTTTTGTTATGTGTGAGAATACGGACTGCGAGCCGAGCCGCCGCTCTGGGTTAGCGGCTGCCGGACTCGCGAGGACAGAGCAGAGCACACAGTGTGGGGGAGCTTTTCAGAGCAGAAATGCCGCTCAGTCCTTAGAAACTGTTCAAAAAAAATCACGACACATGGAATTGTGTTTCTAATTGTGCCCCGACAAATAAAGACTGATGTTGTTAGCCAGCAATACGCAAAAATCACCTTTTTCTCCCTGGTCAGACAGACTTCGCATTCACAATTTGGGAAGAGAAAGGTATTGTCAACTTTAAGGACATGGACCTAAACGGTATATTTGCAAACTTTAATGATCTTGCTTCCAAATTTAATCTGCCTCAATCTCACTTTTTTCGGTACCTTCAGCAGCATGACCCTAACTTCCCTGACATACCCCCAGTCTCTGTGTTAAATGAGGTGTTTGAGTTGCCACTCAATTCGAAAAAATTTATTTCCAAAATCAAAGACTGTATATCACTTCATGACAGCGTAGCTCTTCGGAAAATAAGAGGTAGATGGGAGGAAGAACTTGGGCGAGTTATGGATGATAATGTATGGAACAGGGCCTTACAGAGAGTTAACCACAGTACCTCATGTGCCAAGTTAAATATAATACAGTTTAAAATTCGACATAGGGCTCACTTCTCTAAAGGAAGACTGTCAAGAATGTATCCTCATCTGGGTGTCCCAGTGGCTGACGGATCTTATGCAACTACTACAACTTGAAAAAATAAAATATTCAGTTCAGGGATCGAGGGACAAATTTTTCTCAATCTGGGGCCCGGTTTTAGATCACTTTGACAAACTCAGAATTCTACCTGAGGCCTCTTCACATTCTACCATCACATCTCAGTAGTTTATAGTTTAAAATATTCCAACTGTTCTTAAGTATTATTAGCACTGTTAGTATTATTATTATTATTTTTCTTTTTCTTACATATAAATATCACATCAGCTATATATGTTGCTATATCTCTATTTTATGTTGCCACTTTGCTGATCGATTTGGCCATCAAATTGATCACATAGAGATATGCTTTTGTTATATTGTACAATATATATCTTATCCTTGTCTTGCAAACCATGGAGGGGGGGAAGGGGGTTCGAGGTGTTTAAAAAAATAAAAATAAAAAACTGGCCATGTTGTATTACAAATATGAAACTGTATCTTTGTTTCATTGGGTTTCGTGTATGTAACAATTCTCTTTTTGTTTGCAATAAAAACAAATTGAAGAAAAAAAAATTGGAACTGTTATTAATATTTTTTTTTATTGATTACAAAACGCTTCCATAACTAAAAACACATAATCTTGTAAACTATTATTTGACTCCACTTGACAGTAAAACAGTAAAAGAATTTGTGACTTTATTCTTCAGGTTTTGGATCCAGAGTTGGAAGTGGCGGACCAAGCCTTCCCTCCACAGTCCACGCAGCCCTCTGCGCTGAAGATCCAGGTGAGAACGCCGCTCTGGTTCTGGCTAAAGGCAGCGTGGGGACGTACAGACCTGGGCATGCTGCCGTTTTGTTGACTGGATCATTTCCTGAACTTGGCCGCCGTGTGTTTCAGGATAAAGAGATCAGAGCAGTCTTCCTCTGGCTGTTTGCTCGGCTCTTCCAGGGCTATCGTTGGTGTTTGCACATCATCCGCATTCACCCAGAACCGGTGATCCGCTTCCATAAGGTACTCTAAGGCCCCAGACACTGTGGACGCATCACTGACTCAGCTCTGTCTGTATAACTGAAGAGGATTGTTTCCCCAGGCGGCCTTCCTGGGCCAGCGAGCGCTGATGGAGGACGACTTCCTCATGAAGGTGTTGGACGGGATGGCGTTTGCTGCTTTCGTCTCAGAGAGAGGGCCCCCTTACAGAACTACTGACCTGTTTGACGATGTGAGTCTGTCAGCTGTTTTAATGTCTACTTTTACTCAGCGTCAGGTTTCTAAAGAGTCTCCCTCTGCAACCAGCATGTGAAGTCTGAATTTGACCGTAAAAGTAAAAGAAGGGATGGCTGATGGTTTCATTCTTACCTCTGCCAGTACGAGCAGATCTACTGGAAATCTGCAGGAGGTTGCATGAACGTTCTGCTTCCTGTGAGCAGGAGTGTGTGGTGGGATCGGTTGTTGTTTTCCCGGTCTGTGACCATGAGCAGGACGTCACTTCTCGTCCTCGTATTTGCCCGATCTGTATCTACGTGCTGGTGGTTCAGTGTTGCTGAAATTACATCAGCTAAGATTTGAAAATGCTGAAAAACAACCTCACTAGTTGCTGTTAAATAAGTGGTCATAGTTATAGCAGAACTGTTCCATTTTAAAATCCTACCTTAATGAACAATTGCATGCTTGGCCTCCTTTCAGACAGAGGCCTAAAGCTTGAGGTTGTAGCGACTAAACCAAACAGTCGCTGAGAGGCTGACGCTGGGTGGGTCCGGGTTTTGAATGACGCGCTCAAAAACCATAGAGCATAACGAAGTTTGTATTTTTGTAGGTTTTAATAATGGAAAATGAAGGTAATTGAATCCACTTGTAATATTATGATCAAAAATAGAAAAAACAAGGAATCAAGGGAAAAGCACAAAAGCGTATGTAGCGCAAAAAAGCATATGAAGCGTATAAAGCGGTCAACAAAAAATACGGCAACCCAGCTTACCCCCCCTTCCATCTTACACAGGGAAAAAACCACAGGTGAGTTATAGTATATTAATGTCACCGCCCACAACCATGTGACCCACCAGCTGATTACCTACACAATAACCTATAATCAAAAACAAATCTATATTCATTTAACTAAGAAAGACCACACTTAATTCATGGCACCTACAGAGGTGGTGAAGACAGACTGTCTAAAGGAGACAGTTCACTGTCAAGAGCCTTGTGTTGGAGTGAATAGATGAAGCATTAAACTAATCTTTGTGTCTGCTTATTTAATAAAAAGTTAGGATCATTTTCAAGTACAGTGCTCAGAATAAATGAGAGGTCAATGAACAAAAGAAAAATTTTCAAACTTTCCACAAGGTTGAGTTTTATTGAACACTTCTTTAACTCCATAACATAAAATTAAGGTTAATGATCTAACTTAGAGCACGCAGTCTTCAGTTTACTTAAATTGGTTGAAGCAAAAATGAACACACCCTGCAACAAAAACTACTATGGTTAGTGTTTTGTATGAGCATAATGATTTTTAAGGGCAGCACAAAGTCATCTAGGAATGAGCAAGTTGGAGACATATTGCAACATCTATCTTTTTCCATTCTTCAAGATGAACTCCTTTTAGAGCCTGGATGCTGGATGGAGAGTGATGCTCAACTTCAGAGTTTCCCACAGGGGTTCGATTGGGTTCATATCAGGAGACTTACTTGGCCATTCAGTCACGTTCACCCAATTCTTCAGAAATGCAATAGTAGCATTAGAAGTGGGTTTTGGATCATTGTCATGTTGGAAAAGTGCTTGACGACCATTGACAACCATCAACAAAATGCAGCTTCCCCACATCAGCAGTCCCACATAAGGACACTAACACCACCATGTTTCACTGTAGGCATCATGCATTTTTCTTTCACCTTTGCAATACCATACAGTTTTAAAACCATTAGTTCCCAAAACATTGATCTTTGTCTCATCACTCCAGAGTATTGAGTCCCAGTAGTCTTCATCTTTTTCAGCATGGGCCCTAGCAAATTCTAGGCATGCTTTTTTGGGCATGGGCTTTAGTAAAGGCTTCCTTCGTGGACGATAACCATGCGTGGCATTCATCTGCCGTGTGTGCCGTATGGTGTCACGGGAAACAGTCACCCCAGTTTGGCTTTCTACTGCTTTAGCTAACTGCAGTGAACTTTTCTTCAACCCTACTCGTCAAAAGACGCTCCTGTCAAGATTCTATCAATGACCTGGACGTCTCTGTAAGATGGTTGCACTTCCACCTTTCTTAAAAGTTTGGATCACTTTTGCTATAGTATTTTGATTGATATGTAAAGCTTTGCTGATCTTCTTGTAGCTCTTGTAGGCTTTTCTTTGTTAAGAAATGCCCTTTTATAGTCACCTGTGTGCTGGACACCTCTTAAATGAACCATTAGACTCATCTGTGGTTAAATGGCTTTTCTCTTAAGACTATGACTCGGGTGTACTCGTTTTTGCAACATGGGCTTGAATTATTATTAGAAAAATCCCTTTTTTGTGTGTGCAAATTAACATATCTTGTGTGCAATCAATGGCCCACCTTTGTAGGTGTATTTTATAGTAGAAAATACTGATTCTGAAAGAACACTAAAGGTTTTCTGACAAATGTAGTGGGGTGTACTCATTTATGCTGAGCACTGTATTTGCAGCTGATGATGAAACATTCAAATGCAGTTTGTTTTTTACAAGTAGTTCTGCACATCATGCAGGATCTGCATCACACAGATAGTTCATGTGTGAAAAGGACTTTCAGCAGCAGGAACTTTGCTTTATTCTTTCTTTTTGATGGTGTTGATGTTCTTTCTGATCCTGGTGGATTTGGAAGCATTTCTCTCAGTACTGACTACTGCATAAAAAACATCAACCATGTCAACTAGAGGACATTATTACAGCCATTTGTGACTCTTTTTAAAACCTGTTTATGTTTAGTTGACGCCCTTCATCACTCGAATGCTCTCAGGAAATGCTTGAGCTCCTCTTCCTCTCAGCAAAACCAATATATTCAGCTGTAGTAGATCATCTCAGTCTACATAATTTAAATTACATGGAAGAAAAGGAACAAATGAAAAGTTTAAATTAACACCAAAAATTTGTTTTTTGTAAATATTCTGAAGTGCAAGAAAGAGTCACAAGTTGCAAACATTTGACAGCAAGTTTGAGATGCAGCTGAGTCACGGGAATCCTTCCTTCTGTTCCTCTGGAAGCATGTTTTTATTAAAGCCTGTTAATATTCCATTAAAAAAAAGCAAATATAACCTTTACTCATGTGTAAAAAAATCTTCTCTGATGGGAACACTGTTTCTGAAAATTTCCACAGCTGGTAGCAAACCAGGTGGAGCGGATCCGGCAGGAGGAGAGCTGTCCACACAAAGTCTTGAATCACGTGAAGGAGCTTGCAGAGCAGCTCTTCAAAAACGTATGACTTCACAAACTAGATCTCCTGTTGTCAGCCGTCCTTTTCATGGCATGTGTTTCTTGACCTTAGGAGAACCCATATCCGGCTGTGGCCATGCACAAAGTGCAGCGGCCCTCGGACAGCAGCCTGAACCCCACACAGAACCAGAAACCCTTCCCTGTTCTGGATGAGGTTTCTGTGCAGCTCTTCATTGATCACGCTGCTGCCAAACTGAAGACCGCTCCTCCTGTGGTGAAGGCAGAGGTCAAGAGCATGGTGCCATCCGGGCCTCCGCTGGGTGAGCTGCAGAACAAATCATCGTGTGTGACTTGACGTCTCTGTGGGGCTGTGCTGACTGAGCATCTTCTGACTTTACAGGTGACACCGTGGACAGGAACGGCTGTGTGATGGCTAACAGCGCTCGCAGGCTGGAGGTGGTCAGGAACTGCATCTCGTACATCTTTGAGAACAAAATGCTGGAAGCCAAGAAGGTAAGAATCCATTGAGCTCTCAGTCTGTTCCCGGCATTTGTGCTCGAGTTGTTGGAGCTTAAAGAGTCCACCCTGTGTCCAGCTGATGCCAGCTGTTCTGCGGGCGCTGAAGGGTCGAGGAGCTCGGCTCTGTTTCACCCAGGAGCTCAACCAGCACGTCCTGCAGAACCGGGCCGTGCTGGATGACCAGCAGTTTGACTACATAGTTCGCATGATGAACTGCACTTTACAGGTAAGCATGAAAGGAAAAGTCTTTCCACCACTAGAGCATTTCTCTTGAGCTTAAGAGTCTGGGTCTGGTTGAAGCCGTTTTGCTGTGTGAGAGTTTCATCTGTGTTTCTGTTCAGGACTGTTCACACATGGATGAACATGGCGTTGCTGCAGCTCTGCTTCCTCTGGTCACAGCCTTCTGCAGAGTGAGTGTCATGTCAGAGTCTTCCTCATTCCACAAAGTCAACTGTTTGCACAAAACCCCTTTTTGGGGGTCTTTATTCCCCTGAGTAAGATTTATGTCGGTCCCTTTCTGTCAGTAAATGTCCATCCAAATCTACAAATGAGGAGATCCTTAGGGATTTCTAGAATGTTCTAGGTGCTTTTGTCTCCTGAGACCTGCTATAACAGCATCTGTGTGTGTGACAGAAACTGGGAGCAGGCATCACGCAGTTTGCCTACAGCTGCGTTCAGGAGCACACTGTGTGGACCAACATGCAGTTCTGGGAGGCCATGTTCTATAGTGATGTCCAGAACCACATCCGGGCTCTGTACCTGGAGACGGAGGATGGAGAGCAGCACAGCATCTCAGTAAGCACCTGCTTTTAGCTGATCAGCATTCTCCGCTGATCGCTCATCCTGGCGTTTGCTTCCAGCAGCAGCAGCAGGACGGATCTGACAGCAGGAAGGACATCAGCGCTTTGGAGTTGGCCTCGGAGCAGAGCCGGCTGTGGCCAACTCTCGGCAAGGAAATGCAGGCTGAACTGGTACAGAAGGAGGAAAGCACTGTGTTCAGCCAGGCCATCCACTACGCCAACAGGATGAGCTACCTGCTGCTGCCTTTGGACACCAGCAAGAACCGGCTGCTGAAGAGCTCCGGTCTCGGAGATGTGGAGAGCGTCAGCAACAGCTACGTCACAAACAGGTGAAGCCTAGTTGAGATGGTGGAAGAATTTGATCAGAAGTGGGATGGTAATGGAGGCTTGGCTGGCGATGTCGATCCTCCAGAGACATAACTCTTCAGAGTTTGGCTTTGTTGTCTGGCAGCATTGCAGGCAGCATGGCGGAGAGCTATGACACTGAGAGCGGCTTTGAAGATGCTGAGAGCTCCGACGTGGCCAACTCAGTGGTGCGCTTCATCAATCGCTTCGTGGACAAAGTGTGTAATGAGAGCGGCGTCACTAACGAACATCTGAAAGCACTGCACATTATGATACCAGGTAGGACGTGGTCCGATTGGTCCTGATGTGAGGTGGGATTGTGACCCTGAAGCTCTTTGAATGTCTGCAGATATTGTTCAGATGCACATCGAGACGTTAGACGCTGTCCACCGGGAGAGCAAGAGACTGCCTCCCATCCAAAAGGTAACCAATTCCTATTTTTACGTCTCACTGGACTAAGGCCATGCAGAACCCCAGCCAGCCCTGCCCACCCCCCTCTCCACCAATCCCCACAGCTCAGGCTCACGGTTTCCCAGCAGGTACGTCTGTCTGCAGAGACAGAAAGGTTTGAGTCGCACTACGCCTGAGCAGTGCATGCTGGGTGATTGCTCTGTGATGAGCTGAGTGCCTTCACCCTGAAGGATGCTGTTCCTGCATGCAGCTTGTTGGAGAGGGACAGGGGCTTTGTTGGGCCCCACGGGTCAAACATGGATTCTGGCCAGCATCACTGCATGCAGTCTGTGAAAATTCTCATGTCATTTCCTGGAGAGACAGTTTAGTAATGAGTTTGGTTCTTTACTGTGGACTTTACATCTATAACACATTAGTAACACAACCGATACAAAGTTAATGGTCTTTAACGTGATTAGCAGATTTAAAGACTTTACAGCATCAGTTCATCTCAAACTATTTGAGTTTTCTACTTTCCTAACGAAGCCCAGAATCCCAGCTTATGTTGTGTCAATGCGCTTCACAAAATAACAAAAGAAATCAAAGCAAGTTGATAAATTCAACTTGCTTTAAACTGTATCGGGAGTTTGGCCTAAACGTCAGTGTTCATCTGTATGTTTGCTCATCTGAGTTGATGACTTTAGCATCTTTTATTATGGGTGTGCTGGTTGCAAGCGGTGGGGTCAGTTGGCTCCAGCGTTGTTGACCCCTGAGCCTGTAATGACAGTCGGGCCCTCCTCTTCTGTCTGTCTGTGCAGCCCAAGCTGCTGAGACCCACTCTGCTGCCAGGAGAGGAGCTCATGATGGACGGGATGCGGGTCCATTTGGTTCCCGACGGACGCGATGAGGCAACAGGGCTGATGGGAGGGCCTGCTCTTCTTCCAGCTGAGGGAGCCATCTTCCTCACCACATACCGCCTCATCTTCAAAGGCACCCCCACCGACCCCCTGGGTGAGTAATGTCACATGACGACAAATGTGGGAGACCCGCTTCATCTCCTGATGAACTCCTCCTTTGGTTGCAGTGGGTGAGCAGGTTGTGACTCGCTCCTTCCCCATCGCCTCTCTGACGAAGGAAAAGAAGATCTCGGTCACAACCATCGACCAGTATGTTCAGGAGGGGCTGCAGCTGCGGTCATGCACCTTCCAGGTATCCAGAGAGACGCACAGCTCCTCTGTGTGGCACGCACCCTGAGCTCTGACCTGATCTGGGCTTCTTGTTGACACTGCAGCTCATAAAGATCGCATTTGACGAAGAGGTCGAGTCAGACTTGGTGGAGGTTTTCAGGAAGCATCTTCACAAGCTGCGCTATCCTCAGCATGTGCATGGGACCTTTGCCTTCACCGTGGGTCAGTGTGGGAAGCTGGTAGTGGAGCACAAGACCAAAGACAAGAACCAGTCACTGAAGTAAGACAACTGTAGGAATGGGCCTCTGTGCATCCACACACACACGTAAACACACACACCCACTTCTGTAGCCACTGCAGGGCTGTCGAAAACTTCTGAAACTAAGGACTGAATTCTGGACGACAGGAAGTGACTTTGATGGGCGATAAGGTTAAAAAACGGGTCTCCTGGTCTTTTCAGAACCCTCTCCAGAAACCTGGTGAAGACTGCGAAGAGGACAATTGTGCGGCAGAACGTGTCCAGGAAGAAGTATTCTCCGCCCACCTGGGAGAACCGCAGCAGTTTGCAGTCTGAACTGGATGAAGATGAGATTTCTGGTAACTATGAAAACTAAACCGGCGATGTCAGTCTGCAGACGCTCACATTCTGACAGCAGCTGGCACTTTACAGTTTATCTTTATCTTTTAACTTTAGACTTCAGTCTTTTTTAAAAATTCACAATTTCAGGTGTAGATGTTTCTCCAAAGGCTTAAAATGCATACGTTTCTGTTGTAATGTCCTAAAAGCACGCAAAAACCCTTTTTATTGCTGAAATTTCAGAAGTAAAAGCATAATTAATAAGTTTATCTGTGTTGGTCATGGAATGTGTTTGAAAGCATTTTTGTGAAGAACTTTAAAAGTCAGCTCAACCCTCGCTCCGAATCCTTCCTCATAGATTATCAGAGGTCATTTTCTGGGAGCAGATCTTCTCCAGCAGTGGGACGTATATTAACTTTAAAATCCTCAATGTTCTTTTGCTCTTCTTTTACTTTCTGATGTTGTTTTAGCTGATGTAGGTGGTTGATGTTTACTGTTGTTTATCACATGTTGAACTTGACACACTGCCTTTTAATGTTGTGACTGTGTTAAGATGTTTAAAGTTCTCTTTCTCCTTGAAGAGGTTAACAATGATGGGGTGTCTCCGCAGTGTCCGAGGAGGTGGACCACAGCGTGCTCACACTGTCCTCCACCATCCGCTCTTCAGACAGACAGACCATGAGCAATGTTGTGGAGCGGGCCTGCTGTCGAGACTATCAGCGCTTGGGTCTGGGCACGCTCAGTAACAGCCTAACACGTTCGAAAAGCGAGCCTTTCCGGATCTCCACCGTCAACCGCATGTACAGCATCTGCAGGAGGTAAGAAGCCCACAACGACCAAAAGAGGAAGGGGAAACTCTGCTAACTGTGCCTGCTGCTGCAGCTACCCTGGCCTGCTGATCGTCCCTCAGACCATCCCGGACTCCACCATCCAGAGGATCTCCCGCTGTTATCGACAGAACCGCTTCCCCGTGGTGTGCTGGAGGAACTCTCGAACCAAGGCTGTCCTGCTGCGCTCGGCGGGTCTTCATGCTAAGGGAGTGGTCGGATTCTTCAAGTCACCCAACACGCCTACTGCAGGTAGAGAAACTGTAACACCTTCCTCTAACAAGAAAACCCTACGTGTTTAAGACATTTAATAAAAGCTGTATTCTTTAGTTCCAAGTCTCTTTTTGGTAGTTTGTCAGTTCTGCCTCCAAAACACAAGTTCATGTGTGGTCATCATTGTCATTCCATCCCAGCTAGTTTGAAAAAAACAAGCCCCCACCTGGACTCCAACCAGAACGTACCATTTTCAGTTCTTCACATGACTCCCTGAAGCTAAAGTCAATTTCCACTGCCTTCTGTGTTACAAAGCCAACTTTTGAATCTAACATTAATCTTTTATAACCTCGCTTAAAAAATCTGTTGAAAGACCCGTTCTGATGAAAATGGTGATTTTGGTGTTTTTAACATGTTTCTGTAGCATTTTTCTCACAATGGAAGACATATTTGAAGAAAACTAAGATCAAAACTCCATTTCTGAGTTTTCTTTATTCAAATCAGGAGAAGATTAAAACATTCAGTTTAAAAAGGTTGTAGCAGTGATGTTGGTGCTTCAGTCAGCGGGCCAAAAACTCCTTGCTCCGCTTCATTCTGACGCATGAATGTACATCTTTGTTTACCTCATCTGAGCTGGAATTTGGATCTAAACTGTACGGCTGGATAGGTTTCATGTTGCTCCCATTTTTACTGCACCGCTAATATTAGCTTTGGGCTGTGAGAGGCTGTAAGCTAATGGGACAGAGTGTAAAAAAAAAAAAAATTCATGATGGGAAATGGGGGTAGCCTTACTTCCATTCCAACAGTTTAGTCCAAATCTCAAAGGGGCAGCTCTGCAGAAACTATGTCCTTGAAAACGACAGGTTTTTGGATTTTTACAAAAAACGGCATCATCTTCTTTACCCTTTGAAAATTGATCAGAAGATGATTGAAGTGGGACTTGAATGTTTGTTGCTCATTTTAGGGGTTTTCAATGTGTTATTCTTTGATTGACAGGTGGGTGGACTTATAGGCGAGCTCAACAAAACCCACTTTACGTTTCCAGAATGCTGTAGAGTTCAGGCCATTTGCCCTCCCCATGTTTGTTGAAAAGCCTGTGGGTGACGTCAGAGATGATCTGTCTAATGGTCATACAGTATGTTTAAGATTTAAGCAGGAATCCCATTTTACGGTTAAAACAGTCACCAAATAGTAGCATAGTCAAAAACATTGCACTTTGCATAAAGGGAGCACAGATTTATTCAGATAAAAACTGAGATGTCTGAGGCATAACACAGAATAAAATTAATAAAATTAAACAAATAAAATTAAACAAGTTTCTGCTTTAGAAAGTCTTTTTTTACGCTTTTGATTCATCAATGAGCAAACTATTTCTGAAGATACGGTCCAGATTTTATTCATCCTCAACATTTAAAAAACTTTTAGAAGTTTAATTCTGATTTGAATCTAAATCAAACTGCTGGTGATGTTGTGGTCCGTCTCCCCTGGTAACCAGGAAATCCACAGATGTTGCTGCTGTCTCGTCTTTGTCTTCTGAAAACGCTGTAACAGGCTGGCGTGTTTTTGTCTAGTTCCGAATCAGGCCGACTCCACCAGCCTGGAGCAGGAGAAGTACCTGCAGGCCATCATCGGCAGCATGCCGTCCTACAGCGAGAGCAGCGGCAGAAACACGCTGAGCGGCTTCTCTTCCGCTCACATGAGCACCTCAGGTGAGGACGCCCAGTTACGCACAGAAAACACCGGTGCCAGAGAAACCTCTCATCTCTGCGTCTTCTGTTTCCAGACTCTGCAGATAAACTGAGGCAGCCTAAAATCGGGATGCTCATGAAGCAGGTGATGGGCGTGAAGGAGGAGGTTCCCGGGACGTTCAGCAGAGGAGGTGAGGTCCAAACTGGTGTGTTTTGGGCAGTTCTGGCTTCTGTACATGTGAGTTTTGGAGCTGGCCTGGGACAGAGGAAGCGGATTTGGGAGTCATGTAGGGAGAAGGTCCTCATTTGTTGGTTAACTGGCATTTCTGTCATTTGACCTCAGCTCAGGGTAAAAGCGTCAAAGTGTCCTCTCAACCCAAGGGGCCTAACAAGGCCAGGAACCCCCCCAGAGGTACAGTAGGCCTCGCCCCTCAGCCCTTCCTTCACTCGTCTTTAACCAATCAGGTCTCTAATGGTAGATGGGTCTTTTTGTGTGCTAACACTGCAACATTGCTGCTTGTGTTGTTGTGTACACGCTGCAGCTCCGGCTGAGCTGCGTGACGTCCTGCTGGTTGCTTCTCCTTCAGAACTTTAGACTGTCAGTGTGGCGTAGCCGTTTCTCTAAGACGACGGGAGGCTGGCAGACTGGATCATTCCAGCTCCAGCACTAGTCGTCCCTGCGTCCTGCAGCCTCAAACCCCTTATGATCCACTTCTGCTACACTCTGCTGTCTTTGTTCACATGATTTCACAGGAAAGGCTCCATCTGATCTCACTATGAAGGCATGATTCCACCCAAATAAACAAATAAAGAATCAAACCACAGCATAACAGATCTAAATATTTGTGGCTTTTGTTTGATGTTTCCTTTCAGTTTGTGCCAGTACAAATGAACAAATACTGAAACGCAAAAGCAAATCACATTACAAATGACCAAATCCAGAAACACGGACATATAGACACAGCTAGAAAGGGACGTCATATAAAACCAATCGTATATGATTTTTTAAAGTTATTTATTACTGTTTTCTTTATGTGGATGTAATAAATACATGAAACAGTCCAAAAGAATTTTTTAAAATTGTATTAATACAATGAAAATGTACAACACTTTCAGTGTTAAGGGGAATCCCCATTCCGTTAGCGGCTTTCGTTCGATAGCGTTGTTCATTTTTTCTCCACTTTCTACTGTCTCGTTTTGCACTTGCCGGCCGGCTGCTTAATGGAAATTTGATTTGCTCTGTGATTTGCTGTTGTGTTTCAGTATTTGTTCATTTGTACTGGGATTTGATGTTGTTGTATCTTAAATGTGCGCGTGTCTTGCACCCTCGCCCACCGTAATCAGGACTAGAAAAATTGCTTCGTACATCAACTTCAGATTTTAGTAACAAACTTAAAACAAAATATTGTTTTAACCAAAAAGGTCACCCAAACCACACCCCCCAAAAGAAAAACAAGTTCCAATTTTAAAATAACCCCAAAAAAATGTTTGTAAAAAAAACAAATGTGCAAAGAAAATCTGTCTTTATTAAATGTTATATACGGTTATATGTTGTATGAGTACAGCAACATGCAAATGAAAAATATCCATCCACCTTTAGATCCCCCCTGAACCCTTTTGGGTCCTGGGGCTGCTGGAGCCTATCACAGCTGCTGTTGGGTGAGGGCGGGGTTCAGCCTAAACAGGTCACCAGTATGTAGCAGTGATACACAACCACACACACAGTCCACCTATGCAGCATGTTTCTGGACTGTGGGAGGAGGCCACAGAAAATGCACAGTTGCATGAGGAGAACATGCAAAAACTCCACATCGGAAAACCCCAGCCGGCAGCCCAACCAGAGTTGAGTGACAGCAATACCATAAAATAATGTGTCTCAAATGTAAAACAATCGATTCATTTATTAAGACAAAACAGAAACGACAGCGTTTAAAAAACGGACAGATGTAAGACTCTACTGTCAGATCAGAAGGTCCTCAGTGTGTGACCTCAGAGCTCCACTAAATTCTGATCCTTGCATTGTGTGTGTGTGTGTGTGTGTGCCCACATCTCAGGTAGATGGGGCAGTATCCGTCTGACAGGATCGGGAGCTCTACGTCTGAGTGCCTACAACCCTGACGTGGGGCCGCGTCTGGCAGGATTTGAGTCTCCGCAGCCCAACGGCGGGCCAAGTGAGCCCCTCTTCCTACGGCAGCAGAAGGCGTTCCTCTACATCATCGGGGACAAAAGCCAGCTGAAGGTGAGCTGATGATCTGCAGAGGCGTGGGGAGGAGTCGCGTTGTTCTGAACTCCGCCGCTGTCATCAGGGGGGGAAGCAGGACGCGTTCCAGCAGTGGGAGGTGGTCCCCATTGAGGTGTGCGACGTGCGGCAGGTGAAGAACAGCTTCAAGAAGCTGATAAAGGCCTGCATGCCCAGCTCGGTGACGGCGGACGGCTTCCTGCGCTGCGTGGAGGAGTCGGAGTGGATGTCTCTGGTGGGAACCTGCTTCTTCCTTCTGTCTGTCCTCCCTGCTTCCAGCTGCTGTTTGACTCTGACGTCCACATGTTTGCACAGCTGCACAGGGTGCTGCAGGTCTCCGTCCTGGTGGTGGAGCTTCTGGACACGGGCTCGTCCGCCATGGTCAGCCTGGAGGACGGCTGGGACGTCACCACGCAGGTCAGACTGAAAGCCAGACTTCCTCTGTTGTGAAGGTCAGACTGCGAGGTGTTAAGGTTCCTGCTGGCTGCAGGTGGTGTCCCTGGTCCAGCTGCTGTCTGATCCGTACTACAGGACCTTTGATGGCTTCCGGCTGCTGGTGGAGAAGGAGTGGCTGTCGTTTGGCCACAGATTCAGCCACCGGGGGGCACAAACGCTGGCCAGCCAGAGCAGCGGCTTCACGCCGGTGTTCCTGCAGTTCCTGGACTGTGTGCATCAGGTGGGTCTTCCTCAGGACATAGTGGGCTTTAACCTCATCTGTTCATGAAAACTAGAAGATGAGCTGCAATTCAAAGTAGAAAACCCACAAAGTGTCGTGTCATTGACATGATCTGATTAGTTTGTGTTTGGCATCATATCACCCGTCTGTTTGGTTTTTCTACTGACTTTATTCACAAACATTATAGAGGAAAAACATTGGAAATGGATTCAATATTGATCAGTATGAACTGTTTTTTTTATTTATTTTCTTTGTGTGTCAATTCTGATGACAATATCGGACACAAAGCACCAAAGTCTGTGGGTGACCTGCAGCATGCTCACATTGGGGGTGTGGTCAACTTCACTAAAACAAATTCTGATTTTTGCTATGATTTTTTTTTTCAAAATTTTGCCAAAGATTTTTAATTTTGCCATTTTTTTTTTATTTGACTATAATTTTTTGTTAAATTAAGCAACATTTTTTGTTTTTATTTTGCTATAAATTTTTTCTGAATTTTGCTGTAGATATTTTTAGAATTGGCTATAATTTTCATCATAAAACAGTTGTCATTCGTTGTGATGATTATGAGATTATTTTTGGGAAGTTACTGAGAAACTGCTATTGTTTGTCTGGGGTCTTTCATGTACTTTACTGATGGTCCATGCCTGCCTCTGCAGCTTCACATTTAGGCAAACTCCGGCTGGAACTCGTTTTCTGCATCACCACAGACAGAAATAAACAGTTCATTCTGGTCAATAGAACTACATGAGAAGTTCTATTGACATGAGAAACATGTCATTTTTGTCGGCTCAGCATTAAAGCGTGCCCCTCCTCCTCTTCCTTAGATCCACCTCCAGTTCCCCATGGAGTTTGAGTTCAGTCAGTACTACCTGAAGTTCCTGGCTTATCACTACGTCTCCAACCGCTTCCGCACCTTCCTGCTGGACTCGGACTACGAGCGCATCGAACTGGGTAAGAGGGGGGAACAGGCGGCGTGGCGGCGGGTCATTGTGGTGCTTATCTGCCTGTCCATGCAGGAGTGCTGTTTGAGGAGAAGGGCGAGAGGAAAAGTCCTCAGGTGTGCAAGTCCGTTTGGGACTACATCGACCGACTGAACAAGAAGGCACCCATCTTCTACAACTACATGTTCAGCCCAGAGGATGAGGAGGTGGGCGCTTCTCTGACCTTAACCGCCCGGCAGATGCCACCAGCATTGACGGGAACGCTGTGTTTTTGAGTTTCAGGTGTTAAGGCCGTACACCTTCATCTCCAATCTAAAGCTGTGGGATTTCTACACGGAGGAGACGCTATCTGAGGCACCGTCCTATGACTGGGAGCTGCGGGGCCGGCAAGAACGCCCAGAGGAGGTGGCGGACAAACCCGACACCAGCGCTCCCGTGACTCAGCGCCGCATCGTGTGGCCGTGTTACGACAACCTGAGCAAGGTGATGCCAGACGCCATCAGCAAGCTGCTGCAGGACCTGCAGAGTCTGGAGGCTGAGCTGGGCCAGACGGCAGAAAGGTGGAAGGACACCTGGGACAAAATCAAGATGACGCAGAGGACGGACGCCAAACCGGAGAGCAAGGTGAGGAGGCGACTGCTTTTCCCGCCTCGTCAGTGGAACCCTGAGCCCGCTGACTCTGGACTCTCCTCCACAGCCGTCCTTCTCCAGCTCCCTGCTGATGGCGTCCAACCTGAGCCACCAACGCCGCTCTCAGGGAGTCTGCCTGCAGGAGAGCGCTGTTGGGCCTTCCCTTAACCTGGGCTTGGACTGCGAGGGCGGTGCCACCTCCACCCCGGTGCCGGGACGAACCAGCACCAGTACTCTTTACAGCCAGTTCCAGAGCACTGAGAGCGAGAACAGGTGAGGCAGCCGCCATGCGATCACCTGCCCGCCATGTGGTCCACTTCCTCTCTAATCAGTTATCATCTGTCTCCACAGGAGCTTTGAAGGGATTTTATACAAGAGAGGATCCATTTTGAAACCGTGGCGACCCCGCTGGTTTGTTCTGGATAAAACCAAACATCAGGTAAGAAGTATGTCTCAAAACAACAATGACTCCTCTGGTAGGCATCTAACTCTACCCTGTTCTGCTCCTGCAGCTGCGGTACTATAACACCCGGCAAGACAAGGAGTGTAGGGGGTTCATTGACCTAGCAGAGGTGGAGGCCGTCACTTCAGGATCACCGATGGTGACGTCACCCAAAATCACAGAGAAAGCCTATTTTGACGTAAGTGTCAGCTCGGCGGCTTATGCGCGCTCGCCTTCGATGGGTCCTGACTTCTATTTCTTTCCCTCTGCAGCTCAAAACCACCAAACGGGTCTTCTGTTTTTGTGCGCAAGACGCCGCCAGCGCCCAGCAGTGGATGGACAGCATCCAGAGCTGCCTGTCTGACGCCTAGAGGAAGCAGGGCTTCTGACGCTCCGTCCTGTTGAACGTTTCAGCCATTTTCCTATAAAACTACAAAAGAAAAAAAAAACGTTTCCCCTCCTCAGTCTGACCACTATGAGTCTGAATGCACAAAACCAACTAGAGATCCTTCCAGAGCCCCCACCTGCGCATCACCTGTTGAAAAGAGGAGGAGCCTGAAGCCTGGCGGACCAAACCTGCAGGAGCAGACACTGCTGCTCTCACTGCCTCGTGTAGCCACTCAGTGTCTTCAGAGGAGGGGGGGGGGTCCTAAGTGGTTCATGAAGGATGTTCTGTTTAGCCCTTTCCCCCAGCTTTTTTCTACAATCAGAAGTGATTTACTGTGAAAAGCATGAAATAATGGTGGCAGGAAGTGTTTACAGAGTAGATGACCCCCCCCCCCATCACTACGAGGGACGCCTCCTTTAAATCTGTAAGGGAAACTGAGAGGGGCGGGCGTTGAGCGGAACAATGTGGGGTGTCGCACAGTATTATGGGATGTCTTCATAAAAAGACAGCAGGTCACTTTTCCACGTTGGGGCGACGCACTTTCCCGTCTGAAACAAGGGAGGGGTCGCCCCCGCCACCCTGTAAAATCCCCCCCGCTGCTGTCTAAAGGTGAAACTGTAGATTTGTTGAATAAGTCTCTTGTATATACGACTCCAAATTTGTATGTAACGTTTCTAGTAGTAATTTATTTAACTGGTCTTTTCAGTAAAGGTTTTTCACATCACTTTATTTTTTAATTAGGAATCCAATGTGCCAACTGTTTATTTGTGTATTAATGTGACTAATGCTCTTTTTGTTTGGAAACCCTGGTTTCGATACATCACTCCTGATTTCCCAGCAGTCCGAGTAAAGCGGTGGCAGTAGAGTAGGCGGCATCCTCTGAACTCTTGAGTTCTTTTCCGCCAGCGTTGGTCAGACGGCAGAGCTCACCTGTGGGAACGTCACTGCCTCTCCTCGCTGCTTCACCTTCCTCCTCCGTGTACAGCAGCTACAGCTACAAGAAAACCCTCTTTATTTATTTGGTTTTTATTTAGAACGTTCCCTCTGAGCTGGGCTGTCAATCATGTCAGTAGAGTTTCTAGACTCCAAATAAAAAACTGTGGGTTCAAATGTTCTCTGGTGAAGTTCTGTTTCCACAGCGGCGTTCCTCTCAGCGCCTTCAGTTGTTTCTTTTATGACAATGTCTAAAGGATAGAAGGATAGGGTCCAGCCTCTGGGTTTAAAATAAACCCTTAATAATCAAATCAAACCCATCATTTCATCTTCTAAACCCTCTTAATTACACTCACCGGCCACTATTTTTTGGTACCAGGTTGGACCTTCAGAACTGCCTTAATCCTTGGTGGCATCAATTCAACAAGGTAATGGAAACATTCCCCAGAGAGTTTGGTCCATATTGACGCAGTTGCTGCAGATTTTTCAGCTGCACATAAATAATGCCAATCTCCCGTTCCACCACATCCCAAACCATCTCCATTGGGTTGAGATCTGGTGACTGTGGAGGCCGTTTGAGTCCAGAGAACTCGTTACATGTTCAAGAAACCAGTCTGAGAGGATTCCAGCTTTATGACATGGTGCCTTATCCTGCAGGAAGTAGCCATCAGAAGATGGAACACTGTGGTCAGAAAGGGGTGGACATGGTCAGCAACTCAGTTGGTACTAAGTGGCCCAAAGTATGCCAAGAAGATATCCCCCACACATTACACTACCACCAGCAGCCGTAACCGTTGTCACAAGGCAGGACAGATTCATGCTTTTATATTGAGACCAAATTCTGACCCTACCATCCGAATGCAGCAGCAGAAATTGAGGCTCATCAGACCAGGAATTTGGCCATTCTCCTCTGACCTCTGGCACCAACAAGGCATTTCCACCCACAGAACTGCTGCTCACTGGATATTTTCTCTTTTTCAGACCACTCTCTGTAAACCCTAGAGATGGTTGTGGATGAAAATCCCAAAAGATCAGCAGTTTTGGAAATTCTCAGACTAGTCTGTCTGGCACCAACCATGTCATGTTCAAAGTCATTTCAATCACCTTTCTTCCTCATTCTGATGCTTTGAACTGCAGCAGGTTGTCTGGACCATGTCTACATGGCTGGCATGTAGGGGGTTCATTGGCATTGAGTTGCTATGTGATTGGCTGATACACTGATTAGTAATTTACATCAACAAGCAGTAAGACAGGTGTACCTGATAAAGCGGATGGTGAGTGTAAATGGTGTATTCTTATAGAGCGCTTTACTGTCACAGTCCCATAATCATACATTCACTCTCTCCACCTATAGCCAACCAAACAATACATCTTGCTTAACCCTTGTACTATCCTAGGCACTATAACCCTTGTGCTATCTTAGATGACCCCACCCTTACATTGACGTGTTCTCCCTACCATGACAAAGGTGGATAAAGGTGGAAAGATTTCATGTAATCCATGGACACCAGTGAAATCATTGAAGAAAAAAGGTTCAGAGCACTAGTCTCTCTCAACAGTCTAGTGGGTCTAGATGACCCAACTCCCAATGTTAAAGTGTGTTAAAGTGTTAAAGATAGCACAAGGGTTAACATTGGGAGTGAGGTAATCTAGACCCCAATAGACAGTGCGCTGAACTATTTTCTTCAATGATTTGTGATCTTCACTGGTGTCCATGGATTACATGAAATCCTCTTCACCTTTATCCACTTTTGTCATGGTAAGGAGAACACGTCAATGGTCATCTTGATCCCATAGTTCGCACAAGGGCTATAGACACATGGGTGGACGTTCTACCCCTGCACCACAGCTGCAGAAGGTGGGGTTCACTAATCCATGGCAGGGCCCACAACCACCTAAAGGACAATTTGGTCATCAATGATCACAGCACACTGCAGCACCAGATCTCCAAACAAAGGACAGACAACGACAGAATGGGGAATTGCTTTTTAAAGGTCTTTTAAGTGTAGATAATATTTGTGTATAGGTAGATAAGGTTTGGTTGATTTCAGGGAGACAGCATGAAGAACTCAAATATCATTACAATCAGAAGGTCTTTGCTCACTAGCTAGGTCAACAAAAATCTGCTTCAATATGCACAGAAAAGGTAAAAATAAAAAAAATTGAAATCTCCACTTAGATTGAATCCAGATCAAATTTCATAAATGTTGATTTTTTTGAGAAAATAAAACAAAAGGCTGAATTTGCTTTAAATAAAAGGCTGACATTATTGCACACGAGCAGAGGACAATAATACTATTGGAGACGTTGGTGGACCTGCTGTCTGCTTCAGGAGCAGCAAAAAAGACAGGAACCCTACCTGGATGAAGACCACATGAAGACAATGCTGTGCTAGGACGTACAGTAAATGCCTGCATAAGTGCTTTTATTAAGCTTGAAGAGGAAACAAAAAAGAATATTTTCAAAAAACAAGTATTTATTGTTGAGGCATCATTAAAGTCAGCCTGTGCTTTCTGTTCAGGGGCGACCGGGTAAAATCCAACCCACCAGGGAGACCGGAGAAATCTTTGAGGACTTAAAAAAATACGCAGGCCGGCGTTCCCTCCAATTCTGTGGTTTTTAAAGAACTCTGCTACATTAAAAGAGCACAGCTTTATGTGCAACATCAGGAAAAAAAGGCTTTGACATGATTCCTCTCCTCTGTGGCGTTTTGCTTCTGGCGGTCCACCTCGTCGTTGGTTGGCAGTGTCCATGTCCGATAGCATGGCAGAGTGAAAACACCGGAGACCAGGGAGTCGCTCTGGAGGAGGCTGGCGAACGCCCCGCCCAAACTTGCTCAAACCGGCCCGTTGACAGACACTTCCTGCGCTGGCGCCACTGTCTCTCTGTAGAACCACAGATGGGAGAACCACACCCTCAGCCAGGAGTAGCACACGCCCCTTTTTATAAAGCAGCAAATCACAGACCATCAAAGTAAAAGCTCAGTTTTTCCTGATTCCACTGAGACAGAAATCTAAACCCACTACTGCTAAAGCTGGCTCCAGTGGTGAACTTGGTCCCTGACCTGCAGAGCACACAGCACCGTGCAGATCCCAGTTCAAGTATTTGCTGGGGGGGGGGGGGTCTGTACACCCCATGATGCAGATTTTGGATGCATCAGACTGACCTCATCCGTCTTATTAAAGTATTTGTGGGTCTTATCTGTCAGACAGGTTGATTGTTTTCATGAGAATTCTGGCGTGTACGGATCAGTGGGTCACATGACCTACAGGCTCCTGATTTAGCATTAGAACCCCAAACTGTTTAGAACAAAGACAGTGATGATTTATGACCGTCTGTCTTCAGTGGAGGGAGGGTATACTTTGCACCTCGTCTTTTCAGCTGAGGAATGGGTCGTGCTCCTCTGCTAATGTCCTAAATAACAAGTCAAACTGAGCATGCCCAGAAGTGTGGAGAGCCCGAGGCACTTACTTCCTGTCGGCAGGTGGCTCATCTGCGGGCGGCTCGGAGCTCGCAGGAGGATCTGACAGAGACAGTTTCTCCAGGGAGGCCAGGCTCTCCTCACTGTGGACACACAACAACACAATTCACACACAGCAGCTCTGACACACAAACGAACCTCATCACGCCTGACCTTCACGTGGATCTGAACGCCTTAAACGGTTTACCCACAGTTTCTGCGCACTTTTTTTTTACTCACACTTGATGAAAGTTCAAATCCCACCTTAGAGAGGGTGGGGTTGTTGTAAAAAAGCAAATGAGCACTCAGGTTGGGCCTAAGTTCCTTCACTGCTTTGGTGCACTTTACAGGGCGTCCATGCTCATGACTGGTAGATTGTTGAATATAGAACACAATGCATTGCACTTGAATGATTGGTCATTGGTTATTTTTATTTCATTAGAACACAGTGGGTTCATAAATAATCTTTATCAAATGTTCATATTTATCAGGTTTTTACACCTAGAAATCAGTGACATCATGATTGCTGTCATGCTAAAAAAAATGTAGTGAGCCTGAGTCTGAACCGCTCTAAAATCCAGGACACTGGGTTGTCCCAAACTCTGTAGTCTTTTAGGGGTTATGGACTGGAATGGGAATTAGGGCCGAACCTAAAGGCTGATTTCTACTGATCCGTCTGCGGTCCGACTCTGTTGTGTTGACTCCAACAATAGAACGTTCATTGATCAATCAGAATGTTTACGTCGCCTCAGTCACGTGTGTCTCAAATCCATGACTCCACACCAAGCTTAACGCTGGAGTTCTATTTCCAGTGCGTTGACCCGTCAATGTTAAGGTAAAAAGCCGGAGCAACAGGAAACGGGTCTGGGTTACAAAATCAAAACTTTGTTTGTACTTTGAAAATAAAACGTTATCAAAGTTTATTTCATTTTAAGGTGACGGAACCACTTGATAACCCACGTAAATGTTGCAGATAATGCTGCCATCCATTTTCGCCATGGACGACAAAGTTTACTTTAGTCAGTTAAAAAAACGTTCATTAAATAGTTTGTTTGGATTTAATGTAATCATAAGGGTTGGTTGGCCCTCACATATTTACACCTCACTAAATCTGGCCATCTTTGTAAAAACCTAAATCAAAAAGCAGAAATACTGAATGTTTTGTGGTGGTTTTTCCCCTGGGCAATGTGGATGGTTGCCCAGGACGCAATTTCGTAGGGGGCACACTAGTGCCCAAAAAAAAAAACAAAAAAAAACAAAAAAAAGGACAAAAAACAATGCCAGATCCACCACAAACCTTTTGAGGTCAGGTGTCTTGTTGTCGGAGGTGGCTTCCGTGGCAATCTCTGCAGCAGCCTTAGCAGGAGGCGCCCTCTTGTCTTCGTCCTCGCTGTCGGATCCTCCGGAGGAGCTGCTGTCTGAAGCTATGAGCGGAGCTTTCCCTCCTTCTGCTGCTGACAGAGAGCCACAAGAGGTGCTCACTGCTGCGGTGGAACAAACACACACACCTACAGGTCAACACGGCAACTTTGGTTATGTTTTTTCTAGTATCACCCTGTCATAAGGGGGGGGGTCTAAAAGCTCCATTGGCTTTGGAGTGAGAGTTCACTCCTCCAAAAAGAACATTTTATTTCATTCACCAGAATAAAGATTTAAGAATATTTTCCCCACAAGTGTCTTTTGCCGTCATCTGTGCTCCTCTCCATCATGAGAAGTAACCGTCCTTCATTCACTTCTGCTAATGGATGCCTCATCAGCCATTATCCATTACGGATACGATGCCTGACATTAAATTATTCTTTTGTCACTTGAAGACAAAGTTGGAGTTATACCTTTGAAATCTAAGAGCTGAAAGGTAAAAAATTGGGGAGGGCCTGAAACGCCTTTAGGCCTTAAAGCTAAGCAAGGCCATGTCACACAGCCATTATGTACATTTTCCGCATCTTCCACATGTGTAATTTCTGTCTTTCATGATACACCCATGATATACGTGATACAAGTCATTCAGAAAGGTTTCTTGCGTTTGTCATTCGTCGATGTGTTCAGATTTTTCGGCCGACAAGTCTTTGTGACTTTGGTTTTGAGCCGTTTAAAATTTTTGGTCGGTTGAGAATCACACAGTTTATGTGTATTTTGCATAACTTAAATGCAATCATTACTTAAATCTTACACAATTGTTTGTCTGATTAACTTTTCCCACAACTTTTATATTGCGTATATGGCACACATATCACGTTAAAATTACAAAATCACACGAATCACTAATGAATTGCACATCTACAGTGCACGGATATATAACTTGACGATCTTTCACCCGTCCAACAGTCTATACCGAGTGGGGGTCTCCTACCCGACCCCCCGTCCAGAGTGGTATCTCTCTGGTGTCGACCAGGGAAATTCGACAGTTTAATGAAAACAAAGCATCGGAGCGACTCGCGGCGGGAGCTGACCATGGTGCTGACAGGATGTGATTTCTGCTCAGTGCCCTAAATGTCAAATATTTTCATGACTATGAAAATTGTAGATTCACACTGAAGGCATCGAAACTATGAATTAACATGTGTGGAATTATATACATAACAAAAAAGTGTGAAACATCTGAAAATCTGTCAAAGTAGCCACCTTTTGCTTTGATTACTGCTTTGCACACTCTTGGCATTCTCTTGAAGAGCTTCAAGACGTAGTCACCTGAAATGGTCTTCCAACAGTCTTGAAGGAGTTCCCAGAGATGTTGGCCCTTTTGCCTTCACTCTGTGGTCCAGCTCACCCCAAACCAGAAGTCGGCAACCAGCAGCTCTGGAGCCAAATGCAGCTCTTTCATACCTGTGCTGCGCTGTGCTCTGTGTTTTTGTAAAATAACTACGTTAATTCCGGATTATAAGGCGCTACTTTTGTCACACGCTTTCAACCCTGCGGCTTATTCAATGATGCGGCTAATTTATGCATTTTTTTCTTTTTTTCATGCATTTTTTCTAACGGCCACTAGGGGCGCTTGAGCAGAAAGGGTAAGAGTGAGGGTGAATACGGTATGTGTCGAGCAAGACGCAAGTTTAATGTAAATTCCTGCTTTGTGAATGAATAGCACGAACACACCATCATCATTGAAAATGCAAGAAAAAATGCATATGACACCATCACCAACGGGTTTGGAACAGCCAGTCTGCTGCGTGACGGAGAGGACAGCGCAAGTTCAGGAGTGAATTTGCCTCAGGATGAGAGTGACACTGACAGCGACAACGAAGGAGAGACAGAGAGAGTGTGTGTGGCGAAGAATATCTGACGCTATTCCAATCTGACACTGAGGAGGAAGACTTCCATGGTTTCAGTGCCCAGGAGGCGTGTGCCGCCTATAAGTTACTGCTGCTCTCAGTGACTTTTTTTCTCTCTCTCTCTCTCAGTGACTTTTACCGGTATGTTTTTTTTAACCAGCCCTGTTAGTGCTGTTACTACCATATTGCTGCCCTGGTCACCGCGGTAATGAAGCAGCAGGAGTAGCGGTGTCGCTGTTATACACACATATACATATATACAGATATGCATGTGGCCAGGATAGGCTCCGGCAGCCACGTGACGAAGATGCGAAGATGAATGAAAAAGGATGAATGGAGAAAATGCTCCATATATATATATATATATATATATATATATATATGACCCATTTTCATCAATGCAACACGAGCAAATTGTACGTAGTGGCTGTGTGACACGGCTTATGGAAAATGACTATAAGAATACACTAGTATTTAAAGACAATGTACACAAAACCTTTACACTTTTGTGGGTCTTGACTGTCTTTAAGGATCTCTCACTCTCTCACATACACACTAAAACATTTACTAAACGCTGCAGGTGTTTTGTAGTTTAAATATAAAAAAGTTGACAGAAACTGTATTTTATAAATGAGTCCATAGAAGATCGGCTTTTCTGTCCCAATCAGACTGTATCCAAAAGTCTGTGACAGTGACACTCACCAGTCTTGCTGTGGTTTTGTTTGGCTTGTTTGTCTTCAGGATCAGCTTCTGTCCTGCAGGACAGAGACAGAAACCGGTTTAAGGACCGCTCTTCCATCTAGATCCTGGAAGCAGAACTCACACAAGCTGTTAAAGTCAAACGTCAAACATGTCTCACCCGTCGAAAGGCTGGAACTCCGTGAAGTTGGCCCAGCCCGTTCCCTGGGAATCTCCATTCTTCGCCGCCTCCTCCACCGTGTCAGCTGGGCCCTCCCACCCGGATGCACTCTGGGACACCCCAGTCCCTCCAGAATCCCTGAAATCTGCCGTCCAGCCAGGATTTGCTGACTTATGCTCAGAGTCGTCCCCATCGTCCGACCCAGACCCGTGGTCCTGCTGCCGGTCTCCGTTTTCCATGCTGCTTCTCGAGCTTCCCTCCAAAGTCTGGGAGACCCCAAACCTGGACGGAGAATTCCAGTCAGAAGACACACCTCTCTGAGGTCCAGCAGAAGAACATTTTCAACATGTTTTTACTGCATTTATCTATTTAAAAATAGAAATCTATTTCTCCATCAAAACAAACTGGATCCTTTCCATCTGATACTATGACGACAGCAAGTCTGTCATTTAAAGGTTTCCAGGTTCATCCGAAATAATTTCAATCCACCTCGTTCTGGATTTAGCTTGTGTTGCATAGTTGATCTCCTTCTCCTCCCAAATGTCCTCCTCTTCTTCAGCATCATCAAACTGGCGTATCCTTTCCTTGCAGCAGGCCTCAAAAGCTGCCGCGTTGGCCTGAGGAAAAGAGAAAAGGCTGCTGGGAAAGCTTGTTCAACCTTCAAAAGCACAGGAATCTTCAGCCAACACTTACACTGTTGTCATCAGCATCCAGATTGAAGTTGATCTCAGCAATTCTATCAAATGTGGCACTGAGAAAGAGGCAAAACCCAAGGAAAAGTGTAAGACCAATCACAAAAGAAACTTTCATTCTGGAAAAAATGAAAAAAGCGAAAAACTGACTTGATGTTTTCATCGTGTTCACTGAATTCCTCATCGTTGAAGCCAAACTGATCCACAAAGTTGGCGGTCATCTGCTGGATCTGATAGTCTGCGAAAGTCTGCAAGGAACAGGAAGTTCAAAGGGAAGCTCTTCCTGTCAGCTGCTGGATCAACGTGGAGGAAGTGTACCTGCTGCAGGGACAGGTCGTTGGGGAAGGGGCCCTCCATGTCGTCGTCCTCGCTGGAGGAGTGCATGTTGTGGGTGCTTACCTACACAACACAAGCTCAGCATCACACACCTGTCTGAACCTGCAGCATAAAAACATGCTGCACAAACCAACAGACCTTTAGCGCACTCTCCCAAAAAATCTAAATCAACTTTCAGTTTTAGTCTGATGACCCTATCCTTCGACTCCTAATGATGATGGCAAATAACGAGAGCAACTGCAGGAATTGGAGATCATAGCCAGACCATCAGAGCTTTCTTTTCTATAAGCCAAGTCTAAACTGTATACATTTTACAAAAAAAGACTTTTCAGTCCAATTAGCTCTGTTGTTTTTAAGATTTCCACACACCAACAGTCTAACTGATTGCTATGATAAAAAAAGGGACGGCGCCTGTTATCCATGCAAATTTGTTTAGTTAGATAGTTCTGAAGCCAGCAAACTCCTGACACACACTGTTTGGGTCAGTCAGGTTCTGCTGTAGGCTCTGCTGTGCAGCCCTGTTGGAAAAGGAAGGGGGCGTCCTAAAACTGTCCCCATAAACTGAAAAACTGAGGGGTAAATCCCAGCTCCTGGACCCCATTACCATGACCCTCCCTCCACCCGACTTCATACTCAGCATGGTGCAGTCAGGCAGAAACTGTCCAGCTTCATCCAAACAGAGCAGAGAGGATTCTTCCCCCCCAGAAAGTGTCTTCTTTTGTCCAGAGTCCAGTGTTTTACTCCGTTACTCCAAAGTTTTGATTATGGATGTTTGAATGCAGTTTTTACATTGACCTTAAAGAAACCAGCTTTAGTCATCGCTGATTTGAAAGTTTAAATTTAATCTCTGCCAACAGACTTGAGGCTTCGCTAACTTCAAGGAATTGCTCATTTTCTGAGCGTCATCAGGCGACACACTGGAGTGGCAGGTTCATCTAACATCCCATCTGCTACTGCCTAAACAATGAAAAGGGTTCCACACCAGAGCCACAGTCTGAAAGAGGCTGTTCTGAGCTTGCCAGTCTGAAACTGAAGAGTTTAGCTCTTAAGGAACAGCTTTGTAAAAGTTTTGCCCCAGGCTGATCTGTTCCAGAAGAAAGATGTCTGACCAGCTCCACCGTGTTCCTCCTGTTGGTTTCTCTCAGAGTCTCGTCCACAAAGCTCTCCCAGCGACCCCTGCAGTCTTCTGGCAGCTCTGCAACAAAAACTCGGTCACTGACATGTCAATCAAAACAGGGCATTATGGGAATAATGCTATGGGACTTTAATACCTTTGATGAGGTCAGCAATCTGGGTCTGAACTGGGCCTTTCTCCAGGTTCTGCACCACCATGTTGGCAATTCTAGTCAAGTGACCCATGTTTCCTCTTCTGGTACCACCATTAGCCCTGGCATGCACAGGTTCATTTTAGACCAGTAATGTAGGGGTGTAAGAAAAAAAGTCGATTCAGCAAAATATTGCGATAGTTTATTTGGCAACACTTGTATCGATTCAAAATGCTGCCAGGACGATATTTATTTAATTATGTCTGAGCATCCTTCAGTGGCTGACTCTTGTTGACTTCACCCTCCGACCACTAGTTGGCAGCAGAGCACACGGAGCCTATTTGAGCAGCTCTACACCACACAGGACAACAGGAAGAAGGCAGCCAGAGGCAGCTTGTTTCGTTGTTATGAGACATGAATTACTTCATTTTAACTTGGGATGGATACCAAACAGAAACTCTCTGCCATGTTGTTGCCAGTAAAGTATAAAAACGTGGATTGCTGTGCTTTTTAGCGCCTCAGGTAAATAAGAGTGAAGCACGGCTGCGGCTAATAGGCTAATGCGCTTAGCATTGGCTAAAATGCTATCGGCAAAGGAGCGGGCTAAAGTTCTTCAGAACCTCCCAGCAATAGATTCTAAGTTAAGCGACCTGGTGGACCACAGTGATGTGTACAACGCTCTGAAAAGAAGGCCGACATCGTGGCGAAATGCGTTACCAGTCACTTGTGAGAAGCGTGGCTGCAAAGGTGCAGCAGAGCAGATTGTTATGTAAACAAAGCACCTTCTTTGTCACATTAAAGCAACTTTCCTTCGTTCTGTCCTGCTGCCTCATCATCACACTTTATTGTTTCTGGAAAGGATCAGTGTGTCCCACCCCACCCTTTATTTTTGAAGCAACATTCCGGCTCCTGAACCGTTTAAAAGTACTGGAGAAGCTAAACTATTAAGAAATGTTGAAAATAAACAGCATTTTATTTCCCCAATAGAAACCTATTGGTTAAGGCACATTCATTATTTGTTTTTTCTCATAATGAAAAATATTTTGTTGTGGAAATCAGACAATGTTAACTGTTCCCTTTCTATTTTAACTTACCAAAATAAAAGCACTATGAATTTGCTTTGGCAAATGCAACTTATATATGAGATACAGCTGCAGTGCTTGACATTGTGCTCATTAAATAAACTGAATTTGACCATTTTATTACAGTGGAAGACAATAAAATTTAGGTAGAGTTTTTTCAAAGTCTTTTTTTTTTTTTTAAAAAGAAAGAAAATATGTTTCGGTAAAATATCTGGATATGTATCGTAACGCGGGGCGCATATCGGGATACGTATCGTATCGCCAGACTCTTGCCAATAGATCCCCCTACAGTAGAGCCACCCCTCCTCCCTCTTTCACCCGCTCCCTTTCATGCGGATGTTTCCCAACACTCCTGCGCGTTCAGCTTGCATGTCCTCCTGCATTGGCAGCTTTTGCCTTGTTAAAGGTCATCTTCAACATCTAAAGTTACTTTAGCATCAAAAGCAAGTTTATGGAAATGTTTCAGCCCTCTGAATTTCCTAAGCATGTTCAGTTTTAATTGTGAAGCATTCATCCATGCATTTTAGCAGAATGTAATTTGATAGTTTTTCTCATAATCACAGTGAAAGCAGCAGGAAAATTACACCTTACTGTATTTTATCATTCTCCTCCCAAGCATCAAGGATCCTTTGAACCAAGCGACACTTCTGGAAGAGCTGAAAGTTCAAAACAGAAAAATAAAATCCATAGGGCTTCCAGGTAAAAATGATTCTTTTATTTCCAGACACTTACATGTGCTACAAGGGCGTTATGAACAGAGGTCTGTGGATCGCTGGCTGAACTTGTCTCTGCTCCCTCTCCCTGCGTGTCTGAGATGGTATCAGCGGGCTTCGTATCATGGTTCTGGAGGCCCGGACCAGACAGCTCCTCTGAAGACGGATGGTTCAGCACAGCCGACACGCACAGCTCCACTTGGAAGTGCAAAAAATTATTCCAGGAGTATTTGAAGAACAGATCCTACATGAAGAACAAAGATTGGAAACAAAATCTAGATTAGGAAACAATACAGACCAGATTATGTTCTGAAGAACATGAAAACAATCCCTCAAGCGTGTGTTCAACAGAACCATCCCGAGGCTTTTCTGCAGATCATGGACACTGAAAGCACTTGGGGTTTTCTTTGTTTACAGCCCAAAAAAAGATCTTTAAACGTTTTATTAATCAGATGAATCCTTTTTGATCTGAGTCCTTCTGTAAGATAAAAGAGAAAAGTACATTCTCCATACATAGTACTACACATATGATGGTTCAGTAAAAAAGACTGAAAAAGACCCATTGTTTTCTACAGAAGGTAAAACTACATTGAAACAGTTGTACTACGTGAAAAACAATGTAAAGAGAAAAAATAAATGAATATTGATCATTCTGAGTTTATCTAGACACAACTGAAAAAACAAACAGCTCTATATCTGCTAAAGAGTGGATCCACCTCTGAACATGAACCGTACTTATTAAGTTCTAATCACACGTCTGCTCTTTTAAGGTAACTACTTCCCACCTTCTGTCTTAATAATAATCATTTTTTGTTTGTTTGTGTATCTTTAGAAATTGTTTTTTTTGGTTATATTTAATAATACCTGATGTCATTGTTGTTAAATCAACTGTGTGTAAAACCACAATACAAACCAACAGCTTCTCTATCAAAGAGATCATAGAGGAAAATATATAGCTTAGCAAAGAAAAGCAGTTCATCCTCTCATCTACTGAAACATAGACGTGTGCTTTATCTGTGATGTGTGCTGCTTGTGTCAAATGAGACATTTTCAAAGGGTTTTCTTTGTTTGCAACCTGAAACCAACATGGCCGACCTCTACTTTAGAGACTTCATGTGACAATGGGCAGCTGACCGGTCCTCATCAGCTAGCTAAACCCACTCTAGCCGAGTACCGTATTTTAACAACCATAAAGCGCACTTAAAAGTCTTAAATTTTCTCCAAAATGTAGGGGGCGCCCTTGATTCTTCCCGGCTTGAGAGCAGGGGAGGGAAGTGTGGGTGTGAAAGAAGAGACCAGATGGGTTTTTCCACGCGTCTCTGTTAATCTGTGACTTCAGGCATGCACATCTCACAGATGCTGTGAAAAAACAAGTGAAGCAAATGAACTCAGAGCTTGCTGTCATTCCGGGAAGCTTGACGAAGGAACTCCAACCACTGGACATCGGTGTAAACAGGGCGTCCAAAGTGAGGTTGCGAACAGCGTGGGACTGATGGATGACGAAGGGCAAACACACTTTCATCAAGACTGGGAGGCAGCGCCGGGGGAGTTACGCCACGATTTGTGAATGGATTGTAGATGCTCGGGCTAACGTGTCTGTTTGTACTGTTATTCGAGCTTTCGCAAAAGCCGGCATCATTCATGAGGAACCGCACAGCAACGAGACAGACTCTGAAATGACAAAAGGGAACCTGGCGTGTTTGAAAGAGATTTAGCCCAGCTGTTCATTTCAGATACATAAGATGAGGAATTTGATGGATTGTTGGATGCTGTCTCATGACTGAAAAAAAAAAAAAAAATCACAACAACTCCGTTTTGCTCCCGCTGCCTTTTTTAACGAGCCTGCGCCTTAAAACCCAGTGCGCCTTTTGTGTGTGAAATACCGAAAAATCACCCATAACTGAAACTGCGCCATATAACCAGCGCGCCTTATGGTTGTGAAAATACGGTAAGTCCAGATGGAAATTAGAGATGCAGAGTTGAGCTAACCAGTAGTAGGTCCATGGTGGTAAGATTGCAGAGCTCCTGGCAGATGGTAGGTGAAGTGGTCTGCAGCAAAGCAGCCACCAGCCGAACCACATGAAGGCGAGCGTTCCCAAGAGGCTGTTCAAGAACGCCAACGGTCGTCAATATTGCACTTTTCTAGTGAAAGAAAGAACAAGCGTCATCTTCTACACCAACTTTGTCAGTTGCAGGGTGATGGGATCACTGAGGCCAGCTAACTGTAGGACAGAGGTAGGGTTTAGTTCAGTTTAAACAGAGACACACACAGACCAAAGGGACAATCCCCAATTAACATGTGGGAGAAAGCTGGACCAACCAAAACATGCATGGACGAGGAGAACATGCAAAATCCACACAGACAGGACCTAGCTGAGATTTGAACCGGAGCCTTCTCACTGTGAGGTGCTGACCACTACAAATGCCATCATATAAAGTGTCTTCACAGCACCAAAAAAGGGACATCAAATCCAAACCTGAACTGAGCCAACCAAAGAGTAACATGACAAACAAGCATGACTAGAACTGTTCTTAAACAGCACATAGATCAGCGTTTGAAAGCATCAAATCATGAGTTTAACAAAGTGTTACCTTAGGGGGATCCAGAAGAACCTGCTGGAAGTCCTTAAGATGGGACTCGATGGCATTTAAAATACTGCTGCTGACAGTGTAAGACCTTTCATAACCCTGAGAATACAGATCCATCAACCCCTCCAACCTGCCAACAACACATAGGCAAATACGCTGATGTTTAGTGGATGTTACAGCCTCACAACTTTTCATCCAATCCTGGAAAACTAAAGGAACCTAATGAGCATTGCAAGACTCACCCGGACCTTCTGGTCTCCAATAAGGTAAGTAGCACTTGAGTCCCGTTAACGATGGAAGTCTCGCTCCTTTCCCCCTCAAACATGTTTTTGAGAAGCCCTGCTACAGTCTCCTGCCTTAAAGACATGCAAGGATGAGCGACAACAAGCAGCCAGCACACACGGCCTTTCCTATGGCTGAGGTTAAAGTTATGGCTGCAGATGATCACATCAGCTGGGCTCATCACAGACTTCAAGAGTTGAAATCTTCAGTTTTTGTCCAAGAACCTCAATGAAAAATAAAGTTTAAGAACTTACATTTCTATGACAGCCAATAGTGGGTCCGACTCCACGTTCTCCTGCATCTGATTGGCCTGGTCCCGACTAAGGCGAATTATGTCACAAAGCGTTTGGGAGGCATTTGATTGTCTCTGGAAGATAAATGTGATGTGGTTGACACTCTTTAATGGTTTACCAATTTGCCCACCGGGCTTGAGCTTTGAGCAAACAGGAGGTGAACCCTCGGCTCCTCAAAGCAACCCCATCAGTCCTCACCTCTTCATCTTTGCCAGAATGAATCAGCTCCGTGAGTCTCTGGACCAACTTCTCCTCATTCAGCCACTGGAGTAAGAAGGAAAAACAAACCAATCTATCAGCTTCCTGTCTTCACAGCAGCTTTTGTTTCCACTCAGGCCCGGGGCAGCTAACCTGCAGGACCTCCTGCCTCAGCGATGCAGGCTCCACACAGCTGATGAGGCGAAGCAGCAGGTCCATCATGGCAGAGGCATCGATGTGTTTGAGCACTAGACCGATAAAGCCTTCTTTTTTCTTTAGAAAGGTAATCAACTAAAAAGCAAAGATGAAAAATTTTCAGCTATAGAAAACAACCAGAAAGACATTTCAAAAAGCATTGCATTCAGCGGACCTGTTCAGTTTTCCTGGCAATCAGGTTGCCGATGGTTTTGCTGAAGAAACTGGCCAGTAAGGGGTTGAGGGGGGGATCCTGCTCCAGGAAGTGGTAAAGCATTTCAAGAAGAGACTCATCCCCGCCAAGCTTATCGTTGATAAGGGACACATCTGAGGTTAGGAGCTCACACGCAACATTTGGAAATCTTAAAGAAAAAACACACAAGGGACCTCGTTACGAGTGACTGGAAGAAAACTTAACAATAAGAAAAATGTAAAGGCTTTATTTCATTAGACTCGAATGAGTGTGAAGCAACTGCTTTTCCAGTTTGGAACAGCTAGAAATACAAGTGGCACTGCTGAAGAGGGTTGAGGTTTTGACAGCCTAAAACCTGCGAGGGTCTGCTCATTTGGCAGAATAAAGGACTGGAGGGGCTTTCATGCGGTCACAAAGACTTCTGAGCAACAAGTTGTCTGTGAGAAGGTTCCTGCTGGGTTTTTCCCCACCCGAATGCACTGAGTGTATTTGTATTTCATTAGCAATGCCTGGCTGTCACTTGGGCACTAAATTACCATGGAGAAATTGTAATCTAGATTTCTATCCGTTTTTTGTCTTGATGTAGTGTTGTTTAGAAAAAAACCCTGAAGTTGCTTGTCTGAGTGTTTGTTTATTGAGTCTTGATGAGTAAATTCTTAGAGGACGGTTGTTTTTCTGTAAGTAAAAATGATAATTGAAATTAAATGTGGTTATAAACTGCAGACTGTCACTTTGAAGAAGTTTCAGCTGCCTTCAGGAGGACATTTTTATTTTTACAAACAAGACAGTCTTCTCAAAAGTTGAATAAAGTTCATTTTATTAGCTGTTTATGCTTTGAAAGACCCTCAATTTCAGTGATCGTTGTACCAAAAAAAAAAAGATTTGTCCTATAATCAGTCTTATGACATTGAAACTTATTCTTCAATTTCTGCTGGGATATGTTTATTTTAAAACAGGCAACAATCTGTGCACAAACATATCATTCATAATTTGGCACAAACCAAAGAATCTTGCACATTTTGTTTATTACCAATAAAAAAAATTAACAACTCACAGATCAAAGTACTATTCAATATATTATGTGTGGACACATAGAAACCATTCACACATAATATATTGAATAGTAAGAATTGTGCTTTGATCTGTGGATTGTTAAATTAGATTTGTGATCCCTGCCGAAGTAACGGTCCACAGCCAAGCATCTCAGTCCGGGGTTCATCTCTACCAAGATGACCAAGAACATCCAAATACAAGCTCTGCCAGAACCTTCCGAGGGCAAACTAACAAGAATGTAACCTTGAAAACATGCAGGCTCCAGACTGAACTGGTTTGGACTACCTGGAGTTTGCTGAAGCAAAGACATCAACAAGTAATCAACATTTATGGGAATTTCTGCTGGAGATTTGGACAGAACTTTCTGAAGAATATTTCCTTATTTTTGTCAAATGACATGAATGCTGCTGCTGTGGTACGTAAAAAGTGGCTACTGCGAATTAAAAGGTTTACAAAACATTTTGTTTTATAAAAATGCTTGCTGGGTTTTTTTTTGTAACTCCAGTTGTATATGTGTACAAACCTATTATTTCAAGGAAACAAAACATTTTCAATAAAAATCTGAAAATATTGGAGTGTTTGAAAACATTGATTGGTAGTTTCTCCCTATTTTCCATCATCAGTGCCCACAGGTCACTAGAATACAAAGAAAAAAATAATTTTTCTATGTGCCTTTAAATCAGGAATCTAAAGCTTGTAGATTAAAAAAAAGAGAGAGAGATATCGGTAACTTCAAAAATATTGAACGCCAAAATGACTAACAATTCAAGTTCTGCCTAACTGCTAAACATGACATTTAAATGTTCCAATAACTTTGTTACTAATACTTTTATTTACTTCTGTTGTGTGCTATGTAGTTCCAGGAAACTTGTATGAACTAAATGTAAAGACACAAGTTTGTTGCTCTGCTTAATTTTCAGAAGAAAGGGAGAGAAGGAGAAGGGAACAAAAAAAGAAAGCAGGAGACTAGTGTCAGCAGGTGTAGAGAAGAAACTGCAGATCTTAAACCCAGATTACACCACCATAAACTAAACCATGTTGTCTGACTTTACCTAAAACTCTCATTAAAAAGCACATACTTCATTACAGTTCAGCATTATTCAATATAATAAGTCCTTAGGTCCCACAAGCTAAAGTGAGACCCACAAAAGCAGTAAAATATCCTAGTGCTTCGATTAGATAACAGCTGAATCAGCTGGACCTGTAACCTTTATTGTTTGGTCCTGAACCAGAGCTGCCTAACCCTCATCCCAGAGAGCTGCTGCTCCTTTTCCAGCTATCCCTGCCCTACCTTTAGCAGACTTCCTGGATCAGGTGATTCTGAATTCTTACTGACTGAACATATCCAATCACATGCAGTTCTGGTGGTTGTGTGAGGATGTGTGTGTCTGTGTTGGAGCTCACTTGAAGCGGCTCCTCTCCTCCAGGTCAGCCGGTGGCTCTGTGGTGATGAGGCTGACCAGCTCCTGCATGCAGTGGTCCTGGGAGAGGAAGAGCAGCAGCCGACGGTTCTGGGCCTTACACTCCTGCAGGACATCGTCCTCCTCCATCAACTCTTTCAGCGTCACGTCTTCTCTGTCCAGCAGCTGGTCAATGTGGGAGGTGGTGTGCAGGTCAAACTTCCAAAACATGGTGGCTGCTGGGACGAGGGGCACGGCCCTGTACCGAGGAACAGCAGAGACGAGAGAGTAAAACAGGTGGATGAAAGAGCCCCAAACAGTAAGAGAAAGTGGGAGGAATGCAAAAAAGAAAAACGGAACAAACAGCTTTAAATAGAACATTTCACTCATTTTAACAAAAATACATTCTACACACCAGTGAAAGCTATCATTTTAATAAAATTAAAGCTGAGAGAAGTCTGTAAAAAAAAAAAAGTACTATTTAAGGTTAAAATTGTTGCGTTGAAGCAACACAATGGTGCGCTCACTTAGCATTAGGGCTGCACGATATGAGCAAAACTTGCGATATGGGATATTAGTGATCAATATTGTTATAACGATATATTTGCGGTATATAAACAAATGGCAAAACAACCGAAAACATCATTCCCATTTAATTGCAACAGTTTAAAAAAATTATACTCCAAATGACCCTCGCTGACGTAAGAGGCAAACATCTAACATAAAAGGGCTCATCTGATTGGTCAAATGCCTAAATGGATTTATTTGATTTGTTAAATGCTTCAAGCTGCCATAGGATTGTTTTAGCACATTTAAGGTAACCATTTATTGCGATTTTTGCTGACTTTTGCGATATGGATATGGCACTACTTGATATTGCGATAACGATAAATTTGCGGTATATTGTGCAGGCCTACGTAGCATTTAGGAACCGTTATGAAGCTAACACTGAAAACCCAACACCATAAAGATCCATGTGGAAATCATTTATGCTGTGAATATCAGTCTAAAACTCAGGCATCATCTAACAACAACAACAAAAAAGCCAGGACTACCAAAGTCAAGTACTGGCACATACCAGTGGATGAAATGTGGATATCTTTAATCAGACCTCCCCCGGGGGCAGGCAGGCATTTATGTTTGTGCAGACAGGAGAGAGTGTGGCGAGGCCTGGCATTTATCAGCATCAGTCTCTTCTTAAAATGCAGGGCTCTTCAGGAGATGAGACGCAGAAAGACTCATAACCTGGAAAACTGAAAAGGTTCGTTAGTGAATCATCGGGACTTGTGTCACGGCTTATGGAAGAACCCCGGAGAAACCACAGGGTTAAATTTGGCCACTACTTTATTTTATTTATTTATTTTCTTTTTTTACTTTTTTTATTATTTTTTGACCGCTGTTAATTGCTGTTACCCAAAATGAACAAAGACTAACCTCTAAATTAATTTAAAGGCCAAGAAGAAAACTGTTGTTGGGTTCTCCAGGGTTCAGCATTCATATAGAAGACAAATGTTTAAAAAGCCATTTGAACACGAAGTTCTGTGTTCATCCGTTGAAAACAGTTGATCAAGATTAGTCTAGCTCCTTGTCTGGTGTCAGTAGCACAACAGTAATAAAGGTGATATTGCTGCTGAATGTTTCTCAGATCAGTTTTTCCAACCCTGGTCCCCAGAGAACACCATCCAGCATATCTCCAAACCTTCCCAGCTGTCAGCATCAGACTTCTGCAGAGCTTTATGATGAGCTACATCAGGTGCTTCACCGTGCAGGACAGCGTTCCCGACTGTTCAAACTACTGTACATCCACAGGCAATCTCAGGCTGTTGTTTTCTCTGACACTCAGTTTCTATGGCAGCTCAGCTAAAAACACAAGCAGCTTAGTAAAATAATTAGCCTTGGTAAGTAACTCTGCCAAAGTCAATGCATCAAGTGTTGATCGTGGAAGTTAAACTAAAGGAGGAAATCAAAGAGCTTCCTTCTTTTTCTTTCCTATTTTCCTGAGTAGGACCTTTCCCTCCGCCCGCATTAGCCGAGGCAGCCGTGTCCATCTGGCACACATTTACAGAGTACACAAGTGCAATAATAACCCACTGCCGAGCACTCCCTGTGGACACTGAGCAGGAAAGCAAATGCTTGACTTTACATCCAAAATAGAACCCACAAGAGGAGAGCTCGACAAACAGTCTACCGGCAGACATCATGCATGATGAAAGGAGGAACAATGATGCATGAAGAGCACGCATGTGGACGCTATGACGTGAAGCAGGCTCTTGTTTGGTTAAAAGCAGCAGAAATAAAGAAAAGGGAACGTTAACAGTAATTCTTCTTTACTTGCACAAAGCTTCAAAAGATGTTTATCTTTGTTGACATACTGGATCGTATCACATTCAAAGAATTGTTTAAAAGTTCAATTAAATTCAAACATTATGTCTATAAATGACGACTCTAAGTGTTTGTGATCAATGCAGTCAATAATTTGAACTTTGGAAATGTTAAACAAATCTTTATCAGAGTACTGAATTAGCTTAAGTTCGATGCAACCTTTACATATAAAACCAACAGTTTGTGTTTTAGATCCAAGGGATGAATGTGCCTGTTAAGAGTTGGTTCGGTTGATTCAACAATCTTCAGTGAGTTTTCTTGGCAAGAAATAACCTGGCATCAACTGGTTTGCTATGGAAGCTCAGGTTTCTGTTTACTTCAACTCTCAACCGAGGCGCCGCCAGCAGAAAAGAAATAAAAGTTTCAATAAGATTCACTCTATGCTAAAAACAAAAGCGAGATTACGACATAATCAAGTGATTGGAAATCAAACTAAATCGTGATTTAGAAATCAAACGAAATCTTAGCTCGGATCTGTGAGCTCGACTCTTGCACCAACCAAGGCTTTGGTCGCTCATGGTTTCAATCAATTCGGAAGCTCCTTGGAAAACCGACGTTCTTGAATGAGAGTGTCTTCACTCATAGATGATGTGTTTAAAAGCTGATTTACAATTTGGTCGATGCATAAAGGCATAAGTTGTAGATGAAGTCCTACCATTATGATCTGAACAGAATGAATCCGCGTCAAACGGCGGCTAAGCGCCCATCTCTGACGAGCCTCGCTCTGGTTTCCTGATCATAAACGTCAAAAGACGGTTTCTTCGGACGGCGCCTCGAGTCGAGTATTTTTCAAAGTGTTCAGCTAGTTAGTTCCTCATTTTGATCTGATTAGCATCCGAGCTAATCAGCGCCTGACAGGAGTTAACGTATGTTGGACGGAGTTAGCCAACTTCAATAGCTCTTCTATCGAAGTTAAACTTGGGTTCAACTATACTACCATGATCGTGGGGTCTAGATTTAAGTCGTAACGCGACTGCGGTCAGAACTTACCTTCGACTAAAAGTCGATTGTTTCTCCTTCCGTCTGCCTCAGATCTGATGTAGTTTTGTCGTCAAGAAGTATAAAGTCATTAGAAATTAGGCCAACTCGTCGTAGGCTTAGGGTGCTAGCGTCCGTTAGCCAGTGAGTGGTTTGTTTTGAAGAGGAGCTCAGTCTGCTGTAAGCTAGCCCAACTTGGCTAGTCAAATGTCGCTTTTCGGAGCCATCGAAAAGCAGCTCCGCTGTGTTAGATGCCAACTCAACACAGCGGGGATTCGTGTATTGTTTAGATGTAAGGCAAGGGTTTACACACGCGAACGAAGCGACATGAACGCGGGGCTAAGTTTAGCATGCAAAGAGGAAAAACTCAAAAATTTAGAATCAAAATGGCGACATGGCCGCGGGAGCGAGTAGCAGATCTTCCCGGGCACGAGCGCTGACTTCAAACGGCAGGCGAAGATGATGATGAGGTTCAAAACATCACGGAGAATGAAGCGACCGCCGCGTGCACACTGCGCCAAGAAGAGGAATGCAAAGACGGATTTTAATCCATTCATTTAGACACATTTGCTCAAAACTTAAAAAAATAAATTAAAAAGGTGATCACGGTAGAAAAACAAACACTAAAAATAATTATTAATTACTAATGATTATTATTTTGCTCTTTCCACTCAGTCTTAAAACAAAAGATGCCAACACTAATTTAGAAAGTTTAATAAGTGAACTCTTATAAAAAACCTTAAGGTTAGAAATTAACAGCATTCTATCCAGAGTTATTATTTTTTAAACTTGTCCTATTTTTTACTGATATATTATTATTTTTTAATCATATACATGGTTTTTCTAATTAACATAATCTAAATATATTTTAGATAACTGATCTGCATTTGCTATGTTGATTTCAAAAATAGTTGTCTATTTTTACATAATTAAGTAATTCATTGTTGTTATGTGCTTTATTGATACTTAAGGATTCTTAATTCTGTCTGATTAAAGTCATGAACCAGATAACGATAAATCATGTAAAAAAATTGTTACGGTAGAACAGGGGTTATATAAATTCACTTCCGTCTACTCTCTTTCAAGCAATTTTTAATTTTATGTCAAATTATCCTAAGTTTGATACGTTATTGTATGAATGTATAACCGATGATTGTTTTGTTTTTGTGTGTTCTTCTTATTAAATCAAAATCAAATCAAATTTTACTGTTACAACAGGGTGTCTGGATCTTCTAACACATTAGGTGTGTATTTGTATAAACCCCTTTTGTAATTTGGGCTAAACTTTATTTAAATTTATTACATTTCCTTTTTCTTTTTGTTGTTGGACCGGACAGAAAAGAACAAGAGGAAAGAAGGGGAGATGTTGGAGACAGGGGGTAAGGGCACAGAAGAAAGGGGGAAAAGAGGAGTTAAGGAAATCCTTAAACAACAAGATGCTGGAGGATTATCGTCATTACTGTCTGGTGTTAATGTTAGTAAAAAAGGGGGCGTGGCCTGTCCACACACATACTCAAGTGTTAAAAATATACCTGTTGGCTCCAAATATCTTCACGTACAATCATGTCAACATGTGCACAACGAAACTGCAGTTCACACACACAGACGTATGCATACAAACCAACACAAGCTTTTCAATCTGTCACACATTCTATTTGTGCAAAGGTGAGCTAACGCCTGTGCTCAGGTGTGTGTTTTTTTCTGCTGAGGTAGAGGATGGAATGTCAAAAGACGGAGCGTGCCCAGCCGTCCCCAAACCAAGACCCCCGCTGATACAGTAGCGGTAGCAAGGGCCCCCCAACAAAGGCATGGTAGAGCAGATAGAGGAAATCCGCCCATAAAAGAGATTTTGATCTCAATGGGTTAAATAAAGGTTAATAAAGCACAGACATACACAAAACCAAAACACTCATGTTGGGGATATTCAAAGGAAGTACTGAAATTCTTATGGGACGGCTCCAGAACTGGTGGCTTGGTGACTATTTTGTGGCAAAGTGTGAAATTCTGTGATTTTCTCACTTTGTGTGAAAAGAAAACTTTTTTTGAGCCATCTTCATGAAATTTCACAGACATGCCACAAGGATAAAACTACAACCACAACAGAAGTTTCATTAACCTTTGACCCCTGGAAGAGGCTGACATCTTGAACCCCCCCCCAACTACTCTTTCGTACCTACTAGAAATTTAAACTCCTCCTAGGGGTCTCAGTTTATACCCTTGTAACTCCTCAAGCATCATCGGGAAGCTACTAAAATGTTGCTTTTACAAGTTGTAGATTTTGAACAACATCCAAATGGCTCAGTTGGTTAAGTGTAAGGCGAAGAAGATCAAGGTGCTCCAGGACTGCCCAGCCCAGTCACCAGACATGAACATCATTGAGCGTGTCTGGGGTAGAATGAAAGAGGAAGCATGGAAGACGAAACCAAAGAATCTTGATGAACTCTGGGAGGCATGTAAGACTGCTTTCTTTGCTCTTCCTGATGACTTCATCGATAAATTGTATGAATCATTGTCAAACCGCATGGATGCTTCAAGCTCATGTCCTTCAAGCTCATGGAAGTCATACAAGATATTAAATATGGATCTCACAGTAGCACTACTTAATTCACTGATGTTATGCAACATTTTTGTTTTTTGAGGTAAATTATTTGTTAAATTTTCACATTACTCTCTGTAGGCGACAAAACTTTTGTCTTGCCAAAATGTGACTTGTGTTCATTAAATGATCAATATTTCTTCAGTGAAGCAATTTTATTTTAGTATATTGAACATAATTTGGGAGGGTTTTAGCTTTCATATGAGACATTTCTAAAACCAATGGATTCATTAAAGTGCGGTCATACGCTTTTGTTTCTACAAAATGGATAAGTGACAAGACAGAAAGTGAACTACTTTTTTGTTTGTGTGTAATAAATACCTGTTCCAAATCTTTATTTGGTTTTTACAGGATCAAAATCATTAAATCATTTGATATATTTTTTATTTTTAAAAAGTGTATATTGTTTAAAATATTTTTTTTTAAGAATGGAACAATACCAATATTGATTTCATTATAAAGGTGTCTAAAAGTCATTTTAACACAAGACAACAAATTTAACAACTTGCATTATTTTGTTGCAGATCTTTGAGATGCCTACGACTCTAATACCACTAAATCCCGATTTACCTTTTATATTTTCCCGAAACCCCTTTTTAGAAGAAATGAAGCAAAGTATGTCAATAGATTTAGTATTTGGAAGAAGGGGGAAGCTGTAATAATAACACTTGGAAATGAGGTAAGCTCGTTTTGTGAGTTTGTTTATCTTTATGACAAAAGTGTTCGATTGGTGAATTGCACATCATAAGCATTAATAACACACAATAGTAACAGTCAGTGGAATTAAATTCTCTTTAGATGTGTACTTCACAAAGTTTAGAGGAATACCACACTACTGATGAAAAAAGTAACAAATACTAGTAAAGAATAAAATATACTGAATAAAAGCAATGATAAAACAAGGAACAGGTCAAAAGCGTATAACAATAGGATAACATGGTTAAGACATAATTGAGGGAATAAAAGATGGAGACATGCTGCTCTTAAACCAGCTGTGGAGCACTTTTAAACATTTAAACTTTTAAAATCCTATCTTGTTCACTTGTTTCCTTTCCTTATCTTTCACTTCCTAGTTATTTTTTATCCCATCATGCATTGCGGTCGCTAGATGGATCATGGACCAAAGCGGTAAGCAAAAAATGCTTAGTTTGGCCTACCGTAGCTATGTTCTTTCTTCCTTTCTATTTAACACACTTCACTGCAGCACCATAGTCTCTGTTTTAGCAGCTTTTTGGGCGGTCAAAAGCGCTGTTTTCTGTTCATTTTTACTTTGAACCTCGTTCGTTACCGTTAAAGCTAGCATGATATAAGCTAGCTCAGAAATGTTCGGGGGTGAAAAAAAACGCACGTTAGTCCGTGAAAGCTGAAATGTTTTCTTTTATCTGGTTAGTAGCATGTTGCACCATAGACGTATTTGGGGCTTGACTTCTATCATTAGCTATCCGTTTTTTAAACGGAAGTTATCGTAAAAGTAGTGACTGAGTTGGTGAACCGATGCTCGAGTGTGTTAGCCTGTGCCACTGCCAGCGGCTGCGGCGGCTAAACTTTTCAAGAGTCCGTGGTTCAGTTAAGCACATTTGCGTCCTCTAGCTTTTTTATTTTGGTTGTTCGGTGATTTGGGGCTGAATTATTCTAAGTTTGTAGCACCAATAACTTTATAAAAAGGAAAGCTAACTTTGAAGTTTTACGAATATTACATGAATTTGTCAAAGAAATCCTAAGTCAGAAAGGGCAGTGTTTTTATCACGTGATCCGATCGTCTTCATGAAGGGCACATTTGAAACTGGCTATGTAGCATTAATGAAGCACAGATTACTCTTAAAAGGGAACTGAATAACTAAATCACAGAGGCTTACGAATGTAGGGTAAAATATTTAATTAAAATGTTTTTGTTTGTTTGTTTGTTTGTTTAAAATTAAAGGGCCTATATCATGCAAATCAACTTGATGAGCTTTTAACTGTATTATAATGTTCATTCCTCACAAAACAACCCCAAAGCGGTGTTTTGATCCAGTCACACATCTCTGGGTCCTCAAAGCCCCTCCCTATCCATGTTAAACGCGTCGGTCCTCACATCACAAAGTGAGAACAGCCCCTTCCATCAAGAGTCTGTGCTGCCAGCACCCCCCAGGCTAACACACACGCCCACACAAGCTAGCAGGGATCACTTAAACGTTTTCATTTTCTATGCATGATATTCACATCCATCTTTGCAAAAGTTTGGATGTTTGTGTCTGTGGGTGAAACGTGTGACGTCATAAAATGGGCAGCACCAACAAGAAGAGAATGGTGGGCCTCAGAGATCAATTTGTCTTACTTTCAGGTTTGGAAAATGAGCAGCGAAAATAACTCCTATTTAATTTAAAAAATGGTTCTTTAGTGTGCCAAAGGTAATACATTTTTATTTATAAATATAGTTTACTCTGGAAGCATAGCAAGATATAGGGATTTTAAAATCGTTTCCATTTTGTCTGGGGTTTTTTTGTGAGGATATCTGCCAGTTAGGTTTAGAAATTAAATTACTAAAGTTTGTCCACAAATTAAGATTTTAAATGTGAAATAGATTAATACACACAGGAAGCAGAAGGATAAAAATCACCAAAAACACAATATCCCGCTTTATTTCAGTATTCCATCTCTGCTAGCAGCAGTTCTCAGTTGATTAATGGGACAGAACTTCTGAATTCTAAAGGATTTCTGCAATTCTTCAGAAAGGCGCACCCTTTTATTTATTTCAACTTTTAAAAATAAAATTGAGCCAAAAATAAATGAATTAAATTCATGGAAACACAAAAGCAAAGCGTGCAAAGTTGATTTTTGTGATATTCATGTGTTATGGAGTGTTTTACTCTGTGATTTTCAAAACAAAATCGGTGATTTATGGTATTTATGCTTTTGTCAACAGACAACGATCTTCAAGGAAGCGATTGCTCTGGGACCTTGGGTGGTCTGGATGTTCGCAGGCGAATCCCCATCAAATTAATTTCTAAACAGCCATTAAGGACTAAACCTCAGCTGCGCCTGCCGAGACCTGTTGGTAACAGACCCTGTAAAAGTGAACCTGGAGAGGATGGTAGGCATTGGGCACAGTTCAACCTGCATTATTACCCTTTTTTTTCTAGCACAGAGTAGTACCACTTAATTGTGGTTTTCTGTGTTGAAACTGAGCTGCTTTCAGTGTTGCCTTTTTTGATCCGGTAATATCATGGTAAATGGTAAATACTTATACTTGTATAATGCTTTTCTTTGAAAGCCCAAAGCGCTTTAGTCAAGGCCCCATTCACACACACATTCACACACTGGTGGTGGCTCTGATGCTGAACACTGCTGCCGAACCTTCCACCAGTGTCTTGCCCAGGGACACTTTGATACATGGACGGGCTAAGGCGGGAATCGAACCCGTAATATTCTGCTCGGAGGTCGCCCTCCCTACCACTGCTCCACAGCCGCCCTAAGGAGGCTGCTCTCTTGTGACTTGACCTGACTTACATTCCTTGCATGTCAATGTTGATGTGTTTATCCTACAATAATCTATCATATCTTTAAATAACTTTATAATTATTATTTAGTTTTAATCAATTTAACAATTAAAAAAAAAAAAATTACCGCACTTTTCTGGGGTTGAGCTGAGGACTGCACCCTGTGGGTGTTGTCGGCTTTTTAGCATCTTTGTGTTATTCTCTGGCTTTCTCAGAAAAGTTCGGCTTCAAGCAGGAGGATCGGTTTGACTGTGGCGCTAAAGCTGGGGATGTGTTTGGAAGTCAGAGAAGATTTCCGCAGCCTCTGTTATGGGACTGTAAGGTATGGCGGCTATTAAGACGGTTTCACTTTGCTGACAGTGTCATGAAAGAGCATTTTCATGCCTATGTTAGTATCAAAATGAGTTCTGTCTATATTGGTGTTGTTTTTTTGAACGATACTGTTAAAGTTTCTGTTTTTGAGTTTGTTTTACCAGTATGTGATTCAACATTTTAAGTGACTTTTCCAACAGCTAAATCTAATCGGTGAAAGAGATGAAGTTCCAATTCACTTCTGTGATAAATGTGGTCTCCCCATTCAACTTTATGGACGGATGGTACGTGCAGAATTTCAATTTCTGTCATTTTCAGTCAACATTTTCTTGCTTAACTCTTGACCTTGCATCTTTCAGATTCCCTGCAAGCATGTTTTCTGCTATGACTGCGCTTTGCTTCATGAGAAGAAAGGCGAGAAGATGTGTCCAGGGTGAGACATTTTTCCATTTTCAATGTGTAGTTCTGTTTTATTCTCTGTTAATTGAACAATTGTAAAAAGTTTTTCTTATGTGGCTGCTTAACAACAAAACGTAATAGAAACGTTACTAACAAATTGACAAAAGATTGAAAAATATTAGTTATATATATATATATATATATATATATATATATATATATATATATATATGGCAGTGTAATAATTTTTGCTCTGTAAATTTACATTTGGAGGAATTTCATTTGTGGTTGCAATATTAGAAACATAAAGCACTTTTAAGTGAAAAATGTTTTGGAACAATTTATTAAGCATTGAAGCTATGATTTAATGCACCCTTAAAAAAAAACATACTTTCTTGGTTACGGGTAACTTTTTTCCCTCACACGAGTCTATTACATTGAATATGAAAAAGCGCAAATTAAATTTAGGATTAAAATTTACCTAATTGAAACACGACATTAAGCTAGCATTTATCAAAAAGAAAAAGTTTTTGTGCTTGGAGGTGGTTGTTTTGAGGCATATCCAAATTGACATATTTCACAAAACTGCAATGGAAACACTTTTTTCAAACTAAATGAGTCCCATGACCAACAGCCGGATGGCGAGGCGTCTTTTGGTAGGAACTGGCTGTCTTGGGGAATGCACAGCGGGCGCCACCAGAGGTCCCAAAGCGTCACACAGCTCATCAAAAGTTGAGCGTGTCATGTGGAGATGTTGGGTCCACCGCTCCTCTGATAAATGATGATGAGCGTTAGTGCCATGGCAGAAATTTGGATCTGTTGTCAAAGTATTGTTCACATCTCTCGCCATATTTTTTTAATGATTTATCGCGTGAGTAGGTTCGTATTTATTCACATAATAAGGATCTAATGGGAACAGTGTCATTGAAAACAATTTTTTTTTGACATTTCGAGAATTTTGATGGGGTTTACACACGTGTGATGCAAAAGCTGCTCGTAACCTGTAGTTTTATGGTTTCTGTTTGAAGAGACTGAACTGTTGTGTGTGTGTTCAGTCTCAGTCTGTATAACTGCACGGATCCAGTTCAGCGCATCGAGCAGTGCCAGCGAGGGTCCCTCTACATGTGCAGCATTGTACCAGGATGCAAGCGCACCTACTTGTCCCAGCGGGACCTCCAAGCCCACGTGAACCACCGTCACATGAGAGCCACCAAGTCCTCCTCGGGCCGCCAGGATCCTGTGCATCTGCCACAAGCACCTGAAATTTCTGATCGCTTCCGTGTGCCTCCTCCTCACATCCCTAAGAACCATGTCCACCTCCCAAACCAAATGCACAGCAGTCACGATCCCTACAGTCAGCCGCCTCCACCGACCCCCCATGAAGGGCCTCCCCCAACTCCATCTCTGGGACCAGAGACGTTTCGCATTGCCACTGTAACAACTCGTAAACACAGCAATCTCATCACAGTGCCCATTCAAGATGACTCGTCTTCATCACGGGATTCCCATCCTGGTGGGCCATGCCCCAGCCAGCCCCCGCATCACCACCCTGGAGACTATCCTGGGCAGCCGCCTGTGGTGTCACACTCTCACCACATGATGGCGCCACCTCAACAGCACTTTGGTCCACCTCCTCCTATTAGTCACCCAATGCAGCACCCTCCCCAGGGCTCTGGGACACCACACATGGTCTACAACCAGGCTCCTCCCCCCATGTCTACAGCCCCGCCTCCCCCACCAGGGCACATCATGCCCCCCTATATAAATCACCCACCCCCAGGACCTCCTCCACAGCACACTGGACCTCCTGTGAATGCCCCCCCACCTCACCACTACAACCCCAACTCCATGCAGCCGTTCCCTGAAGACCAGGGCACCCTCAGCCCTCCGTTTAACCAGCCAGGAGGACTCAGTCCCGGGATGTGGCCTGCTCCCAGGGGGCCCCCGCCTCCTCGAATGCAGGGTCCACCTCCCCAGGGACAGATGCCAGGCCCCCACCACCCAGATCAGGGCCGCTATCGACCTTATTACCAGTAAACTGCCAGCTGGTTGAGTGGGAAGTCGTCGGTGTTGTTCTTTTCCATGCCGCTTGTCTAAGTAATGTGATAGTGAACCTCAGGATTCAGGATGTAGAACTTTGATTTGGATAAAACTGCCCACATTCAAATGTGTGTATGGTGCACATTTTAGTTACCTGTGCTCCACGTCCCCATGAGCGCACTAATAATTTGGAGAAGAGCAGGAATGTCCCTTTTTTAATAGCTTATTGGAAAGGATCTCTGTATATACGTCTGCTGATGTCAATGCTGAAGTGAAAGACGTTCATTCTCAATAAACTTTTCATGTCATACCTACTTGTCTTTATTTGATGAGTTGGGAGCAGCTGAGTTGATTACATCAGAAGTTCTTTTTTGCTGTAATAAAAAAAAAAACATTTTTAAATGTGATCTCCTAAAACCTTAGGAAACCCAGATGTTAGGACTTTGCTGTATGTTTTTTATTTCTTTTAAATAATTTTTTTTTTGCAACATTTAAAAAAAAACTAGACTTATAAATAGACAAAAACCTGCAGCAAGATGAAATAAGTATCAGAGGATAATGATGCAATCTGTTATGCCAGTCTTACAAAAAAGTTGTTCTTGTGCTTCTGTTTGGTGTCTTAACTGAAAGACCTTTTTTTCCCCCCACAATAGTTATGACAAAAAGTGTCATGTCTTATTAACATTCTAGTTTGACTTGTTTGAGTGTAATTGTAAAATTGTAAGATTTCTGAAAAGAATGCAAGTCACAGCTGGGTCCTCATTGCATGTTTGCTTTGAAGTATAAGATGGGAGAATGGCAGCACCATCACTCGCTAAGTAGAGTTGGAATATAAAACCAAAAGTCCTTGCTCGTGTCAGAAGTTGCGTGTTTTAAAAAGTCATGGAGTTAATGAAACAGGCACAGAAAAAACAGATGAAATCCAGTGTCTAAAAGGTTTGTGTGTGTTTGAGCAGACTTTCATGACTTTCAAGTGCGTAGAAGAACATTCAGACTCCACCAAACAGAAACTTTATTGCAACGTTGATAACACTCTGTGTGCTAATGGATGTTTGGGTTCTAAACACTTTTTTTTTTAATTACAGCACAGTACCAATCTCCTCTGTCTCTTCATGTGTTTTTAAAAAAAAATAGGATGGAAGTCATTAACAGTTTCAGTTCAGTTGTACACAACCTCCAAACAAACATTTTTTTAAATATTACTTTTGAATATTAATATTCATGTTTTTATGCCTCTGGTAGAGGTATCTCTTCTATAGATGGTGGACCAATCAGAAACATGAATTTTTCTTTTTTGAGGGGTAGGTGGACACTACAACCTAACATAGGTTTGTAGTGGTTTGCACGGTGTTGCAGTGGTTAACTCTTCCTGGTTCAAATCCTGGCTGGGACGTTGCTGTGTGGAGTTTACATGTGCATTCCAGGGTTTTCACCAAGTGTCCTGTGAAAGACGGGCAAACTCTAGGGTGTACCCTACCTTTGTCTTGACGCTGCCCAGGAAGAAGCAGAAGTTGGCTGGCCACATTTCCTTTATGAAGGAGACTCTAGCTGAACAGTCAGAAAGTGGTGTGATGGAATGGCTGATGCTGCTTCATATATTACTCATTATTAGGAGAAATTATTTTTTCAAAAGGCTACAGAAAGGCTGCCCGCAAAAATTAACAAGGGACAGCCCCTTTAGCATTCCAGTTTTACACGTGTTTGGAATGAGTAAATTTGGACTAAGTTCTGATCAAAAGGAAATGATTTGAGAACAAAAATATGAGACTATAATCAATGACAGTTTGCAGCTTGTTATAGGCATAAATGTGAAGTTGTAAAGATAAATTAGTGTTGTATTTTCATAAATCTTTACAACAAGGAAACCCTTTGGCCTCACCCTTCTTGCCTTGCACCTTAACTGAAGTTCCATCCCATTCGTAACCCATAGAGTTCAATTTAATGTGGGTCCACCTTTTGCAGCTTTTACAGGGTCAACTCGTCTGGGAAGGCTGTCCACAAGGTTGAGCAGTGTGTTTATAGGAATTGCTGACCATTCTTCCAAAAGTGCATTGGTGAGGTCACACACTGATGTTGGTGGAGGCCTGGCTCTCTGTCTCTAGTATTATTCGTCTCAAAGGTGTTCTATCGGATTCAGGTGAGGACTCTGTGCAGGCCAGTTAAGTTCATCCACACCAGACTGTCATCTTTGTCTTTATGGACCTTGCTTTATGGTCCTTGTCATGTTGGAAGAGGAAGAGGCCAGCTCCAAACTATTTCCACAAGTTTGGGAGCATGGAAGTGTCCAAAATGTTTTGGTGTCCTGAAGCATTCAGAGATCCTTTCAGTGGAACTAAGGGGCCAAGCCCAATTCCTGATAAATGAGCCAACACCATAATTCCTCCTCCAGCAAATTTCACACTCGGAATAATGCACCGTTCTGGCAACCTGTAAATCCCAGACTCGTCCATCAGAATGTTAGATTCATCACTCGAGAGAAGGCGTCTCCACTGCACACCATTTTTTTTGTAACAAAATGCACTTTAAAAAAAGGTGTTGTATGTGAGTACTGTGCATCATGTCAATTTTATTCATTAGTAAACATTTATTCACATACATTGTTCTAGTATCGTTCTTTTTACTACCTGCACTTTATTTGATTATTTGTTTTACAACTTTTTGGGAACAGAATTTCTCTTTCTTATACAATCAACAGTAAACAAATTATATTTATACCATGAACCTTATACATTATCTAAAATTTGAATATGAATAAAAAATGTAAATATGTTTCATGAGAATTCTGTAAAATATTTGAAAACATTTGTCTACGTGTGTTTTTGGCAAATGTTTTTCTATTCATTAGTCATTTACAGGAAAACGGTAAAAACAAAAAAATCACAGAAAACTAAAACTGCACTGTACAAAGTATAAAACATTCTGCTTTTTTAAATACAGTAAATATGCAAATATGCATAAAAATACACATAAGAAGTATCAGGTTTTTAATTATGCAGGAAATAGTACAAACTTCTAAAAATGTATGTTTTGAAGCCTTAGTATTTTTGTTATTCCAGTCTTTGTCTTCTTCTCTTCTTTAAATGTTAAAACTTGTGTTCTGGTTCTGGATCCTGTGAAAGTAGAAGTTTTTATTTGAGTAATTTTAGATTCACAACAAAACAACGAAAAGAACGGTTAGGTATGCTACAGCTAAAGGATGTACTTAAGGAAGTATTGAGAAACATTTCACTTTCTATTCAAGAAATAAGTGGAATTAAAGAAAGAGCAGTTGAAAGACGGGGTCACATACATCCTTTTCTCTGATCTTTAAGCTGTTGTGGACGGTGACTGTTGTTATTATCTGCAAAAGCATCAAAACCATGACTGTTTTATCACTGCTTACATTTAATGGTATCAAACTGAAGGAGTGCTGTGTCTCACCTTTCCGTGGTCTGGATTTTTCTCTGTTTGCTCAGAATGCTTGTCCAAAATGTTCAGCATGGCATCGTGCAGTGTTAAGAAGAACATGCTTGGCTGAACTTCCTCATCAAAGAAGCAGCAGTCGTGAAGTTTCTCTAGGATGTAAGCTGCAGGTCAAAACAAATACAGATGTTCATCAAGTGACCATGGTAAATGTAGAAGATGAAAAGAGAAAACTTTTCTAAAAACAAACATCTGTCAGTTCAGACATGACACTCAATATACAAAACCCATTTATTGAATATAAAGACATTTTCCCTCTCGGGGTAGAACTCTAACAATTGTTAGAAGAGCAAAATACCCCAATATAAATAATTTAACCTAAGACTAGTTTTGCGGTTTTTATTCCTCAAACAAACATGGTGATATAGGTTCCGTTCTTTGGTTGAAACTTACGGTCACAGGCCACAATATAAACCTCGATGTCAATGCGGATCAGCTCTTTCAGCATCTTAAAAGATTATGAGAGTATTGAGTTAAAATGGTCAGAGTTGAAAGAAGTGGTTTTGCTGCTCCTGTGGTGAATCACTTACAGTTTTCAGTCCTTTCAGAGCTGATATGTCCAAAAAGGAGACGGCAGCAAAGTCCAGGATCAGGCTGTGGACCTCCACCTTAGGAACAAAAATGTTGGCAGGAAGGTCTCTGTTCCAGTCAATCTGGGCTGGAAGATCCTTGAAGTCGATGGGTTGGTCAAGTTCTTCCATGTTGTCTTGGTCTTCAGAGTCTCCGATAGATCCACATGTAGTGTTGAGGAAACCCATCTGTAACACGTGTTTTCATGCTTAGTCTGGGAGATGACAGTTAAATGACATCATATTTTGGTCTCTAACAGAGACTGTTATTAAAGTTCAACTATTTTGACGTGCCTTTATTGTAACTATCTTGATTGAATTGAACTATGGTGTTGTCCACCTTTGATGTGTTGAAAGGTGGCACAACCCTGTGTTTTATCCAGGTTGGGGACGGCACAGGGACCAGCAGCCTAGCTTTTTCTACAGATCTTCTGAATGGAACTTTCATTGATTTTTCAAACGGACATATTTGCAAACACAGAACCACTTGATCAAACTTGCATTTATCTGTGTTCTTAAACTTGTAATGTTTTTACTTTTTTCAGAAGACGGTAAATAATTGCTGTCATTTTGCTGTTGTAAAATACTTTACAGTACCTTATTTTAAATATTTTACATTCAGCGGCAGCAGTATTGAAAATTACAGTACTGGAGAAAATAATGCCTGTAAAACACTGTACAATTACAAAAAATGTTTTAAAGGTCATGAATGCACAAAATACATAAAAAAAAACACAAAGCACAACTATCATGGTAGTTTTATAAATATAACTGATGATTTATCAAAACCTTCAATTCTTCAGTGGTAAAGACAGGAGGACAGTTCTTTACTGCAGTGGTGGGCAGATCTTTTCTAAAGAAATTCTCTTTCAACTAAAAACATGTCAGCTACATTTTACAATATCTGACTACATATCCATTTTTGCTCCATCTGTATGCAAAATGGAACTTGGATCTTCCTTAATTGTAAAAAGAATACCTTGTTTTAATAAACAGAAACAATAATATCATGCATTTTGTTTGCTTAACCCTTGTGCTATCCTAGGCACTTTAACGTTGGGAGTTGGGTCATCTGGACCCACTAGACAGTGCGCTGATCCTTTTTTCTTCAATGATTTGTGATCTTCACTGGTGTCCATGGATTACATGTAATCTTTCCACGTTAATCCACCTTTGTTATGGTAGGGAGAACACGTCAATGTAAGGGTGGGGTCATCTAAGATAGCACAAGGGTTAAAATGTATCTGACAATATTTGAATGAATATATAGAAATAGGTGGTTCATCACTATATATTTTTAAATATATGAGTTAGTATCTCATATATTAAAATATATGACAAACTAACTCAAAACTTCTTTTTTTTAGAAGTTTGTTTGGAAGCTGCAGTGCAGAGTTATGTCATGCAAATCTGATAGGGCCTCATGATTACCGTAATTTGACTGCATGTTGCGCTTTGATGCTCTTTCCTAATTGCGTGTTGTCTAATCGTGAACCATAAAAAAACCCATAAAGTTAAATGTAAAACCAAAGAGTAATGTCTCTCCCAATGACACTTCCAGGAATTTAGTTAATAAAGTTCACTTGATTATAAATTGTCTTCTATTTGAGCCAGAAAGTGTATCATAAAAATCTGACCTGAGCAGGTAATCCCATTCATAAAGATATGTCCAAGAAGGGTCATAAAAACCAAATCAAAGCAAGTCCAAGATGCAATAAAGCATCCGTTTACTGATTTGGAGAGATTAGAGGAAGACGTGTTTTTGTCCCCAAGAACAGAGAATGATTGATATTTGTTTAAATTGCCAGATCTTTGCTTCTCTGCAACTTGAGACCACAAAAAGTGATGCTGGTTCAAACTTTAATTTAAAAAAAGCGCTTCTCATAGCTTGTGCAACTCGAAGCATCGCAACATTTAAAACAAAAACAAAAAACCCACAATATTACAATAAAAACCCAACCCACCCTTCCCACTCCCATCCGTTAACACATATGACACATGACCCCACACACAATGAATACTTATAAAAGTAACTTTTAAAATAAATTTAAGGCTTGGCTTGTTTAGACCCAAAAAATGACAATATTCGTCACTTTTTCTGTCAGGTGAAAGTTTTTAATAGTCCATTTTAACTCATGTAGTGCAAGATATACTAGTTTAGACAGCGTACATCTGGTCTTACCTTTTATTTAATAATTTCTCATTTTAAACAAAACAAGATCTTCTTTTTCATAAACTTGTCTAATATAGAGTAACCAAAAAAATGGAAAAACTATCCAAGAACCTATATGTGTTTGATTTCAACATGTTTAGTTCTCACAGAGCTTACCTGTGAACAAAACCAAAAAGAATAAATGGCAATGTTCAGTAAAGAAAAAAAAAAACACATTTGTGATGATGTGCAGAAAGTGGGACTGAAGTCTTACCGATGTCCACTGCAGGTCACCATTCTTCAGAAGTTTTTTGATCCGTCTTAACGCCTTATTTCTCTTTTTTAAGATTTGTAGGGGATTAAAGCCCAGCTGAGGGGAAAAAAGGGCAAGAATAAGATCAAAGAAAGGGGGGATTTGAGTATTAAAAATTAAGATCAACTTTATTTATTTGTCAAATATGACCTGATAAATGACAGGATTAACATACCGCTTCTACCAGCTTGTTTTTAAAAAAATCAATGTTGGCAAAGAAGATTGGAGATGGAATCCTGAAGATTTTCACTCCTTCTGGCTCAAATATCTAAAAAGATTAAAGTCACATTTGAATTTATCAAGAGAAATTATACTGTGTTCAGAGAAAAAAAACGGTAACTCGTAAAAATAACAAAAATAGAGCTGAGATTTCTGGGAAAAGACTGATCTGTTAGGAAAGATTAGGGCAATTTTTTCTGTTATTTTCATTTGAACATATTTAATAATGTAGAATCAACCTCTAATTACTGAAGAGGCCCATGTAGAGCTCATTAACCCTTGTGCTATCCTAGGCACTTTAACATTGGGAGTGGGGTCATCTAGACCCCACAAGACAGTGCACTCACTAAACCTTTTTCTTCAATGATTTGTGATCTTCAGTGGTGTCCATGGATACATGAAATCTTCTCCACCTTTATCCACCTTTGTCATGGTAGGGATAACACCTCAAGGGTCATCTTGACCCCATAGGAAAGCACAAGGAACAACAAACAATTTGGTTTTTTGGAAAGACGTCACCTAACAAATTACTGACATGAAGACATTCTTTCAACATGCAGGACCCATCACATCATAGAAGTCCAGTGTGTGATAAATTTGCAGCTAAATTGAGCATTATGAGCCACAGACACATTCAGATCCCTTTGAAACAATAATGGTTTTCTGATTTCATTTAATGCTTGAAGGAGAGAGAAACACAAGCCAACTCACACTGAAGTAGTCCTTCCTGTCTTTGTAGATGTCGGTTCCCATAATGTTAGCTAGCACACTACAGCGAGGACTGGAACACACAAAGCACATTTTTTAAAAACAAAGCTCTAGCTTTCAGCTCAGCGGTGCTGGAACATATGAGCAAAAAACCAAGACTGAACTAATTAGATAATAGGTTTATACTGAACTAATAAGCTCACAAAAAAATTGTAAACAGACAGACTGGTAAAATAAATCAGCTCAAGGATCTGTTGGTGGAACCGAAAAGTAGTTTTTTGTTGACTTATTGTGTCACAACAACAAAAATGAGGTTTGGGTTGTTACTTAGTAGACTGTTGTGAACCATGAAGGTGTTAATCTTGATCAAAGAAGAACTGGAACCACCAACACAACACTGGTTCCTATTAAACCTATGATGGAGCAGAAACGGCTAACAAACATAAGTTAAAGCATAGAATGTGTAGCATTGGTCTGCCTTTATACTCACAACTGAACCCTCAGAACAACACTGATGAGTTCCACACCAAGGCCAACAGCCAATCCAAGATCCAGCCCCAGCAAAATGGATGCAGTGCAGGTGCACAACCACACCACCTTGTTTTATGACAAAACTTTTCATTACCCCGCTCTCTTTTATGAAGTGTAAACAACTCTGATTATAAGATCATAAGAGCTTTTCACGATTGTGTGGTATTGCTCTGAATGTTAGCTCTTACACAGTCGGGTTTGTCTCTCCTCCACAGATATGGAATATCTCTGAACTGCATCAGCATGCCCTTTAGATTAACGATGACCACAGCACCCAACACAGACTGGAAAAGAGTCAAAGGTTAGATCTAACCTGCTGGAGGGTTGTAAAATATTTGATAACAATAATTGGATAAAATGGATTACGATTTTGCACCTTTGGCAGTGGTGCCAGAAGAAATCCAATAGCCAGAGTGACAATCATCACTATGATAGCTGAGATCAAACCAGCCACCTAAAAAGTAGAAAAGAAAAGTAAAAAATTCTGATTGAATACAAAAGAATAAATATAGTAAGAACAAACTTTGCAAGAGGATATTTTTATTTCATAAAGACAAATGGCGCCTCACAAGCCTTAAAATTGTACTTGTATGTACTTTAACTCAGAAATGTAAATGTTGCTTTGTGAGAATCTACCAAAACTAGAGCAACCATGATTTCATAAAATCCCAGAAAGGTGCAATTTAATTTAACTGTAGGACAGGAAGCGTCCTGAGCACAACTGGAAAGTGCTCATGTCTCAAAGCCAAAAAGAGAATTGTAAGCAACAATCTTTAAACCAGCTACTCATTAACAATTTTCTTGATACTAGATCAGATAGCCATACATGTGCACACCTTGGAAAGTCCACATGGAGAAAGCAGAGTGCTTCAGGACTTTATTATAGCAATGAAGCTCTAATGCCCATTTATTGTGGATCAGAAATGTCACTAGTGTAGAGTATGGCAAGGACTACGGTGGTCCTGAAGATCAAATCACATTAACAAATCACTAGACGCAAAAACATATAAAAGTTCACAATGGCAATTAAAAAAGCAAAAATAAAAAAACACTACTTTTTGAAAAATCAAAGCAAAATTCCATAATGTAATAAAAAAATTAATTAAATGAAACATTTCCAAAAACAAAACTTATTTCCAGAAATCAAAATGAAATGTTACAAAAAGAAACCAGAAAATATAGGTATTATGGAATGTCACTGATTGAATGATGACACGAGTTTTTTCAAATGTGTCCTCAAGGTCAGTATACTAATAAAAGTATCGCTCTATGCCAAAAACCTTTGGTTGAAATGATGGACAAACATCATCATCCAGTCAGTGATGTCCCATAGTACATACCTTTTCTAGTTTCTTTTTGTGTTTTTATTTTTGACATTTCTTCTTGATTTCTGGAAAGTACTTTTGTTTTTGCAAATGTTTTCTTTATTTTGTTTCATTATTTTAAAATTGTGTTTTGGTTTCTAACATTTAATGTTGTTTTTATTTGTTTTGCTTTTGTTGTTGTGAGCTTTAATGTTATTGGATCGAGTGATTTGTTATTTGGATCTGCACTTCAGGGCCCCCGTTGTTACTGTTGTCGGGTCTAAATTTCTGAAACTGGATCTTGGCAGAGGGTCTTAGCCCCCCTAAAGTTAATCACCTTACTCTTGAAATTAAACACTGAAAGATGGAAAATGGATGGATGGATGGATGGATGGATGGATGGATGGATGGATGGATGGATGGATGGATGTTTGAATGGATGGAAGATTGGATGGATGTTTGGATAGATGGATGTATGATTGAATAGATGGATGGATTGATGATATGATGGATTGATAGATGAATGAAGGGATTGATGGATAGATGGGGGGATGATTGGATGGATGGATGATGCATGGATGGATGGATGATAGGATGGATGGATGACTGAAAAGATGGATGGATGATAAGATCGATGGATGACTGAAAAGATGGATGGATGATAAGATCGATGGATGACTGAAAAGATGGATGGATAGATGATTGAAAGGATAGATGGATGATTTAATAGATAGATAGATAGATAGATAGATAGATAGATAGATAGATAGATAGATAGATAGATAGATAGACAGACAGACAGACAGACAGACAGACAGACAGACAGACAGACAGACAGACAGGGCGGCCGTGGTGCAGCGGTAGGGCTGTCGATCCATGAGCATAAGATTGCAGGTTCGATTCCCGCCTTGCACGCCCATGTGTCGAAGTGTCCTTGGGCAAGACACTGAACCCCACCTTGCCTCTGGTGGGAGGTTGGCGCCAGTGTTGGGCAGCGGAGCCGCCATCAGTGTGTGAATGTGTGTGTGAATGTGTGTGTGCATGGGTGAATGGGACTGTGACTGTAAAGCGCTTTGGGCCTTCGTAAGAAGGAAGAAAGCGCTATATAAGTATACGCCATTTACCATTTACCATAGATAGATGGTTGGATGATACATGGGTGGATGAATGGATAGATGGGTGATTGCATGGTAGGATAGATGGATGGATGTTCGAAAATAGATGGATGGATTGGATAGACAAATGCATGGATGATTCATGCATGATTGGATGGATGATTGGACGAATGGATGCTTGAACAGATAGATGGATGGATGTTTGGCGAGCTGGATAGATGGATGGATGGATGATGCATGGATGGATGGTTGGATGGAGTAGAAATCACTAGTGTACTACTTGGATCTAACTGATAGAGTGTTTTATAAAGACATCAAAACTCTAATTGTAGTATTTAGTACTTTTAGTATTGAGTACTTTTCTGCAGCAATTGTTTAGCAGGAACAATTAAAATTTTATAAAAATATTTAATTTACATTTCTGCACTTTCTAAAAAATTGACCCAGGGTAAGATAAATAACATGAGATGTTTTGTTGCACCCAAAGGCCCAGGGTAATGTAAATCTGATTGTTGTTTCAAGTGTCTTTTCATGAAAAATCGATTATTGTTGGTTCATTGTGTTGCTGGTTCACAAAGAATCAGGAGAAATGGTACATATAACATATAATATAAAGACACATAGGTTTTAAACACAAGTGCCAATGAGTTCAGATTTTTGCTGAGTTCTTGCATTAGGGGCGTAAACATCTGCAATTTATTTTGTTTGCATTTTACATGATTAGTTTGAACTGATGATTTGTCGTGAAGAAGGGTGGTTTTAGATTTTTGTGAGTTAAGCCACGTTGTAATGCTGAGTTTGACGTTGAAAATGTACATTTGTGATATAAATTTCAAATTCTATTAGTTTACCTGGGTTTTTCCACCTGTGCTTTCCTGCACTGCACTTCTGGAGAGAGCTGTACTTGCTGCAAAAGACTTGAAGGTAGCTCCAAACATGTTACTTACTCCAAAAGCTATCAGCTCCTGCAAAAAGGTCAAACGTAACATTTGTATGATCAGTTGCAAAGAAGATCCTAATTTATCCAAATTTGATCTTGTCAAGATTTTCAGTTTGAAATCCATTTCCATACCTGATTTCCATCTATAGTGTAATCATGTTTTACAGAATAAACTTTTGCCACTGAGAAAGCAACAGCAAAACCCACAATGGCCATCGGAAATGCCTCCATTGCTGTCTCCTGGAAGATCTGCAGGTTTGGGGCCACTGGAGATTCATACCTACAGAAAATATAATCTACAGCATTTTTCCCAATCAGGTTTATGCTGGTACACTATAAAAGAATGACATGTACTAAGTAGTACTACGTAGAGTTTTTAAATAGACCTTCAGAACTAATGCATAATTTTACATGTAAAGTATTTTTCAACAATTTAAGATTTAGCTGTATATCCATTGTGTTGCTATTTAGACTGTGCAAGACAAAATAGTAACAAAGAATCCAGGAAATCTCATTTGTTTATTTTCTTATAAAAATGTATTTGCACAATAGTGCAGAAAATAAGTATCACAAAGTGCATCGATGATGTGACACACACAAAAAGCATCATCATTCGAGCCAACCAGAAGGCATGGCCAACAGTGGAAGTCAAAGGGGTGTTGAGGGCCAGAGACAATGCTTTTAGAGCAGGGGATGAAGCTGGCCTAAGAACAGCAAGAGCCAACCTGTCCCGGGGCTTCAGGAAGGCAAGAATAGACTATATACACAAGGTATCTTCTCACTTTAACGACAGCAGAGATGCACAGAGCCTGTAGCAGGGCATCCAGGCCATCACAGATTAGCCTGCACCACAGAGCTGTGAGAACAACATCCCCCTTCCCAACAACCTGAACAGCTTCTTTTCATGCTTTGAAGGACTAAATAGCACACACCCACAGAAAACACCCCCTCCCCCCACGACCAAACTTTGCACCTGATAACTGCCAGCATGAAGAGGACACTCTCCACCATCAACCCACAGAAAGCTGCAGGTCCTGACAATATCCAAGGCCGTGTGCTGAAGGACTTTGCAGAAGAGCTAAAGGATGTCTTCACAGACATCTTTAACATCTCCTTGGAGCAAGCCATTGTCCCATCATGCTTCAAGGCTACCACCATCATATCTGTGCCAAAGAAACCATCGCCATCCTGCTTCAATGACTACCGCCCCATAGCACTAATGCCCATCATCATGAAGTGCCTTAAAGTTTAAACGGCTAATCATGTCACACATAAAATCCACCCTTCCCCCCACCCTGGACCCCTTTCAGTTTGCATACTGACCCAAACGATCGACAGAGGACGCCATCTGTTCTGCTCTCCATCCAGCTCTTACCCACTTAGAAAAAAAGGAGGCATATGTGAGAATGCTGTTCATAGACTTCAGCTCTGCATTTAACACAATAATACCACAGCAACTCATTTGCAAAATGGACAAGCTGGGTGTTAATACCCCCATCTGCTACTGGCTGTTGGACTTCCTTAGCCGAAGACCACAAACAGTACGTGCCGGCATCAACACATCAAATACACTCATTCTCAACACCGGGGCACCCCAAGGCTGTGTGCTTAGTCCACTGACACATGACTGCACAACAACCCACAGCACAACCACCTTGTGAAATTTGCAGACGACACAACTCTGGTGGGTCTCATCACCAAGGTCGATGAGACCAACTACAGGGAAGAGGAAGATCTGCTGACAAAATGGTGCAGAGATAAGAACCTCCTGCTAAATGTCAGCAAGACAAAGGAGATTGTTGTCAACTTCCAGAGGGGCCACACTCAACACTGCCACTGATCAACGACGGTACTGCTGTGGAGAGAGTGAGCAGCACTAAATTCCTGGGGGTACACATCAATGAGGACCTCTCCTGGACCGACAACACCACATCATTGGCAAAGAAAGGTCAGCAACGTCTCTAGCAGAGAGCATCCTCTCTAGCTGCATCACTGTGTGGGGTGGCAGCTGCACACACAGCAACAGGAAAGCCCTACAGTGCATAGTCAACACAGCCAGGAGAATCATTGGAGCACCACTCCCCTCCCTGCAGGATTTATACATCACCCGCCTCACCCGCAAAGCACTAACAATAATCAAGGATGCACAACACCCTGCACACAACCTGTTCAGCCTTCTGTCCTCGGGGAGGAGTCTCCGCTCCTGCACCACCAGGCTCAGAAACAGCTTCACACACCAGGCCATCAGGATGCTAAACAATCTCTCCCCTCTCCAGCTACCCACCACCCATCTCCCCCCATGAACAGTGCTCAAACGACCCCCCCCACCTTGAGATATTGCCTAAAGTACACTCGCACTTTATTGGCTAATATTGTAAATAGTCTTTCTTGTCTTTTCTTTTTATTTATTTCTTTTATTTTATTTATTTTTTCTCTTGGACAGGCATGAGAAAGTAAGAAACGGAATTTCCATTCATTGATGCACATGCTAATAATTGACAATAAAGCTTTGACTGACTTGACTGACTGAGGATTACACTACAATACAAAGATTAAAGTAAACTTTTGTTGTTGACCAAAATAGATTTTCTACACTAATATGCAAATACATTCTTTAAAAATCAAACAATATTTTTTACTGGATTCTTTTTTCTGTTCCTTCTCTTACAGTTGAAGTGTTTTTATGAACATTACAGAACTCGTCTTTTTAATTAGGACAACTTACAGAACGGGTTGACATGCTTTTCCTTTCCTTTCTTCTACTCTGTCTGTCTTTCTCCATTGTGAGGCAAGTTTAAATAAAAAATGGAGGTACAAAAGACATTTCTTAAGTTTTTTTTTTTTTTACTTTACATTGACTTCTCTGCTCTTACCCTTGTGGAATATGGCCAACAACATCAATTCCAAACTTATTTTCGAAGTCGAATCCGTATGAAACTCCACATGCAATCACAGTCTGTAAAAGGTTGAGAAAAAACATTTTACAACAGACGAATTATGCAGTTTTACAGCTCTTTCTTGGCTGGCATACAGGTTCATTGCTATTGAGTATTTCAAATTCTTGTTTCTGTGGGGATGAGGTCAGAGTTAATATTAGATCTTATCAGTCTACTCATATATCAGTTTAATAAACTTCACTGCCGCATACTCTGGAAATATACAGAGGGAGTGTTGCACAACGAGAGCTTACCATTATAGCCTCAATTGGTATGGGCACAGGCAGCTTGGATTTGAACTTGTCATTCAGCTCTTTTACAATAAACACCATCGCCATGATTATCAAGGCGATGACCAGGTCACACACGTTAGTGGAAGTGATCTTGTTAAAAATGACCTCCAAGGTCTGAAAAAGAGAGAGCACAAGATGACATTAAGCCTTCACATTTCATGGGTTATGAGATCAGTCAGGGAAATTTGCTCATCTTTATTTACATAAATAAGTGACAGTGGTCCACTGAAGCCTGAAACTTGCAGTCCCAGAACAAACTTGAGCTGAGAAACCAGGATGTGGATGGCAGCAGCCGTGGTGAAGCCAGAGACCAAAGTGTCGGACAGGTACATGACAACAAAGCCCACTTGCAGTAATCCCATTCCCAACTGGAAAAGAAAGACAGGTAAAATTGACTGAAAATGCAAATGCTCCTATGAAATTGATATCAGTTAAAAAGCCACAAGAAAGATTAAAATTATTTACAAAAAGGATGCTACATATTGTTAGAAAATAGAATTTTCTAATCATGGGGTTTTCTTGCACAATGCCCAAGATGAATCCTAAGATTTTCTCTGAGAGGAAAAAGATGGACAGGCATGAGTACACAAAAAGGACAGCACACAGAGGATGCTTTGGAGAAAACTGGTAGAAAACTTTAGAACACAGAGATGAAGAAAAAGAAGTTTCCAAATGTTTGTGATCCAATGCCAAGTGATGCTTGGGATTATTTGTTGCGTTGTTTGTCTGTTTTGTGAGTCTGTAGTTCACCCTGAAATAACATTAGATTAAAATGCATTCGTAGTTATAAGAAAGATTAGGTAAAATTCTAAAAATACACAGATTCCTCCTTTTTCTGCTCCCGTGAGCTCGCAGGAGAAGGCAAAAACAGAGAGTTCTTAGCAACGGTGTAGAGAAACGGGGCGGGGTTGCACCTTGCTTTCTCATATGATGCATTATGATATTTAACCTATTCAGACCATCACATATTTACCACCGTAGTTAATTCTGCTTAACTGGAGCCCTACATGTGTAGAGCTCAAATATTAGCTCAGGTCCTTATGAGGTAAAAGAAGCAAATACAGAAACAATAAAAGTGTTCTTGTCAAAAAGTGGGTAAGCAGATTTTTGTCTGTTTACTCGTCTTCCAGATTTTACTAACCTTTATTCACTAACCCTATGAAATAAATGCCGTCTGAAAAGAATATCCCATCAAAAAGCTTTGGTTCTATGGGATGTTCCGAAGCCCTCAGTGCCAAACATATGCAGGTGATGGAACACCTTCTCCAACACGCGCAGAGGTTAACTAATAAAATATTTCCAATAACGAATTTCCCATGCAGGTTGTGTGGGACAAACGTAACGAAAACTTGCTTTTGCGTAAAGGAAAAAAACTCTCACTAAGACACAGCCACTGCAGCCTGTTGACAACTCTTTCTGACAAATTGAAGCAGGAAAGTGAGATTAAAGAAAATCAAAACAGAAAATCAATGTCTATGTTATGAGGAGTTACAAAAAAAATAGAAAACATCAGTGTGGCGTCAATTTTTTTCACAAATTAAATTCAAAAGTGTTTTACTCCTATTTTCTACTTTCCAGAGTTAAGATAAGATAGTTTGTAAGTTTGGTGTAATATTAGGTCATAAAACACTGAGCTACTTTAGTTTGGACAAACGTAAGCAAGACAAATTATGGCTACGGTTTGGCAGCACAAGTCTATTACTTTTACCCTTTTGGTCCTTTAAACATTTGTCTGTTTTTTAATTAGAAATGCCCAGCAAACACAGTAGCCTTTTTTAAAACTCTTTTTACCAAAGAACAGTCAAAACAGTGAACCAAAGTTTAAAACCAAGGCCAACAGGACAACATTTCTGCATCCAACTACAACTACATCAACATATCCCACATTAAGTTCACCAGGGAACCTAGACATCTAATTTCTGCTCCAATTGTCTCCAAGATCATCATATATCTTGTTCTTTTTGCTAACCTGCATGATGCCAACGAGGAAGGTCACAGATGAAGCCACTAAAACCCTTTGATCATCTACTGACAGGCCTTCAAGTCCTGTGATGTTGACAGGGGGCCCTTCGTCCGGTATGAGCCTAGTCACCACTGAGCCAATCATCAGACACAAGACTGGGAATGGACCTGGAGGGAGAGAGGGAATGGAGCGGAAAGGAAGACAAATGAGTTTTGCATTTCTATTGCACTTTTTATCTTTTAAGCAAAAAGAGTGAAAAAAGAAAAAAATAGCATGCTGGACAGAGGACCAGGATTTCTCTGGGCTCTCTCACTAATTTGAGATGGGTTCAGTATTGTACATACAGTACATACATTACAACATGTTCAGTGATTTATTCACTATCCTAAGCCACAGCTCTGCTCCCCCCATCTAAATGCTCTTGCCAGACTTACCCACTGAGATGTGCCTCGAAGTACCCATGAAAAAGTAGATGACCACAGGGAAGAAGGCGGAAAAAAGACCATACCAGGGTGGCAGAGAGGCCAGCAAACCGTAAGCCATTCCTGTTTCACAAAGACATGTAGCACTGAAAAACCCTGCTGAACTGAACAGATCTTTAAAAACATATATTTTCAACAGATCCCAAAATGTCCAGGAGACAAAATGGAATAAAATACATTAGTAAGCATGTCAAAAAGCTGGGGGTGGGTGGGTTCTTGATCATTTCCCATAGTTACTACATGTAAGTTTGGTGCGATGTTATTATTTACATTTAAATAAATACAAAATTCAGAAGACCGTAGGTCTGTGGACATTTCGGTAAGATTCTATGTTCCTTTGAGGGGGTGAAATGATGCCAGCAATATTGAAAAGGCTACTCCATACAGGGCTCCATTTTGGTCATCATTGTTGTGCCCATCATTTCAAGGAATAGAGCATGCTTGAAACAGCGCTCCCATAAACAGGGTTTTGAATTTGACAACACATGACGTGGTGACCATGCGCATGAATCGGCATCTTCTGCATTGATCGAGGTCATGGATCATGCATGATTGATTTACCTAAACATTTGGTGAGGTCACTAGCTTTTGAAAACAAAAATGGATATCTTTATTAGGTGACAGATCAAAGCTGCAGCCCTAAAGAGATTATATATTGTGCCATTATAATGTATACAAATTTCCTAGTTGGTTGCTCTGAGCCATTTTTACAACGTCATACAATGGTGCCATTTTAAAGACCCACTTCAATGAAAATTGTATCTTTGGTGTTTTTAGATTCAAAGATTCAAAGGTTTTTATTGTCATTGTATTTCTACAATGAAATTCTGTAACTTTAATAAAAAAAAAAACTTCACTACTTTAACAGGTTCTGCTAGCATTTCTCTCACAATATAGGGCACATGCAATATAATTTAAGATGAAAATTGCATGGTCCTGGAGCAGGGTCCGCTTAGACAGAGAATTTGTTCCGGATTATTGGGGGAAAATGTCTCTGTTTCACTTTAAGCAATCTAATTGTGTCCAGTCTGAATACACGCTGAGTTAAATTCCTATATATAGGAGGTGATACTGTAGTAAAACTCCATTCAAGTTTGTGAACGTTAAAATACATCAATCAGTTATGAGGCAAGACTTGATCATCAGATAGTGTTTTGCTATCAAGAGCCTTTTTTTCTGATCTTAGTAAATGATTTCTAAAGAGACTGTTGATAAATGTTCTGTTCAGTATTCTCTTGTATCATATGATCATAATACACACCTGACAATCACTGTAATCTGCAAACCTAGATAAAGCAGTTGTTGAGATCTTGATGTAGTCACAGTGTATTATTTTATTGGAGGTCATTTGGGCTAAATGGTCCTAAAAACAACCTGATCCTGTCTGACTGGACAAACTGACTCACAGCCCCTAAATGACTGAGGATGGTACCCCCTACCATTTCTAAATGTATTTTGCTACACATTTACCAGAGAACTTTTTGAAAATGAAATGTCAAATACAATTTTCTTTATCATTTTAATTTAGTGACAGAATAAGCAGTGTTGAACAGGAAAATGAAAGAGGGCACATTTTTTTAGAACTATTAAAATTGTTAAAAAATAATTTATTTCATTGACTTTCATTGACTTTAATTAATTATGACAGATTCAACTTTGTTTTGAAATTATTATTATTGAAAATATAAATTATTATTATCATTTGGCCACACACAGTTGCTCATCTTCTTCAAATGGGAGCTCTGAGACTGGTTCAGGTTGGGGTTGAGCAGTTGGAGACTGACTGACAGACAGATGCTGCAGCTGTTGTTTCTAATGATGCTGGTCTATTTGACTCAGTTCCGAATTTTCAGAAAAATAAGTTTGAAAGAGGAGACATAAAGTATTGTTGAATAAGCTTGATAAATATTTGAATGAAATGATTATTTCACGAATATATTTTTTCCGAAATACTGGGTGAAACACGGTATTCCCCCTTATTCACCGGAGAGGTCATCGTCTTCCAGAAGAAGCCAGTTACATTCATCATTTTTTCCATCTGGATGATAATCATTCTCCTCGATTATCTTCTTCAGCGTTTAAGGATATTTTCCGGCCGCTACTGAGTGAGCTGATTTCTCCATGTAGGGGCACAAACTTTGCTTACAGTAGTTCAAGAACTGGTAGAACCGGCTGTTGCTTGGGTTGAAATATTTTTTAGCAGCTGGCAGGGAAGCCGACAGGCCAGGGTGATCTTCCTCTTCGTTCCCCTCCTCAGAAATTCCCTATCACCTCTGGGCGGGGTTTAATGCATTGCGCTCCGCCCACTGTATGAATTTCTTATTTGCATACAGTAACTGATAAAAATCTGCGAATATGTCAAACCGCGATACTAAAACACGAATAACCGGGAAAACGTGTATTCCTTTTCTCTCATTTTCCCCCCCATCTTTTTTAGAATCCTGATTATTAAAGTATGTCTTCTCTACTTCACACACTGTGGCCCTGTCTGCCACAAACTGCGCCGGCACTTTCGTGAAAGTTCAATCCAGTCGGATTAACCCATTTCAAAACATATGGGGGGGGGGGGGGGGGGCTGCAGAACTTGATGTTTCCAAAACAAAAAATAAAATATCTGTGATTATATATAAATTACTTACTTACTTAAATTATGTTTTCTGTTTTATTATTTCATCATCGTTAGGGGCCTCTGCGAAACCCCCATCAGTCTGGGCCCCTTGAACCAGCCACCTTCAACCCCCTTTTTGGCGCCGTAGGTGTGTTCATTTGTTTTTGTTAGTTACGGTTCAGAACAAACTTGAACCCTCACCTTATTTTTATTTATTTTTACCCTCACCTTGTAGTACCGCCACCAGTCCTGTGCTGACACCAGACACCACGTCGGGGAGCAGCCACTCTTTGATTCGGTAGATCCTCAACCAGCCGATGACCGGCAGCAGGGACAGCGCAGCATGTTTGACTCGTTTGACATCAAAACTGGAACGACACAATCGCTAAATGACATGGGGTAAAAGGATGGAGAGTCTGAATCTGGCTTAGATTCAGAATCAGGTTGGGAAATTGTGGGAATCTCAGCTGATTGTACTCATGAACAACAACAACAAAAAACAAATGAAACTCACAAATTAGCAGATCTTGTGGTTTATGCAATCTATTTACAAAAATATATACATTTAAACTAAAGAATTAACACAAAAACATTTGTCTTTTTTGCCTTAACTTTTTTAAATAACCTTAAAGAGAGATAGAAAATATTTCTTCAAATAAAGAAAAAACTCCAAACACTCAGTATTGTATCAAATCAAACATACTACTTTATTTTCATGAAGTATTACTTATTTACATTTACGTATATCTAATGGAGATATTTTTCCTATTTCACAACTGCTTTCTTCTGTATGCCACCAAGTTAACTTTGGAAAAGATCGCACATTATTTTTCATTTTATCTTATTTTGGTATTGGAATTATTTGCTCCTCAATTTCCTGTCCCAGAAATAAAAAGCAAACATGATCCATCAGGCTGTGGACACAGAGACACAACATAGAAACATCTCTTTTACTTTTCAGCTGTCATTAAATTTTTTCTAGTATAGTAATAATTTTTGGATTTATATGGAAAAGCTACTCATATATTACTGCTAAAAGAACAAGGATTAAAGCTGATTGTCAGTTTTTTACCAAAAGAAAAAAATAGACTAACAGGTTATTTCGTCTACATTTAGCAGCATTCACAACAAAAGATAGTCTTTTGTGTCACTTCAGTGAGAGGTTTTGTTCTTTCATATTGTATCGCTTCAGTTTGTGTGCTGAAGAAGTGCACAGCGACCCCCCCCCCCCCCCGCCCACTAAAAGGAAACAGTCAACTGAATCTCAGGAACAATGAAATGTTTTTGATTTAGTATCCTGACAAGTTTGCAGGAAGGCAGCTGCCGTTAACACACTGTTCTGCTGTTTCAGGTTCAAAACGTCCCAAAAATAACCGCTAATCTCCTTAAAGCATCACAAAAGCAGCTGGTTTCTAAAAGTTGAGGAAGTTACAAATAAATCAGCTGCTTTTGAAACTCATCCAAACAAAAACATAAATCTAAATTCACAAGCATCGGGTCCTCCTTACGTGAAGTAAAGCTTCAGGTGGTCAAGCATGGTTTTACGCTGCCTGTAGACCTTCTCGTGCTCTTCTGCAAAGGAGTCCTCTGAGTACAGTGGTCTGGTCACCACGTACTGCCTGGCTCCTGGTCGCATCATCTTGCCTCTGCTGCTCGGAGGAGCTCTGCTGCCTTTCTACGTGTCTCTAAGGCACATTAATCACATTAGGTCAGAAAGAGTGTCCTGCCTTGCCTTTGAACGTCACTGTCAAAGATTATTAAAGACAAATTAAAAAAGACCAGATCCTTGAATGTGAGCATTTCACAGAAGTCAGGTTTCTCTTGTTCTACATAGAAGAAACAGGCCTCAAAGACCAACACTAAAAGACTAGAACCCCCCTCTTGTAACTATACACATAAAAAAAGTAAATGCAATAGTATATCAGATTTTCTTTTTGCCTTATAATTTACTTATTTCATCTTCATCCAGTGCCATTCTGCTCATCTGACATACCTGCCTGGGTCCTAATCTGCTCCGATAAACTTTTCCTTCCTGCTGCCGCTGGAGATCAACTGAGACCTCAGACGGTCTTGCCATCAATAAACGTGCCCTCGGCTGCTTATCAGGCCTGTAATTATTAACAGCAATCATGATGAAGTCCCAGTTTCACACAACTGCTGGTTGCCTGACTTATCCTTGACCATTGTTCTTTCTGATATTCCAAAAGTAGAACATTTGGCAGAAGGAGGTGTGGTCATAGCAGGCGAGTTGCGGTGGTGCAAGTTGTTGGTGTGGTGCGGACATGACGCAGGTTTTAAGGGGGAAAATCTTCTTTAGAGTCTAGAAATAAACAGTTTTAAATATGAACCCTTGAGTTTTTTTAGATGCTTAATAAATCAATCAATAGCAGGAGGTAAAATAATCAATGACACACCTGAGAAATATTTTTTCACTCAAGTTGGAGAAAGGAGCAGAAAGGGAAACCCTTTGATATTGCTAAGTTATCAAGTATTGAGATAAGGAAAGTGCCTGATTCCCATTGCTCAATAATGACAGAGCTGACGTTTGAGGGTAGACCCCCGAGTCACACAAACAGGCCTAATAAACTGATGTAATCTGACTGCTGGGATGATCAGGCTTCAGAGGGTCCATCACAGTGCACAGTATCATTGTTTAATTGGTGACTTAAGAAAGTTTCAAATGTTTACAGTTCTTATTCTCCTGTTAGTGTGCTGATACTGCAGTAATATGGATTCATGAGTAGAGAGTAGCTCACCATTATTTGCTGTAAACAGCTGTCTCCTGTCATAGTTTACCTTCTACTACTGAATGTTCCTCCAACAAAAATTTGCATCCTCTCCACGGTTAAAATTCTTCATTGTAAATTAATGTTCACCCACTATATATAGTCCTCTTTGGGTACAGTTTAGATAATTTTGCTCTTTTTAAATTATTGGGATGAAAACAACCATTTGAAGGGTTTTAGGAAATTACTTTTTCTTCCTTAGTTTGAGTATTTTATGGGGATTTTTTTGTGCAGCAATTTAGGATCAAAATAATTTTTATGTGTTAAGATGTCTCATTATTATATAAATTGTGAACATGTTTTTTCTAGACAAGCATAGATGCAGATTAAAAGATTTTTCTATAAAAACCTGATTGTCAGTTACACTTCAAACGTAACATTACTGAAACTGAAAGCCCCATCAGCCAAATTCTTAACATCAACTTTACTTTTAAAAGAATTAACTTGTTTTAAACATAAATTGGAGTAAGATTGAGGCTCCAATGGTTAAAGTTTGACTTGTTTTCTTTTCAAAACCCTCAAATTCCAGGGAGAAAGACTGACTCATGACTGCGGAGCCTCCTCCCCGTGTAAGCAAGATGTGCCGGGTCTGATAGAGGAGAAATTCTGAGAAAAGAAGGATGGTGTTGCAACTTTCAAACACTCAGCTGATAGAAGTGACCAAACATGAACCATAAAACAGTTTGATATACACCATAGGTCCATGTTTGGACCACAGTGGGAGGGACTCAATCTTACCATTCATTCTGATAGTATATCATCTGAAGGCCGTAAGTTTTGCACATATTGCATGGATTAAAATTGGTCATCTATAACTTTATATGACCAATATACATGGAAAATGTGAGAAGGGATATAACTTCACCAGCTGACACAGGATATATTTTTAAGACAAACAAGCACAAAAAGCTTTTTGTGAAAAACAAGCAACTCCTGTTTCAACTGAAACATCTTGAACATTATTTCAATGTTATCTGTTTTCTCAATTCCATTTCCAGTGTTTTGCCTAAATATGGAGAAACTACAGCTTCTTCCCAGCACCACGTTTTTGCTTTGGACTGAACAGTTGCATTTTGCTGGTAAGCTGCTGTTGCACGGCCCAAGCAAAGCTCACAGTGAGTGGAAGTAGCTTGCATTTGCATTCATACATTGATGTAGTTAAAAAATGTTAAAGGAACCCAAATCATCTCATTTTTACAGTTGTGTCATAGTTAGTGTGAAGGATTGGCACTATTGATAAGGTTAAACATCTCCATGTGGTCTAATCTGTATAAAGAACTAGCTTTGAGACGTTTAGATACAAGAATTAATAATAACTTTGTTTCAAAAGTCAAATTATAAATTTAAAGATTTACCATGAAGACTGAGATCCATAAAAACTGACATCCTGGATTTTTCCATCATGACTAACCTTGAACTACTGTAAAGTTTTCCACTTCTTAATCATCTTAAGAAGTCATTGGATGGACTCCAAGAAAAATCTTATTGCCTTTGCAGGTCGATAGGACGCGAGCTCTGCGGCTGCTCCTCTTACTTTTAGAAAATAAACCTTCAGAATTGCAGTTTTAATATTAATTTTATCCTTAAAAAAGAACGTCCCTCTTACCCTTCCACGGAAGTCCCACAGGATCTTTTTCCTCTCCTTCTCTACCATCTTCGAAGGTGTCTCCCATTTTGACGTTGGGGTTTCCAGTCCATATTCTCCACACGTGTTTCTGTATATTATTCCAACCTCTTGATTGTGGCGCTCCATGTATACTTTTCCTGCCAGCCTTTTACACCCTGCAGTTATGTGCTGGATTGTTTCAGGCGCCTCTTTGAACAGCCTACACCTTGGGTCTTGTCTGGTGTGGTAGATCTGAGCCTCTATCGCTCTGGTGCTCAGGGCTTGTTCCTGAGCTGCCAGGATGAGTGCCTCAGTGCTGTCATGTAGGCCACCCCTTTTCTAGACATCGGTGGGACTTCTTGATATCAGCCACTTCAGTTATGGTCCGGTGGTACATCCCATGCAGGGTTTTTTCCTCCCATGAGGATCTGTCCTCCAGCACTGCATCCTCTGCTCTCCATTGCCTGAGACATTCACTGAGCACACTGTCAGTTGGGGCCTTGAGCTTGGATGTTTTCTCGTGGATAGTGGCTTCCACGCTCACTAGTCCTCGGCTTCCTTCCACGCAGCTAGCATACAGTCTCAGGGTGCTGGATTTGGGATGGAACCCTTCATGTACGGTAAGGAGCTTTTGTGTCTTATCATCTGTAGTCTGTATCTCTTCCTTTTGCCATCTTATTATTCTTGCAGGGTATCTGATAACTGGCAGTGCGTAGCTGTTTATTGCCCGGGTCTTGTTCTTCCCATTGAGCTGGCTTCTCAGGACTTGCTTTACTTGTTGGAGGTAATTAACTGTTGCAGCTTTCCTTGTTGCCTGCTCCAGGTTGCCATTTGCCTGTGGAATTCCAATGTACTTGTAACTGTCCTCAATGTCTGCTATTGTTCTTTCTGGGAGTGAGATCCCTCCTGTTTTACTACCTTGCCTGTCTTTGTCACCATCCGACTACATTTCTCGAGCCCAAATGACATCCCAATGTCAGTACTGTAGATCCTGGTGGTGTGGATCAGGGAGTCAATGTCATGCGCACTCTTAGCATATAGCTTGATTGATGTTGGCCCCAATTCTGAGTCGGTATCCATAGGCAGTCTTGTTGATTATTTGGCAGAGGGGGTTTAGGCCAATGCAGAACAGCAGTGGCCTAAAGGGTGATTTTCCACAGCTTCATCGAGTTTCCTATGAAGGCTCTTAGAGTCCTGTTAATGTTGTACAGCTGTGCACAGGTTGGTGTGTCATGTTCTGCAGTCTTGAGCGACTGTTCTGTCAACCAGGAGTTGGTGTTTGGCTCCTCTGGAGTCTCTACCAATGCCCTTCTGTGTGTTGCTCATGTATTGATCCATGTGCCTAATTATCTTGGTTGCAATGAGACAGGTTATTGGCCAAGAGTTAGATGGCCCCCTTTGAGGATCCTTTGAGGATCCAAATGGATCAGGATTGTTGGCCCTTCTGTTAGCAATTAGGGGTGGGTCCCATCTCTTATATATATCTCTTATATATATAGGACTACAGAGTTGGGTCATCTAGACCCACTAGACTGTGCGGTGAGAAGGTTTTCTTCACTGATTTGTGATCTTCACTGGTGTCCATGGATTACATGAAATCTTTCCACCTTTATCCACCTTTGTCATGGTAAGGAGAACACATCAATGCAGGGGTGGGGTCATCCAAAATAGCACAAGGGTTACATGGAGACCCCGTTCAGACTGTTGAAGTATTGAGGATGGACATTTCAATGACTGATGACATGTTTTTGTTCAATTCAATTCAATCATGTTTATTTCTATGTTTAGCATTTGAATCAATCTTCTTTTAATGACACATATGACCAGATTATTGGTCATAAATTCTGACAGGAAGGCATAAAAATCAAGCAAATACTAGTAAAATTCACAAAGATGTCAGATGATGTTTATTTGCTGGATTTTAACATTCTGCGCCCCATAGATAAGAGTGTCTGGTGTTTTTAGATTTGTACCTTTTTATCCAATGGCTATCTGTCACACAGCCACTACGTACATTTTGCGCATTGTCCGTGGACGAAAATTGGTCATACCTTAATATATGTGGAAAAAGTGAGAACGTTTTGGTCTTTATGTGAAATTTTCACAGTTGTGTCACGAATAAACTATATTAAAACCACGGAAGAAGTACGAACAAACCATGCAAAGGACACGTAAACCTGCACTTGAATGAATTTCTTCTATTTGACATTCAGAGCACTGAGCAGAAATCACATCGTCTCAGCACCACAGTCAGCTCCCACCGCGAGCCCTCGTGATACTTTGTTTTAATTAAACAGACGCATTCCCCTGATCCGCACCAGTTCTTCATCAAGGCGGTATCACATATGTCCAATCTGCGCATTGTAGCCCCTGCCTCGGCGGTCTAGCCGCAGCTGGGTCAGTCCGCATCTGTGCCAGCCATAACCAGAAGCCATCTGCGACTCGACATCCTCCCAGTTTAGAATCATTTTAGAAATAAGCCTTTTCTCTATTTTACAGATATTAAAACTATTTAAAGTCTGTGTGTGTTCATTTCTAAACAACTTCACATAAGGGCCATGGAACCCAACATTATCAGTCTATTTATTTTATTTTAAGGTGACAGAGTGGGACAAGATTAGACAAGATGAGACAGAAAATCACAGACTAGTGTGTCAAAGAGAAAGGCTTTAAAAGCAGCAGGTGGTTTCTTTGAATGCAGCTGCACATATTGGCTGTGAGAGGAAACCTGAAAACCAAGGAGGGATTTAAACAAAATACAACTTGAAAAGGTAAAAGTGGACACCAAATGTTAAAGTACAGATCCTTTCCAAAAATTATTAGAAAATAATGAAAAAGTGTGATCATTTCCATCATTCCATTTAAAAATTAAACTGTCAGAATTTAGATTCAGGGACCAATGTTTAACTAGTATTTAATTACAGGGTTGATTTGATGTGATCACAATCTCTGTCTTTATCTTTTTGCAAAAATTGAGAAGTAAATGGAGATGTCTGCACAGTGTCTAAGTTTTTTTGTGTTTTATGAGCTGGAACCCCAATTTCTGTCAAAATAAATTATTTCATTTATTCATCTTCTAAACCTTTTTTTGTGCCTTTTGGGATCACGGGGCTACCAAAGCCCAGTAGCAGACCATGCATTACACACCCGGGCCTTCAGTGGTGCTACATCTAAATCAGTAGCCACAATAAATGCCTCTAAATAAACCTAATAAAAAAAACAGTAAACAAATCTCGTTTTACAACTACAGCCAGCAAAGAACATTGAAAACAACCACATAAATTTGGAATATGATATTTATCATTTCACTCATAAAAAAATTTGATAATTTGACAACAAAATCCATCCTCCTCTCTTTCCTCAAAAACAGTTCGATCACCCTGTCATGTAGATTATCGTGCTTCACGTCCGTCAAGAAGTCCTTTTCTTTTGTAATCAAGGCCAGTGCGGAGAGCCGAGTCTGCCCCCGTGTCCGATGGTCAGCGCCAAACACACAAATCTGTATAGCTGCTCATGGTCTCACACAGATTTTTCTGATGAAAGAAGTCAAGGAATCAGAGGAACATTTTCCTGCTTAATCCTCCATAGAGTACATTACAGTCAGCTCTGTTCTTAACTGATACAGATCAAAAAGTGCTCCACGAGGCAAACTGGGCAAGACTGCATGTGTCTCCCTGAAACTTCAGTCCAATCAGAAGGTCTGAATACTGTGATGTTGCCTAAGCCTGCAAGAAGGCCCCGCTGTCACAGACTCAAAATCTGATTGGTTGAAAGAAATCAATGACCGAGATTGATTTTGCATCACAGGACCTTCAGAACGGATGGTAAAGGCCCTTACCTTGCCTGGCAACAGGGGACGCTGAAATGCAAGTGGTTAAAGGCTCCAATGTGAAAATATATCTGTCTGGAAGCAGCATAACCATCATAAACACAATAAAAGGGAATGGTCAGACCATTTGGAATGATTTAATGAGTATGCATGGTCAAAATATAGTTAACACATGATTCAGATATCTTTTAGGCCTTTAGAGAGGGCTTGAAGGTCCTGTAGGCCCACCACCGCTTGAGGCTATCCCGCCCACTTGTGGCCGAAGGCAGGGGACATCCTGGGGAGGTCACCAGTCTGTTGCAGGGCAATAAACAAATAAATACCTGAATACCTGAAATCAATTAAATATTCATCCCTGAATCTATATTCTATGAGAGTTTTTTTTTTAATGATGGAAATGATTACACTTTTCCATGACATACAATTTTTTTGGAAATGCTCTAGAATGAATCTTCAAAGCTTATTAAGGAAATAGGTCTTATTGAAAAAAAGGAGCAAGAGCAATGACATTTCTATAGAATATAATACACATTTAAATAGAAAAGTACAAAAAGAATAAAGGATGAGAAAAAAAGATTGCTTTGTGGAACAACAACTGGAAGAGAAGCCATCAGTCCATGCAGACTCCTGAAAGAGACCCTTTCTGACTACTGTACCAGGGCCTGTGCTCACTACTCTCTCCTGTGAAGCTCAGTGAAAGTCAATCTTCATTAAAAAAAAATCAAATTCTAGAATTTTGGTGGTGTGTTCATCATAGAAACAATTGCACAAAAAGCAACGTAGTAATATACGGTAGTATAGGTAGAAACCAAACTTTAGGTTAAAATGACATTGTCTGATGTTAAAGAAATTTTGTATAAGACTGTGGATGGTACTTGCTTGAATGTGTGACATTTAGTCTTGCAATTTAGAGCCTGGTGCACCTCGCCTTCAACCGTCACCATATTGGTATAAGCTCCGGCAAGCCCGTGACACTGAACAGGAGTAAGCAAGTGTAGAAATGGGTGGATGGATTCAGAGCCTGCATTATGGATTTTTCAAAACCTACAGATGCAGAGAAGAACCTTAATAGATCACCAGTATTAAAATCTTCTCTGTGTCTATGGGAAAAATCTTATGAGTTCTACTTCAAGCTAACTTAAACTATGATGAAGGGTTGCACTTCCTTCAGTTAAAACTAAATTATTCAAAGAACTTTTTTCTATCAATAAAAATACTGTATAGACATTAAATCTATTGTACATTGTCTTTGAAAAACAAATGGATGTTAGTTGTTTGGCTTTAGGAAAAAATTAGGAACCACTTAACCCTTGTGCTACCCAAGGCACTGTACCATTTGGAATGGGGTCATCTGGACCCCACAAGACAGTGGGCTGAACCTTTTTTCTTCAATGATTTGTAATCTTCACTGGTGTCCATGGATTACATGAAATCCTTTTCACATATATCCACCTTTGTCATGATAGGGATAACACGTTAATGTAAGGGTGGGGTGATTTTAACCCCACAAGATAGAACAAGTGTTAAGAGTGAAAGTGAAATGAGGACGATCCAGAAAAAAATTTTTTCATTAAATTGAACTTTGTTTCAATTAAAGGTCTGTTTGACCCAGTACTATACTTAGTCAGAAGCAACCCTAATGGTTTGACTTCAAAACGTTATTTTAACAAACCTTCAACCCATCAATGCAATAAGCTGCAGAAACTCTGACAGGAGAAAACCAACGAGACCATTTAGAGTTGAAGATCTCATAACAAATGCAACACAGTAATATGAGAAAATTATTGAAGGGATGAATAAAGACAATCATAAAAAATACAGAATTTCCAGAGCTGATAAAAATAAAAAACTGAACTATGTTTTTTTAGCACAAACATCTTTGTGTAGCCCTATTAAAAATGAGCCAAGTTACTCTTACTGAAGCGGACTGGTCCTTCCCGTATCTGTGGGAGCGCTCATATTTCAAAGAGGGCACTGACCAAGTTACAAAAGTGTGGGTTTACGGTTCAAACCTTATCTTGGGCTTGATATAAGTGGGAGAGAACATCAGGCATGTGAGCATATTTGCTCCTGTGACTAATAATACCAACCAGGCAGTGCTCCTGCACGGGAGATGTGGCAATCACTTTTGAAGTCCAAGCAAACAATGCTCTGCCATTTGCTGAACAAGGTTAAGCCTTTTTTCTCTTTGGGAAAGACCAGTCATTTTTCATGAGTTTAAGGAGCTCCGTGGTGTCTGCAATGTGCTGAGCCTCCCTGATGCTTTTCTGAAAATTAGAAAATACTACATGGAACTGCAAACATTGCAACCAGTCCCAATCTCACCTTCCATCCAGAAAGATTTACTTTCTACAGAAAACAAAGCTATCTAAACTTGAGCTCACCTCACACGAAGTAAAAAAAAAAGGTTGACGTCATGGATCCAGGCCTCGAGGGATGGTGTACTACATGTTTTCCAAACAACCTGCCATGAAAGCTCCTTAGTGGCTAAACACACCTGATCAAGGTAATCACTAGCAAATAGGGTAGGGTTTTTGGAAAACCAGCAAAACACCCTCGAGGCCTGGATTTGAGGACCCCTGGTTTATGTGTTCAGATGAGTCACAACACTGTAATCAGGTAGGTTACAATACTGAGAACCATCAAAATGGCTTGATCCACATCAGACTCTGTCATCCGTGTCTTTATGGACCGTGCTTTGTGCACTGGTTCACTGTCATGTTGGAAGAGGAAGGGGTCCGCTCCAAAGTGTTCCTACAAGGTTGGGAGCATGAAATTGTCCTAAAGGGTTTGGTGTCCTGATGCATTCAGAGTTCCTTTCACTGGAACTAAGGTCTAAGGTCTAAGTCCTGAAAAACAAGCCCACACCATAATTCCTCCTCCACCTAAATTTTACACTCGGCATAATGCAGTCCCAAATGTACTGTTCTGGCAACCTCCAAACCCAGACTTGTCCATCAGATTGCTAGATGGAAAAGTGTGAATCATCACTCCAGAGAAGGCGTCTCCACTGCTCTAGAGTCCAGTGGCGGCGTGCTTTACACCAGTGGTCCCCAACCTTTTTGTCACCGCGGACCGGTGCCAAGCAAGACACGTTTACCGCGGACCGGTGGGGGTGGGGGATTAAGGTGCAACACAAGGCACATTTACCGCGGACCGGGGGGGGTTTTGGGGTGCAACGGAAGACACGTTTACTGTGGACCAGGGGTGGTTTTTTCTCTTTAGTAATAATAATGTACGTAAATCCCCTGTTTAATCATGTGCAACTTTATTAGCGGTGTCCCCTTAACGTCACACCAACAACAGAACATCACATGAGCAACATCGTTTCTACCCCAACCCAATGCGACACACTTTGGTTGCTATGGTAATGTTTAAACATCCCTTCAAAATAAGTTTGTTTGGTGTCGCGACTTTGACGTGCGTTAAGTGTGATGGATGTAACAGAGAGAATCCGGTCACTTTTCAAAATGAAACGTTTTTTTTTTTCGGGGGAAAAAAACAATAAAATCGAAATTATTTTTTCTTTCTGTGCGTCCCGTTGCCAAAATTTCCCGCGGCCCAGTACCGGTCCACGGCCCGGTGCCAAGTGTCCCGCGGCCTGGTACCGGTCTGCGGACCGTTGGTTGGGGACCACTGCTTTACACCACTGCATTTGGATGGGTGAGCTAATACTTTTGGTAAAATAGTGTAAATGCAGAAAAAGCAGATGGAATTGGTTTGTATGGTTGGAGATGATTAAAACTTTAAATCCCATAAACAAAAATTGACTTTAACCCATGTTTGTGAACATTCACATGACCTGAATCTGCTATATTAAAAAATCTAACGAACAAAATCTAGTACCTTTGCTTTTCTCTGACTGTTTTACACATCACAAAATAATATACAGTTCGACATGGGGAACCAGAACCATTCAAGCATGTAAAAAGAGAATTTAAAAAAGTAAAGTGAATCCTAAAATGTGCATGCAGAGAATCAAATCTAAGACATGTCCTGTTTCCATAAGATGAATGGATTCTCACAGCGCCAGAGTACAGTTGGGAGAAGAGCACTGCAGTTATCTGTCCCTGTGGTGGCAAAAGAGTGTATTGATGCTTAATTATGTTGCTTGGAAAGAATGGCCTTGACTTTGGCCAAATTTCAGTCAAAAGTGACGCATTTCTGATTTGATGTGTTGTTGCAATGATCTCCCGTTTAGTGATAAAAGGTGACATCTTCTAAAGAAAAAAGTTTGGGACTAAACATAAAACAAAGTAGAAGCTGAATAACAGTAACTAGATAATTCCACATTTATTAGAACTAAAAGGACGAATCCCTTTTTAAACTATTAAAAACGGTACGTTGAGCAACAGCTGAAATATTTTAAATACAAACTAAATCTTATTTTTGATTACAGTTCACTATTCCTGTTTTTTTAATTTAATTTTCTTTGCTTTTGGATTGCTCCTCATTAATAAAGTGTCTGTACATTTCAGACACAGTGAGGTGACTGATGCTTGTCATTAGAGGCCTGTGACACAGACTTTAGGACAGCTTTTAAAATTCAACTTGTTAGTTTTTCATTTCAGAAGATAGTTTCTCCTTTTAAAATTTTTGTTAAATTAGTAAAAGAACAAAGAAATTAGTTTATCAGGGGAATACATTTTTCTCTCTTTTTCCCTTACCTGGAAGCACTACTGAAGATAATGAGATTTGATCTTTGTTCAGTTATCTGTGTGTGTGTGGGGTGGGGGGGCAGTGTTACCAGCTGCTGAGCTGGTCCCACAACAATGAAAATGTTGAAGTATTACACTGACCAAAAATAGAAGCCCAACACTTTTGTTATTGCTTCCATTTTTTATGGTATGAACTCAAAGATGTGAAACATTTTCCACATACACAAAATAACCAGTTCTCTGAAATATTGTTCACAAATCTGTCTAAAGCTGTGATAGTGAGCACTTCTCCTTTGCCAAGACAATCCATCCCACCTCATCTGGAGGATCTGTACACAATTCATGGAAGCTGAAATCATCCCAGTTCTTGCATAGCCAGCACACTCACCGGACATGTCACCCATTGAGCATGTTTGGGATGCTCTGGATCGGCCTATACAACAGCGTGTTCCAGTTCCTGCCAATATCCAGCAACTTCGCACAGCAATTGAAGAAGAGTGGACCAACATTCCACAGGCCACAATAGACAACCTGATCAACTCTATGCGAAGGAGATGTGTCGCACTTCATGAGGCAAATGGTGGTCACACCAGATACTGACTGGTTGTCTGAGTCCCCTGACCCCCTCATAAAACAAAACTGAAGATTTCAGAGTGGCCTTTTCTTGTGGCTGTCTAATCAGCATCTTGATATGGCACACCTGTGAGGTGGGATGGATTGTCTTGGCAAAGGAAAAGTGCTCACTATCACAGATTTAGACAGATTCGTGAACAATATTTCAGAGAACTGGTTATTTTGTGTATGTGGAAAATGTTTCACATCTTTGAGTTCATACCATAAAAAATGTGAGCAATAACAAAAGTGTTGCATTTATATTTTTGGTCAGTAACCAATAAGTAGTATTTACGTTGACTTTTTTAGTAATGTAGTAATTTAGTAGTTGGGTATTACTTTTATTTACATCAATTTATGGGCAGCTAGACAACGCAGATCCATGAGAGGATAACTGTGTCAGGAAGCGGGAGTATAGGACCAAAAATGCAGGACACCAGGCTTGGGACAGAAACTCAATGATTTTAATGGAAAAACCTTAATATGACAAAAACTAGAGTGCAACAAAAGGGAGGACAAACCAGATGAGCTGAAAAATAGAAACGTATATGCACTTAGGATCATCAAGACAGCTGTGGATGATTGATGAACAAAACCTGATGGGACTATAAAAAGACTGACAAAAACTTGAAAACACAAGAAAACTAAGGAAACATCACTAAAAATTAAAATAAATCGTCCAGCTTGCAGAAAGCAGAACTTGTGGGTGATTACAAAAGTAATATGTAACTGCAGATTCCAGACAATAAAGGTGACAGGTGTGAACAGATCTAAAGAGAAAGGGATGACATGTGTTAAACCTTTCCTTCAAATCCCTAAGCACAGATATTTCATTGATTAAACCGCAGTTGCCTTCTCTTAATGAACAAAAGGCAGACTACTTCTTGACACAACGGTATAGATAGACTGAAAGTATTTATAGACTGATAAAGGCTTTGTAAATGTTTAATCAGCCTGTCCTGAAATAAAGATTGTTAGAGAATATCTGCTGAAGATGACTCCTGAAGAACTGGGATGATCAGGGCGTGTGATCCAGTTCTTTTATCAATAAAGTGCAAGATTGATCCTTTCTTTTTTTACTGTAGTGTTTCTGTTCTGTCATTAGTTTGAATCCATTTTAGTTGTTGTTGTTTGGGTTTAAATTACCTAATCCATATCTGGTCACATTTATTATCCCTCAGTTTAAGAAAGCTTACAGCTGCAGTTGTACAGTCTCTGTTTTTGTTCCTTTTTCAAATTTTTTTCGTACAAATCACAAGTCTTATGATGTTTGTGCTGTTTCACCTTTCTAATGTTGAAATTTTAGTATTGTTTTCTGAACCCACTTGGTCCCGTTTGGGGTCCTGGGGTTGCTGGACCTACCCAGTGACTGAGTTGGGAGAAGGTGGGGTGCAACCTGAACAGGTTGCCAGTTCAGCACAGGGCCACACAGATACAAACACACACTTCACACCTAATTTCACACCCAATTTAGAGTCACTAGTGACCCTATGAAACAAGTTTTTAGTCTGTGGGAGAAAATTGGTGAAAGCCCACGCATGCATGAGGAAGTCCACACACAAAAGGTCCCACTGGGTTTTGAACCAGGACCTTCTTGCGGTGATGGGAGAGGACCAACCATGACACCATGCCGCACCGTCTTTGAGTTAATTTTGGTAATATGTCAAGGCTTCTGCCAACAACTTTCCAGCTCCAGAACTTCCACATATTTTTTCTAAACTTCAGCAGCAAACATTTTCTCTGCGACATTGACACAAAACAAAAGCAACGGTCATGGATGTTTGACAATGTCTCACAGTTTAGAATACACAAGTCATTAGTTCCATTACTTTATCAGCAAAGCTTCTGTAAACCTCCTCTGTCACTCAGTGAACACATGCATGAGTACTGCTTGTTCAAGTTAAACCAACACCGCAGTTATTTGACCTTTCACTTTCCCCCCCAACACCGACTTATGAGCCAGATTTAGGCCAGCTTTGTGGATTTTTTGTCATGATCAGAACCCGAGATGGACCCAGAAACAGGTAAGTGGTAGGTAAGTAGAAAGTTTTATTTTTCCTGGTCCAGGAAGTGTTGTGGGTAAGCGTGGCTGGAGACGCTGGAGAATCTTAGTCCGAGACTGGAGCTGAGATCCTGGCGGGGTTCTATGGCGAACCTGAGTGAAGCTCAGAAGCGTGGCTGGAGATCTTGGCGAGTGGCGTGGCTGGAGTTTGTGGCGAGTGGCGTGGCTGGAGTTCTTGAGTAGCACGGAGGCGTCAGCATTAGTGGAAATGAAGCTGCTGCTCAAGATGGTGTCAGACTCAGGTGACTCTCGTGGCATGAGATAGACCTGAGGCACAAAAACAAGGCAGGATTAGCGAGAGGCAAAAGGCAAGGGGGCCAGCCGTAGAGCTCAGCGAGACTAGGCACCATCAGGGTTAACGATCTGGTGAAGAATGCTGGAGCTGGGTCTCCTTATGAAGAGCAGGTGGCTGATGAGGTGAGTAGTCACAGCTGGTGAGTCTGGAGCAGAGCAGAGCTGGGAGGGGGAGGAGCACTGACAGAGGCACCATGACATTTTTTTTCTTTTTTACCTTGAATGTAGAAATGAAATTGGAGTCTAATTGTACAAAGTTGTTTCATTTTTTTGCCATGCAGGAGACTTCATGATTGACTGCAAAGTGTCCTGCAGCTGCACAGCAGACCCATACTATCACCCTCCACCACCATGCAAACTAGTTCTTATCAGGTGTTTCTGACTTTCTCCAAACATGCTTTAAAGTCCCACTCAGAAAATTTTCAAGCATTCCCAGTGATCCTTTAAAGAGGATGCTGCCGTTTTTAGCCAAAATCAACAAATCTGTGTTATTTCTATATATATATATAGACATATTTACTGCAGAGCGGCAGGAGTTGATTAAAAATTCACCTCCGAATTGTGGGTGAGACTGTTGGTGCAAAAGTAAGTCACCACTGATATCCCATCATCCATTTGTTTACATTCTCTCCCGCTCACTTACAGCCCCCCACACCCCCAAGCTAACATTAGCAGTGCAACAAAAATGAGCAATATCAGAGCTATCCAGGTATACAGTTTAGATATGCCAGCTAAGGCAAGGAAAACAAAGACGTTCGTGGATCTATTTGTCTTCAAGTGGATGCATCACAAAGTGGCTGAGCTTGGCGACTTTGGCCCCACTCCATTCAGTTTTTGCGTCACAACTGAGAGCTGTTTCAAACAGCATTTTTTATATGCTCTGATTCATCAAATTTTGAATAAAATAAAGTTTTATGAAAAAATGCAACAATAACCTGTAAAAACAGCAAAACACAGTTTTAAGGTCAAACTCAGTCAAGGTGATGTGACATTGACTGTGGCTTAAAATCTTTTATCATATACAAATCTTTTATCATATGCATTTCATATCATATTAGATCAGTGGAGGTAGGAGGAAAAAGTCAAACAGTTAACGCATTAATAAAGTGTAGGGTTCACCTGTTCAAGTTAACAAAAGTGTGAAGCAACACAGGCAGATGTACACAGAGTAATTTGTGTACGTGAGAGACACATCCCTCTGTCCTCCACTGCTGTTAAATTTGCTCAGTCTGGTTAGATAAAACTGGTGCAGCTATAAAATCTTCATTTATCAGCACAGGAATGAACTTCCTGAAAGCAACATTTTTTATTATGTTGCTATTTTAAGACAACACAGTGTTTTTCCCCCTTTTTTATTGTATACTTTTAATTTTTATAGACACTTAATTGTGACATAGCGGTAGTCATAAAACATCAAAATGATAAAAACAGCACACCAACAAGTGCTTGGTGCATTATTAGGTAATGTTTAATTTTTTTATGAAAACCTTAACCACCCCCATCCCCTACACACACAACTAATTCCACTGAACAAGTTTTTACAGTAGATGCTATTTGCTTACAGAAAAAGGTTCATGGCTGGACACTATGATAGTTCACATTCTTGTTTTTCTGCTCTCACTTTAGTCTTTTTTTCCTCACAAGCCTTCACAAAGTCTCACACTTTTCCCCTTAATGCGAAAACTAATCACATCAAACTGAGACTCCGACTGAAAACTGTGGGACTTTTTCAGACACCATTTTTAAAACTCAACAATTAAAACTGGAATACGTTTCATGCAATAACATTTAAAAGCTGCAAAAACTTCTTGAAACATTGTGGAGAGAAGTCTCTCCTGCACTAAATTTTTGTTTCAAAAAAACACTACAAACATTTTGATAAACATTCTGTGAAAATAATACAGTGGTGTAGCGGTTAGCATTCCCAAAGTGTTGGGACTCCCAGACAATCATCTACCTTTACCTAGTAACTCCACTCCTAGTTCTGACAACATACCTGTGGAAATCTGGAAGAGTTTGGAGAGGTGGCAGAATAGTCTCTGACTGAAGAACAAGATGTTGGAGGGTGAGACCATGTCTGAGGAAAAGAAGAGAAAGGTTCTGGGGTTTAAAAAAAAACAAGGATCAGAGTATCGGAAGCTAGACTGAGGTCAGAGGCAAGCATTTGTGGACAATGTTATGGCTTCATGCAACATTTTCTAGAGAAGAACCGAGAAGAATCAGAATCAGAATCTTTTATTATCATTCTGCAGTGCACAATGAAATTTTTTCCAGCAACTCTCGTCCAACAATATAAAAAGGTAGAATAAAATAAAATAAGAATAAGGAGCTATATAAGGCCAACTAATTTGAAGTGGTCAGAATGATCTGCATTGTGTCTTTGTAGATCCAGAGAAAGTTGAGGACAGGACCCAGAGAGAGGAGCTGCAGTTTGGATGAGGAATTCTGGAGTGACAGAGAAGGATGTTGGAGTTGTTTTAATATGTATGTATTTAAAACAAGTAACAATGCACAAATAAAATAATTGGAATTCTACAGAGTGGGATGATGTGATGAGCACTGTTAAAAAAATAATAAAAATATTAAAATAACAAATAAAGCAGATTAACAAAGAAGAGAGCACCAGATACACAAAATACTCAGGAAAGCTGAGCACAACAGCACATTTTCTTATTTTCATCAAACCTTCAATGACAACCATTCAAACAGAACAAAAAAATGCTACCACACCTACAGTGCAGACCAAAAGTTTGGACACACCTTTCCATTAATTTGAATGCGAAAGTGTGTCCAAACTTTTGGTCTGTATTGTATAAATAACAATACAGACAGTCTCTTAATTTAGTAATGTGTGCAAGCTTGCTTACTTAATGACCAGCATGAGAAAGTATGGGAGTTTAGGATCAATTCTGTAGTGCAGTCTTACAAACTTTTCCAGAAGGGGTTCAGAAACATTATATATCATTTTATGAAGTAAACACCCATCTGAATATGATCAAGTTAGTTGTTCAGGGCACGGATAACAGCTGGAAGATAGTGGTGAGATGTTTTGTAGATGGGACCGAGGAGTTCAAGGTGGAGGTGGGACTTTGAGCTCATTGTTTCCATGGTGATGGACTGACTGACAGATGAGGACAGGAATCTCTGTTGACCATAGAGATCAGGATGGCTCGAGAATGAATCCATTAGAGGAACAGATCATGGTAGATGTTCTGGAGATCAGTGCTAGGAAACAGATGAAGATGTTTGGACACATCGGGAGTAGGAACAGGAAGACCAAAGAGAGGAGGATGAAGGGTAGAGGGTTAGATGGAGAAGGAGGATTTTCTGAGAGAACAGTGAAAGATAAATATTTCCCTCTTGAACAAAACATGAAGAAAGTTGTTTACAAACCACAAAGTTTAAGAAAGCATGAATTAACATTTATTGTTTTTAAACATTTTTTTAAAAGGTAATTTCCTTTTATTGAGGGGTGAAAATAATAAGATGTTTTTTGAAAATGAGAATTTATGTAAGAAAAGGCAGCTATAAACTAATAAAGGATTTTTCAAAAATTAAAAATTTGATTGCATCATGATTAACTTGGGTTTTTCCACAGTTTCCATGCTGGCCCCACCAATGTTTGCCCATATTGGCTAAAGTGGACACTCAGTGGGCTGTCTCACTACGCTAGCCGTCCGGGCAGGTGGACAGCACTGAGAGCCAAAGTGGGCAAACACACGTGGGGCCACCATGAAAAATGCTGACAAACCCATCTGGGGCCCACATTTTCTGCCCACTTTTAGACCATATGCGTCCAGTTTTAATGTTAAGTCAACTTACAGACGCAGTGAGGAGTCCTGCGGTGTGATTTTGCAGGTGTCTTCAACCCTGTTCCTTGTTTTGCAGCTAACCCCGCTTCAGTCATTGCTGATTAGCTGGATTGAGTGAGCCCAGTTTCTTATTGACAGAACACACGTGATCCAGGTGAGCAGTAATTATTGAATCAGGGTGGTAGCCCAAGGGTTGGAGAGAATTGCACATTTTGGGTAGTGTGAAAACAAGGCAACAAAAAAAATTTAGATGCACCGTCAATTTTCCAGAGTTATAACATTTGAACTTTGGCAAATTCAATTCAATTAAATTTTATTTATGTAGCCCTATATTACAACAATAGTCATCTCAATGGGCTTCATACCGGTAATTGTATTGTAAACAATTACTATACTAAACTATTGCTAAACTATACAAAACAGACTAAACTAAACTGGGCATCCCTGCCCATAGACCCTTCTTCACGGTAAGGAAAAACACCTAAAAAAACGTATTCAGGAAAAAAAGAAGAAACCTCTCATGAGGCCTCCCACTGGACAGGCAATGTACCAGATTTCTTAGAGAAGAATTAGCTTATCTAAATATACAATTACATATTTTAATAGTCCAGCAGATGGGCTTCATCCAGATAGTCTTGGGGGACGACTGGGGACGCGAGACAAGCCAGAGGCAGGATCCACAGCCAAGAGTAGGAGCAGCAGTAGAGACAAGCCAGAGACCAGGTACATGGTCAGGTACAGGGGCACAGATGAGCCAGAGGTCAGGAGCACGGATGAGCCAACTGGAATCTGGAATCACTTCCGTTCCCCCAAAGGGGAGTGGGAAAAAGGGACAATACACGAATCGCATTGCACCCAACAGAGGCACGGAGAACTAAATGATAAATAAATGATCAAGAATAGAAAAGAGGAGAATTCTCTGATAGCTAGTATGGCAATAAGCCTGTTAAAAGAGGAATGTTTTAAGCCTAACTTTGAATGTAGAAACTCTGTCGACCTCTTTTACATGAGCTGAGAGCTTATTCCATAAGACAGGGGCTTGGTGGCTAAAGGCTCTATCTCTAACTGCACTTTTAGAAATTCTGAGAACCACAAGCAGTCCTGCATTTTGTTAGCGAGGTGTTCTGTTTGGTTGGTGAGGCACTATGAGATCTTTGGTATAGGATGGGGTCACACCATTTAAGGCCTTATAGGTTAGCAGGAGGATTTTGAACTTCTTGCTGCTGCATTTTGAACAAGTTGAAGACTTTTTAGGAACTTTTAGGGGATGCTGCTAACAAAGAGTTACAGTAATCCAGCATAGACATAAAAAATGCATAAATGAGTTTTTCAGCATCACTTTTAGATCATATATTTCTGATCTTAGCTATATTGTGCAGGTGAAGAAATGTAGTTTTACAAGCTTGTGGTAAATTAGCTTTAAATGACCAATCCTGGTCTGAAATATTTACGCCATCCAAGGAGACCATCTAATCAGACAGAGCATCTCTCAGGTTTTTAGGACCTATTATAATGACCACAGCTTTTTCTGGTTTTGGGAGGAGGTAATTAATTGTCATTCAGGTCTTGATGTCTCTGATGCAGTCATTAAGTTTCTCTATATGGTCATTCTGGTCAGGTTTAATGGATAAATGCAACTGCGTATCATCCGCATAACAGTAAAAAAATTAATGTTGTGATTCCTGATTATGTTTCCTGAGGGTAACATGTAAACAGGATGGATCCTAAAACTGAACCCTGTAGGAGTCCGTAGCTAACTCGAATGCAATGAGAGGACTGTCCATTTACATTAACAAACTGGTACCTATCGGATAAATAGGATTCAAACCACTGGGGGCAGATCCTCTGGTCCCTACGTCATGCTCTAATTTTTGGAGGAAACTAGTGTGGTCGACAGTTTCAAAAGCTGCACTGAGGACCAGAATAGAGAGTAGTACCTTTTCTGAGGCAAATAATAAGTCATTAGAGACTCTAACTAGTGCAGTTTCAGTGCCGTGATGTGGTCTGAATCCTGACTGAAAATCTTCAAAGGGGCTGTTGTCCTGTAGGTGGCAGTAAAGCTGCTAAACTACAACTCTTTCTAGGATTTTAGAAATAAAGGGGATGTTTGATATTGGTCCATAGTTGGCCAGATTGCCAGGATCAAAACTGGGCTTTTTTCAGAAGAGGTTTAACCCTTGTGCTATCCTAGGCACTTTGACATTGGGAGTGAGGTCATCTAGACCCCACAAGACAGTGCGCTGAACTTTTTTCTTCAATGATTTGTGATCTTCACTGGTATCCATGGATTACATGAAATCCTCTCCACCTTTATTCACCTTTGTCATGGTAGGGATAACACGTCAATGGTCATCCTGACCCCATAGGATAGTACAAGGGTTAACAACTGCATATTTAAGACTGTGGAACATAACCTGTGTCTAGAGAGGTATGTATTATAGTTTTTTTGTAATATTCTTTTAATTCTTTTTAATTTTTGGTACACTATCAAACATAATTACAAGCTTTACACCGTATATATACATGTAAAACAAAAATAGAAAAAAAACGTAAAAATAACAAGAAGAACAAAAACAGATCAACCTCTACTAGTCAGGATATTAAAGTGAAGCCATCCTATGATACATTTATCCAATTCAAATGCAATTTTTTTATTTTACATAGTGAAGGTTTACAGAGTGTTCTTAGTTAGTCTTAGTCGTCCACAGATCCATTCTGCAAATTAAGACTCCTCACAAAATGTTTTAGAGGATCCCACGTCTTCGAACAATTCCAACTTTTCTTTCCTACATGTAATCCTTTCTAATGGGAAAACTATGAGCATCTGTTTCACCCAGTGAGTTAACTTGGGCCTAAAAGTTTTTTTTCCCAAAAATTGCAATGGTTCTTTTTGCTTGTAAAAAACACATGTCGATCATAATTTGCTTGCTTTTAGTAAACTTGGGATTTAAAGGATATAAAATAAAACATAGCAGGATTTGTTGGAACAGTTTTTGAAACAATCCTCTCCACTGCTTTTCTAACCTCCACCCAAAAAATTCTTATCTCAGGGCATTGCGACATGCAGTGGAAAAGAGTCCCTTTAGCCTCATCACACTTATTGCTGGGATATTACTGTTATATCGATTCAGTTGGGCTGGTGTTATATATGTTCTCATTAGCCACTTGTATTACAGAAGCCTAAACAGAGTACAAATTATCTGTTTGTGAACTTCGCTACAAGCTAACTCCCAATCTTCCTCCGACAAGGCTATTTTGAGATCCTCATTCCAGGCCTAAAGTTTAAAATCAGATTTTTCATTTGAATTGGACAACAAAAGGTCATAAAGTTCTGATATGGCGCCTTTATCCAGACTATTTTTAGAAAAAAAAATTTTTTTGGCTTAGTTAATTGATTACCCTGCCTTTCTCTAATAAAACTCCTTAGTTGAAGGAATTTAAAGAAAAATGTCCTATCAATGTTATACTTGCTTGTCATTTTGTCAAAAGACATGAGTGATTCTGAATTTGGTAGATATAATAGATACTGTATTGACTTTAATCCTCTCAAAGAGCAGTCTTGAAAGTTATTATCTGCCCTCCCTGGGATAAAATACTGGTTTCCCCAAATTGGAATGTACAAAGATAAGTTATTAGACTCGTTAGTATGTTTGTATGCCCCTAGACCAGATTTTTATCATGTATATACCAATTGGATTTGTAGTTTTCCTAATCAAGTTAAAAATTATGTCTGAGTAAAGGTAATATGGCAATGGTAAATCTAGACCGATAGATTTAATTTCTTTCCACTGGGGGGCCTCAATAGTTTCAAAATAAAATTGTATTGATCTTAATTGTGTAGCCTAATGATACCAAATTTCATTTGGACATTTTAACCCATCCTGGTTATATGGAAGTTGCATTAAAGATAATCGAATTCGTGCTTTAGCATTTTTCCAAATAAATGCAACAATTTTTTTTTTTGAAAAAAAAAAAACATCAGGTGGGGGCAGTGGCAAATTCTGAAACACATACAACATTTTGGGGATAATATTCATTTTTATAACATTGATTCTTCCAATCAAGGACAGATGTAAGGACATCCAGCTATCAACAGACACTGTTGTGTCATTTATCAAAGATTCATACTTAACACAAACAACATCGTTTAGTTATATGTCTGATTTCTATAACTAAATATGTAAAATGATCCACGAGTTTAAATTATAGAGCCTGCAAGTTAGAATTGCTACCTTGCTTCTCATCAACTACTAGAATGGATGATTTTGTATTGTTGACTGTATAACCAGTGATCTTGCCAAAGTCTTCTATCAGTTTTAAGATAATTGGAATTGTTTTTCTCATGTTTGAGGTGAATAGGATAACATCATCTGCATACAATGCAATTTTGTGTTCTTCATGCCAAATCGTTATTCCTGCTTTATCTCTATTTTCTCTAATGGCAATTGTTGAAGGTTCTATTGCCAATGTGAAAAAGAGGGCACACAGCGACAAAGGGCCATTTTGTCTACATCCTCTCTTTTTCGTAATTGGATGTGAGGTGTTTTTGTTGTCACCACGTCAGCAGTAGAATTCAAGTACAGCAAGCGCACCCATTTTAGGATGTTTTCGCCATGTCCAAATCATTGTAAAACGTTAAAAAGATAAGGCCATTCAACCTTATCAAAAGCTTTTTCGGCATCTAAAGATAAGAAGCCTTTATCTGTGGTATTATCTATCCATGAATAAGATTAAGAACCTTCCTAACGTTATGAAACCCCTGTCACCCTAAAATGAACCCATTTTTGTTTGTATGTATTACATAGGGTAAAGTTTCTTGTAGCCGTTTGGCCAAAATTTTACGTAAAATTTCAAAAGGCTTATTGGTCTCATGTTTTCACAACAGTTGTTTGGGCGGCCAGGTTTAGGTAGTAGTGTTATAATGGCTGCTGTCAGCAATTTTGGTAAACTTCCACATTAAAATGCTTCTAAAAACATATCCAAAAGAGGTTTAAGTAGTTTAGATTTGAATTTTTTATTAAAGTCGATTGGAAGTCCATATCAGGGCCAGAAGTTTAACCTACCTTCATGTCATCATTAGCCTTGCTGATATCTTTTTCCTCCAAACTAGCTTCAAATCTTTTTATAAATTTTAAATTACAGAATCTAAAAATATTTTGGTTATCACAGTTTTATCCTGAGCCGTATGATTTTTCATAATATTCTCTGAATTCTTTGTTGATTTCTACATTGGATTGGTAATTATTATACCTTCGCTATTCATGATTTAAGTTATTGCTTTTTTAGTTTCTAATTGTTTAATTTGCCATGCCAAAAAAGACCCTACCTTCTTTCCTTGTTCATTAAAGTTCTAATTAAGCCTGGTAATTTCAGAAATTGCTCTATCTGTGGACATTTTATTATATTCTGCTTTAAGTGTCAACATTTCTTTTTCAGCATTAGCAGTGTTGTTGTTGATCACCTGTTCTGAATAGTTATTATTTTAGTCTCAAGTAATAATCTCTTCTAATGAAAATCTCAAGATTTGGATGAGCTGTAGCTATTTATATATCCTCTCACTACAGCCTTAAATACCTGAAGTAGTCATCTATTACCTTTCCAATGTATTTAAGAAAATTAATGTCTAACAGCCATTTTTGATTTAGACTCCATTCAGGTGGATCTCTGACAAGGGCATCCTCTGTGTAAATAATGCCACAAGGTCCATGATCTGACAGTAGTATACTATCATAAAAGCATAATGCAATTTTGGATATCATTAAGGATGAGATTAAAAAATAATCAATGTGAGAGAAAGTTTGATGTGTTCCAGAATAGCATGAGTAGGTAATGTCACTGGGTTTTAAATTTCTCCAGATGTCTATTTAATTTAAGTTCAGTGGTAGGGCGGTCGACCCATGATCGTAAGATTGCAGGTTCGATTCCCGCCTTTCACGCCCATGAGTCGAAGTGTCCTTGGGCAAGACACTGAACCCCACCTTGCCTCTGGTGGTAGGCGGGCGCCTGTGTTTGGCAGCGGAGCGGCCACCAGTGTGTGAATGTGTGTGTGACTGGGTGAATGGGTCTGTGACTGTAAAGGGCTTTGTCCTTGTAGGAAGAAAGGCGCTATATAAGTATAAGCCATTTAGTCTTTTTTGCCTTAATTTTCCCCTGTTTTGTTTTTGTCAGGATTGGAGTTTCTGCTTCTTGTTTTATTTTGAAGATTTCCTGCTTGTCTTTCATTTTGAGTTTTACTTTCCTGGGGGGTATTCCAGGAGCATGTTTAAACTAGCCTGACTTTAAACCTGAACTCTGACTGAAATCCGCCTGAACTTGCTTACTCGGGGTATGTCGGTTCCAAAAGACCAGATATGAGTTGGCGTAATTACGCTCGACTTGGTAACTCTGGGTTAATGCACGTGCACAGCGTGTACATAAAGACATTCTCAATGGATTGCCGATTTCTGGAGTCACCATGGAAACGCATGGTGAAAAACAGAAAGCGCTATACTTCAGTGAGACGGAGTCTGAGGTTTTAATGATGGCGTATGAAGATTATACGTCCATCAAAAAAGTAACACGGCTTCAAAAGAAAGAGTTTCTGCTTGTAGTAGAAGAAAAGACAAAGTAAACGCATATGTTTCTGATCTTATTTCCATTTTCCTTGTGACGCATATATATTTATAACTTATCCAATTTTTGCCAACTTAAACGAATTACTTCTATTGGTAACAAATAATTGAGTTAATTTTATTCAACCTAATTTCTTACATCTATAAAACTCAATAATTGTTTATACAACTCAAATGTATGTATTTATCTGTCATATTTAACCAATTCAATTAATATTTTTTGCATCTTAATTAATTATATTTCTTGATCTCTCATATGTCTAAGTATGAGCCAGCAGATATGCTCATTTTTATAACATTAAGAAAAGATGGGAAAAATAAATGTATGCATAATTTCATTAATTAATTGTCCTTCATTGTCATTACAGCAATAAATGGTAGGGGTGCTATATAAACTTATCATCCCCTCCTTCACTCTCACTCATGGTGCAGAGACATAACCACAGTAGGACAAAATAACTCACAGTAAAAAAGCTAAACAACTAAACACATTTTGTAAAAAACCCACACTTAAACCCAAATCCGTCCAGACAGGCAAAGGAAATGATATCCCAGAATCCCTTGCGGTGCCGATCTAACAGCAGCATCAAAGTTACACCTACTTAATTGAATTAATTTGAACGAAAGGTAAATAATTGTCTGAAAACTACGTGTAATTTTTAAGGTGACCTAACAAAAAATGACTTATCTTAACTGAAGCAAATAATTAAGTTAGATCAAAGTAAAAAAGTTTATCTTTCCAACATCCATATGTGGTCTTATCACCCTCTCATGGTGAAAAAAGTATTATCTGAGCTTCTTCATCCACTAAATCATCTTCAAATGGACACGCCATGCTCCTTCACCTCTCTGAAAACAAACTAACCTTCAACTAAACCTGCTCCGGACCAGGTTATGTTCAGAGCATGAGTTGCCATGGCAACTTGACCTACCCTGAAACATACCTCCATTTCTGGAACCGAAAGCTGTGGTTATCAACTTCCTTAGCCTCAAACTTATCGTGGGAGCTAGCATAACCTGCTTTCTGGAATACCCCCCAGGTGATCAACAGTATCAAACACAGAACATAGATCTTGTTTTGGCCTTGCCCCAATGGTTTTTGTATGCACTTACCCTTTAAGAGGAACTGTTATCCTATGCTAAATAGTTTGTATGCACTGCCCCTTTAAGAAGCACGTTAGTATGCTCAGCTTAGAGCAGGAGGGGCAGAGTCAAAGACACGCCAGTGAGACGTTGAGACGACAGGTTGCTGTGTTTTGGTGATGTTTAAAGTTCAAAAAGGCATTCCCAGGGGTGTATTCCAAAAAGCAGGTTATGTGAGTTACCACGGTAGGTTTGAGGCTAAGGAAGCGTATAACCTCAGCTTTCGATTCCAAAAACAGAGGTATGTTTCAGGGTATGTCAAGTTACCATAGCAACTTGTGCTCTGAACATAAGTTGCCATAGCATCTTATGCTCTGAACATAACCTGGTCTGGAGCAGGTTTAGTTGAAGGTTAGTTTGTTTTTAGAGAGGTGAAGGACCATGGCGTGTCCATTTGAAGATGATTTAGTGCAGGGGTCTCAAACTCAATTTACCTGGGGGCCGCTGGAGGCAGAGTCTCGGTGAGGCAGATTTTCCACAAAAAAACGCTTTGTTTAAAAAATTCCAATCTTTTCAAATCTCTTAATTTTTTTAACACAAAAGAAATAAACCAATTAAGAATCAATGAAAAAAATAATTAAATTAATTAAAAAACCAATAATAAAACAAATTAATCACTAAGAAATAAATAGAAATTTTTTCATGAAAATAATAATAAGTAGATTTCTCTTAGCGACTATATGTGGTTTCTTCAATCTTTTACAACTGCTGAATTCAGCTACAAATGTCTGTATAACAGTTCTTTAACCTTTAACCTTCTTCTGAACATGAATTGTCCTGAACATGAATGGAACATTAAAGAACATGAACTGTTCTTCTGAACATGGCTTCTCTTGACTACTTCTTGCTGCCAGAGACCTGGCAGCGCCTCCTTTCGCATAGCCGAGCCACATTTGGCTTGATGGAGGAAGCACTTGAGACCCTCAGTATTGCTTGCAGATGATCATCAGTAAGTCTGGACCTGTACTTGGACTTGTTAAAGTTCAAGGTGGAGAAAATCTTTTCATACAAGTATGTGCTCCCAAAAAGGCACATGGTCCGCTTGAACATTTGGGAAAGCTCAGGGAAACTGGGGATCAATTCTCTCAAAAATTGCCCAAGCTTGTTTGCTTTTCCACTGGCCTTCCTGAACTTCGCTTTGTGTTCAGAGTTGCACTGCAGGTCAATGAACTCCATTTGAATCACAGGAGGGGCACCTAGCAGATCAAAGGAGAAGGGTTCTGAAAAAATTGAAATGTGGCTCTGTGCGTCTTGAAGTCGGCAAATCTGTGATCAAATTCCTTTTGTAGCTTCAAAATTACATCAACATACTTCTCACCACTGAATGGTGTGCCTAAATCCGCAAGTGCCTTGCATGATGGGAAAAATGGCAAAGGTTTGTCGGAGAGAGCTGGGCTTTCCGTAACATTAGTTTTGTGGAGAATGCTCTCACGTTGTAATAGGCAGCACTGACAAGCTGCCCCTGGCCTTGTAACTTGTTGTTGAGTACATTAAGCTCATGTGTGATATCCAAAATAAAAGCTAAGTCCAAGAGCCATTTGAGATCACTTAGCACAGGAACAGCCACTCCATCTTTCTCCATGAAGGCTCTCACTTCTGCTCTGAACTCAAAAAATCTTTTCAATACGTTTTCCCTGCTGAGCCAGTGCACTTCGGTGAAGTAGAGGACATCCCCATATTCTGACTCCATTTCCTCTAAAATAGCACGGAATCTTCGGTGCTGTAAGCCCCTGGATTTGGTTTGATTGATGCATTTCACAACGACAGACATCACATTGTCAAACCCCAGGCATTTGATGCAAAGGGCCTGCTGATGGATAATGCAGTGCAGTGCAAAGGCCTCCTCCACACCCTCCTCTTCCAGTTTTTTTTTAACAAGTGGCAGCAGTCCATTTTTCCTCCCTGTCATTGATGGTGCTCCATCGGTTATACGGTTATACCAAAAAACCTCTTCCATGGCAAACTGGCATTCTTAATGGCATCACACAACTGGTAAAATATCTCCTGAGCGGTGGTCTGGCCATGCATTGGACTTACTCTGAGCAACTCCTCCATCACTTTAAAATTGTCGTTTACACCATGGACATACATTGCGAGCTGGGCAGTCTCGGTGATGTCTGTGGTCTCATTAAGAGCTATTGATTATACACTGAAAGATTTGGCTTTCTCACACAGTTGTTTATAAATATCACTTGACAGATCTGACATGCGCTCTGCCACAGTGTTGGCAGAAAGGCTGATGTTGCTAAACTGACCTTTCTTACCTGGACAGATTATACTTACTACTATACTTACACTTTTTTACAAAATCCCCTTCTGTGACTGGCTTTCCTGCTGTAAAGATCATCTCACTAACCATGTAGCTAGCTTCAACTGCTGCACTACTCTCTGTGGTTGCTTTCTTGAAGAAATCTTGTTGCCTCAGTAGAGATGTAGTACACCAGACAAGACCCAAGGTGTACTGTAGGCTGTTCAAAGAGGCGCATGAAACAATCCAGCACATAACTGCAGGGTGTAAGATGCTGGCAGGGAAAGCATACATGGAGCGCCACAATCAAGTGGCTGGAATAATATACAGGAACATGTGTGCAGAATATGGACTGGAAACCCCAAAGTCAAAATGGGAAACACCTTCGAAGGTGGTAGAGAATGAAAGGGCAAAGATCCTGCGGGACTTCCAGATCCAGACTGATGGAATGGTAATGGCGAACCAACCAGACATTGTAGTGGTGGCAAAAGAACAGAGGAAAGCTGTTGTGGTCTATGTGGCAGTGCCAAGCGATGAGAACATTAGGAAGAAGGAACATGAGAAACTGGAGAAATACCAGGGACTCAGAGAAGAACTGGAAAAAGCATGGGAAGTGAAGTGACAGTGGTGCCTATGGTACTTGGAGCACTTGGGGCTCTAACCCCCAAGCTGGAGGAGTGGTTACAACAGATCCCTGGAAAGACCTCAGACATCTCAGTCCAGAAAAGCGCAGTGCTAGGAACAGCTAAGATACTGTGCAGGACTCTCAAGCTCCCGGGCCTCTAGTAGAGGACCCGAGTTTGGGTGAGAAACCACCCGCGGAAGGGTGAGAGGGGCATTTTTATCTATCTATCTATCTATCTATCTATCTATCTATCTATCTATCTATCTATCTATCTATCTATCTATCTATCTATCTATCTATCTATCTATCTATCTATCTATCTATCTATCTATCTATCTATCTATCTATCTATCTATCTATCTATCTATCTATCTATCTATCTATCTATCTATCTATCTATCTATCTATCTATCTATCTATCTATAAACATCATTTGTTGTTTAATAAGAGAAACAGTCAGCCTTAAAAGCTCAAACTTTAATAAAAATGCATAGTTGCAGGACTTCTTACAAATAAAAAAAATTATGACAAACAATTTTTAAATAATTTCTAAACATTGATAAGTTTTAGACCTCTTTGACATTACAAGATGTAATTTAACTTATTTAGAAAAGCCCAACAATAATTAAAAAATAAGTCAATAATAATAATAATAATAAATCAATATTAGTAACTGTCTCTGAGTCGTTATTCATTTATTTCTGTATGCAAGAAACTGACTGGGTACGAACCTAAAATTTAATACAGTCCTTTCTAGAGAATCCAGTTTTGTGAAGAAACTGGATTCTCTAGAAAGGACTGTATTGTATTAGTTCGTAACCCCGTCAGTTTCTTGCACACAGAAATAATGAATAATGACTCAGAGACAAAACTTAGCTTTTGTGGAGGTTTTACTTCGCACAAACACGAAGGGGACAGACAGATGAACATGGTGCATTCAAAGTCCGAACCAACGAGCTCAGGGATGGGGTTGGTATAAAAACCCTGCATTTGCATATTCAGAAGATCGTCCGATGGACCTCGTGTGAAAATCACACCCACAGGTTACTGGTGGAGAGAAGCTCCAAGGCTAAAGTGAAGATAAGTCTGAGGCCTGCTCAGCAGATCACACATGCACAGAAAAGAGGGAGTATGAGAAGAAACTGTTAGAACAATAGTTTGGCTGTGCTTTCTTCAAATGTAATCTAATTTTGAGATGACAATACATGCTCAGTGAATTAAGTTTAAACCATTAGTGTAATAAAAGTCAAAGGCAGTTTCTAACTACTTTTCACAGGGGTTTAAGCTGCTGCTTTGCTTTTATTGTTTTTACTGTGATTTCTGTCCAGGTCCCACCCCCGCCACGACGGAAAAGGTTGGAGCGAACGCCCAGCTCATGGAGACCTCTCGTTGCTGTGGCATCTCACCGGACTGGGGACGGCTCCCACCAGCTGATCGGCAGTGGTTGGGCGGCTTACCAGCACCCCTGAACACTAATCATCTTTTTAATCTTTATTTTTAATTGTGTGTCTTTTATTGATATTGTCAATTTTATTCTTGTTTCAGGAGGTGGGGGGCCGAGGTGGTGGACTGCTGTGTCTGGTGATGGGTCCCAGTGTGCTGTGTGGTTTCCATCACGTGTGCAGTGATTCACAAAGGGGTGTTTGCATTGTTTTTACGCTGTTTTTAGCCACCTCGGTAAGCTCCTCCTCCAGAACATTTTTTTTAACTGACTTTTATCAAGGATTGTTTTATTAAAAGGTTTCTTAACATTGTTTTTAACTGAATTCTCACATTACACCTGAGCCGGGGGTGTTCGTGTCCCTGGGGGGTGGGTCCTGGTCCTTGTCCCTGAGCGCTGGGCCCCGCCAAATTTCCAACTGTGGCCGAGCCTGGTCGGGCCATATTTACAACACCCCTTGTGGGCCCCCTTTTTTCCCCGGGGTTCCCCCCTCCGGGGCGGGGGCGGCGGGCCCCTGCCTTGCTCCTCCCTCGACCAACCGTGGGCCGGGTGGGTGGCTGCCTGGAGTGCGGAGCGGGTCTCCCTTGGGGGGTCCTGGCTCGTACCAGGGGTTGGGGCGGGGGGATGCCCGGAACTCCTTGGTGGTGGTGGGGTGCTCGTCTGGGGCTGTGGGCGTCCTTCTCCGGTGGGGCCCTGCGTTGGGCTCTCCCGGCGCGGCGGGGGGGCTGCTCTCCTGGTTGGGCTGGAGCGGTGCTCTCTTTCCCTCCGCTCCTCCCTGCTCTCTGGCTCTGGGAGCCTTGCGGCGGTCCTGTTAACACCTGAGCACAGGTGTTAACTCACTTTTGCACTAACAGTTTGCATGATTGAATGAAATATTTCACACTAGTTGGTTTTAAGGCATAAGTATGCGTGTGAACACTATCTGTTTTGTGTACATGTTGACATGTGGAGATTTTTGCAGCTAACAGGTGTGTTGATAACATTTGAGTGTGTGTGTGGACAGGCCCCGCCCTATTTGTACTTTATTTGAACCTTACAATGATAAACAACCAGTAAACTTGTTGCTTTATCCTGCTTCATGGTCTTATCCCCCCTCCCCTCCCATTATCACCCTCCTACCCCCCTCTCTCTCTAACATCCCTCCCTTTTTCTTCCATTCTTTCCTTTTCCGTCCGGTCCAACACCCAAAATTTTCAAACATGGTTGAAATTAATAAAGTTTGGCCTCAATTACAAGAGGGGTTTATTCAGACATACCTCTGGTTTGTCTGAAGATTAATAAACCCTACTGTTAAAGTAAAATATGTCCAACACAAGAGGCCCTCAGCTCTCATCTGCCTGCCCAGCTGTTGGACAGGACAAGTAAAAAAAAAAAAAAAAGTGAGGCTTTGACGCGTGGCGTTTTTTCGCGTCGGTGTGCACACTCACATTGGTGCCCTTTGTTTAGTCAACTCAATTACTTGTTACAAATTGAATCATTTCACTCAAGGTGTGTGTGTGTGTGTGTGTGTGTGTGTGTGTGTGTGTGTGTGTGCGTGTGTGTGTGTGCGCGTGTGTGTGTATGTGTGTGTGTGTGTGTGTGTGTGTGTGTGTGTGTGTGTGTGTGTGTGTGTGTGCACATTACAGTCCCAAAGTTTGGACACACCTTCTCATTCAAAGAGTTTTCTTTTTTATTTCATGACTGAAAATTGTAGATTCACACTAAAAAACATTAAAACTGAATTAACACGTGGATTTATGTACATAACAAAAGTTCATCCGAGTCACCAGCCTCAGAAATCACAGGTTAACAGCAGCTCAGATTAGAGAGCAGGTCAATGGCACACAGAGTTCTAGCAGCAGACACATCTCTACAACAACTGTTAAAAAGAGACTGTTTGAATCAGGCCTTCGTGGTAGAATATCTGCTAGGAAACCACTGCTAAAGAAAGGCAACAAGCAGAAGAGACTTGTTTGGGCTAAAGAACACAAAGAATGGATATTAGACCAGTGGAAATCTGTGCTTTGGTCTGATGAGTCCAAATTGGAGATTTTTGGCTTTGCTTTGCCCTGAGCCTCTACCATAAGACCAACCTATTTCTTTCCTCCATCTGTCCTGATTCTTTTTCTCTCTTCTCCTCCTTCTCTCCATCCTCACAGCTGTGTGATATAAACTTTGTGTTAGGAAGATTTTAAAAGAATACAGCGACTAAACTATATGTAAAAGTAGAAGCATTTTTAATTTTAAATTATATTTGTGTTGGATATCACTTAGTGGTGTAATAGAATAGAATAGATTTCTTTATTGTTGTCAAACATCTCCAAATGTTCAGCTAAAATCCAAAATGTTGTTTAGCCAAAGTGACCTTAAAAGCAAAAGGCTGTAAACTAAGTATTCACTCACAAAAAATAATTTTCTAAACTTTTAACAAAAACACCATCTAACCCACCATCACACTTATTTCTCCCTTCTGCCCATAGGAGCAACTTTTATCATAATTTAGTGCTATTTCAGTCAAAGGATAAAAGCTTTTTCTGTATTTTGGTAAATCTAGTTAAAGAAATTATTTAAAACAAGATCTGCACAAACAAGCTCCTTTATTTTCTCTTCATGATTAGTGATAAATCCTGCTCACTACAGCTGCAAAACACTTGTGACCGTAGTACCTTTAACCTGAACACCCAAGCCTGTTTTTATTACAGTTATAACCTACCTGCTGTCTCTCAACCATTTACAGAAACTTTTCTTCATTCACACCACATATTTGTTCCTCTTGCGTTTTCTGTTTTGAGTCCCAGATTGGTTTTTCTTTTGCCTTTCTATTTAAAGCTCGCTGTCGTTGTCATCTGAGAGCTGAGTTTTTGTTTCTATCTGTGGAAAGTATTCCATATTTTTCCGGCTTTTCTTCGGTCAAAAACAAAGTGCTTGCTCCAGAGTTGAAGTGAGCACGTGAAAATCAGATCGCTTCACATCATCGCAGAGATTGGTAACTGACGTTTAAGTCGCATGAATTTTTATTGAATAAACATGAAGGATAAACAAGAATTTCCGAGTGTTGACAACTATTTATTTTACCCTCTGTAGTGGGTCCCTCCGGTAAATAAAGAAGCACTACCACTGCTCCACGTAGGGCCACATCAGCACATGACACCCTCCAACTCTCTCTTGACATTTTCTGTGACCTTTAAAATCATAAGCCCCTCCTACTGGGCGTCTCTCTTCAATAATCCAAAGAAAACTGTCTTACATTGTTTAGCAAGACATAAATAAACATACATAAATAAACAGTGGAGGTGCTGCCACCAGCTGACGGTGCCACACCGTCACACCCTCCCTCAGTGTTTTTCAAAGCTTCTCTTGTGTTATTTTGGTAAAGATCATTTGTGATTAGAACTTTTGGAGAGCTGCATGAAGCAAAAGAGTTTTTGGAGTTTCAGTAGAAGTCTTTGTTATGACTGTACTTTGGAATTGACCAAATTACACTTTAATTGTAATTACAGGACTGTAATTAGAATTACAGCGAGCAAACGCCAGTTTAAAAGAAGATTAAAGAACTAGACTTTAACTAAACCAAAGTCGGGTTTTCTCCTGGTGCTCAGGTTCACCTTAAAAAAATCCTTTGGGGATAAAATGGATATTAAATTTATCTGAAAGTGGGAAGATAGAAAAAAAGTAATGAAAGGGGATGGAAAAAATAAATAAATGAATGGATGAATGAAAGAATGAATGAGAGAATTTAGTTTAGTTTTTTCTTGTGGGGTTTTCTCCTGATGCTCAGGTTCGCCCTTAAAAAAATTATTTGGAAGATAAAACAGATGATTCTAGATTGGTCCCAGAGTGGGCAGATAGAAAAAGGTAATGAAAGGGGGGTGGAATAAATTAATCAATGAATGAATGAGTAATAATTGCATGAATGAGTGAATGGATAGATGAGAAAATGTAGTTTTTTTTTTTTTTACTCCGATGTTGAATCTGTTTGGGTTTTCTCCTGGTGCTCAGGTTCGCCCTTAAAAGAACAACAAAAAAACATTTTTTTTTACACCATTTAACCTATGAAAAAATGAATGAATGAATGAGAGAGTGAATGAGTAATGCAACCACAAGGGAGCACAACCAAGTGCTCTCTTGTGCCGGTCCCAAGTCCAGATAAATGCAGAGGGTTGTATGAGTGCAAAAACAAAAGAAACATCTGAATCACAAACACAGATGACTTCATGTAGAGAATTGAGACTGAGGAGAGCTGTGTTTTGCACTGGAAGCTGCTGCAAGACATGGAACTCACCTTGGAGGAAGAGCGCCGACTTAGAAAGACGCGTGAAAAGGAACTGCAAAGACGTAAGCCGTTGGTCGAGGCAAAGGCTAAAAAAAGTCAAGCAGGACCTGGAGGAACAGGTCAACCTGAAACATCAGCTCAACACGAAACTGAAGCTCAAACTGGCGGAAAAACTGGAGTCTCAGGCGGCGGAGCTTTCAGAAGTCAAAACAACGCTGCAAGCATTTGTCCCACCTGTGGAGTCTGCGGACATCACTGAAGAGGCATCAGTGGACACAGTTAGAGGGCTGCATTGGGATTGGGTCCCGCCGGGTCCCTTGGGACCCAACCCAAATCTCGCGGGATTGGGCGGTTTGAATTGTGCTGCGGGCGGGAGCGGGCAGCAAAAAAAAAACCCGCGGGACCAGTGCTGCCATGAATATCTCATGAATATATATTAGCGGACTACGTTAGGCTGTCCGGCGGTTGGAGTCTTATGTACTGAAGCTCCGTGAAGGCACCAGGTAGAGACGCCTAATGGCCTCTGTCATCTAACCTGTTGTTGGGGGTGTGAAACGCCCCGCCCTGCCTCTTACTAAGAGCGGGCTTCAGGCCATCTGTCTGCGCGCACACACACGCACATTTTAAACTGAACAGGATTTGGGAAAATATATTTAATATTTAAGTTGCAAATTACACAAAAGAGGAAAGATGAGGCTGGAGGAGGGACATGAATCTCTTTAATAATATCAATACAAATACGTGTTTTTTTCCTGCGGGACGGGAGACGATCCAAAATCAATGCATCTCTATTACTGTGCGGGACTAAATTCTATGAGTTTTGCGGGTGCGGGAGGGAGTGGACATACATATTGCGGGAGCGGGCGGGAGTGTAACGCATACGTTGCGGGAGCGGGCGGGATTGGTCAGAAATTCAGCGGACGCGGGCAGGAGCGGGATGAAGAACATAGTCCCGCGCAGGGCTCTAGACACAGTTTCAGAACCACAGCTGGGTTCTGAACAACAAGCGGTTCCAGAGCCTTCCAAAAAGCGCAAAAAGGCGTAAGAACAAGAAAGCGAACGCACTCCCTGCCCCAGAGGAACTAGAAAGCTGTGAACCGGTCAGCCCACCTCTGGCCGACCAGGCTGACATAAATCTGGATCAAAAAAACTTTTTTTTCCCCGCCATTTAACATATGAAAAAATAAATGAATGAGGGAATGAATGAGTAATGCAACCACAAGGGGGCAAAACCCAGTGCTCTCTTGTGCCGGTCCCCAGCACAACTACCCCTGGCTGCTGCCTGCAGAATTGCACAACATAGTGGAATGCTGGAACGCTGAGGAATGTGAACACGCTGTGGAATGTTAACCCCGCCCACATTGAGCCTGTCTTCTTTGGTTTTACAAGTTTCCATGTGCAATATTGCCACCTACCGGTTTTTAAGGAGTTTTTCCTTACCGTGAAGGGGGGGTCTAAGGGCAGGGATATCAGTTTAGTTTAGTCTGTTTTGTTAAAGTTTAGTATTTTCCTAATGCATTCTTTGTATTCATGATCCCTTTTTCATTGTTTTTCATTGCGCTAAATAAATTTGTTTTTAATTGAATTAGAGAATTTATACAGTGATTGCTGTCTTCTTATGCCTTTCACAAGTTTCCATGTGCATGTATTAGGGAGTTAATAAATTTTGTCTGGCCTCACAGACTCAAAAAAACTCATTGGATGAACTCAATTTAATTGTGGACAGGATTTCCATCCAATAAATATGAGTAACCCCACCTCAAAGAAAATTCTTCCATGTAACGAAATATAATTGAGTTAGTCGAACTCAATTTTATCAAGAAAGGCAAAGGAAAAAAAATCATGCAACAGAAGTCTAAAACCAGCTTCAAACTCAGAACCTCTGTTTGTTAAACCTGCTAACTAATCCACTGAGCTAACACTCCTGTGATGAAATGAAGCCGCCGGTATGAAGAAATAGATTCATTATTTCTATAAATGAGGCTCGTCATGTATCGTCTTATTGGGAGAAGCCGAGTTGAAACGATTTCATGCCACAGTTTCGTTTTTTACGTGGAAAAAACGAACGAAAGTTTTCACTTTTGAAAAGTCGAATGATTGAAGGAGTAATAGTCATACCAGGCATTACATTAGACGGAGTTGAACATTTTAATAGTTGAATGGTTAAAATAGGTGAAAAATTGTAGCTGTGAGACGGCAAAAAGAATAAAGAGAAACAGGAAAACAGCATTCAACAGCATGCCCCTTACTTGAACTCAATTATTTTGGATTACCGGAGTTATAGGGGAAACTATTAATACATTTTGTGTTAGGTCAATTAAATGTAGATACATTATTTTAAAATAAATATTTTTAAATAAAACAAACAGAATTTTATTGTGTTACATGAAAGAGGGTCTTGAATCATTTTTTTGAGTGATACATAAAAAAACATTGCACCATTCAAATTTTCCTCCCTCTGTTCTCTTTCTTCCTCATACAATTCACAATGACACAAAATGTGCTCCACTGATTCTTCCCCTTTCCTGCAATCACAACTGCACTGGCATAGGTGAATCAAATGCACGGGCTCAATGTGGGCGGGGTTAACATTCCACAGCGTTTTCACATTCCTCAGCGTTCCAGCATTCCACTATGTTGTGCAATTCTGCAGGCTGCAGCCAGGGGTAGTTGGGCTGCAGCCAGGGCTTACTCGTCCCAAGTCTCATCAGTTTCCATGTAGCTTTTAAAGTCTTTCACTGCTGCAGCAGCACACAGTGAGTCTGGATTTTTTTTTCTTCCAACAATACACCCCTCCGTGAAGTTTTTTATTTTTTTATTTTTAAACCAAGTGCAGGTAAACCAGCACCAGAAAGCTTCACTTTTCTACACCTTTCATGCACAAATGCACTTTAAACAATTAAACAACAAAAAGATCGAGGCAAAAATAAAATTATGAAATTAAATAATACTAGAATGTAAAAACATTTACAAATGACTTGCAGCATTAGAAAAAAAAACTGGTTGAATCAGTTTTTGGGGTAAAAACAAAAAAATAGGCAAAAAACAATATAGCAGACCATAAATAGGTAAATTGTGTCACTTCTGTTATATTTCTACCTGGAAAAGGGTACATGACCAACCGGCAAAACAGTTACACATCAACAGTTTACAGCAGGGGTGGGCAAACTACTGCCTGGAGGCGATATGCTCCCGTTAAACCATTTAATCTAGCCCGCCAAACAGGCATAAATCACATTGATGATGCTTGTTAGTGTTTATTTTCTCTGCAATGATGGTGTCCCCCCATGGATAGTGCTCTACAGATAAATTGACCACAAATACATATTTAAGTGCAAAAAGGCATTTCTGCATTCATGTGGTGTTGGAAGATTTTGCTGTTTTGCTTATGTTCATGTTTGTTTTTCAAGTCGGACAGTCATTTTTCCGATCATTCCAACTGCACACCAATGCAGCATTTCTCTCTGCCTTTTTACCTGAAGAACGTCAACCCATTGTTGCAATTGGTGGTAAAATGAGAAAAAAGTCAGTTTTGAAATAAAAGCTCTTAACTGTTCTGTTTAATGTATATCCACCAAATTTTTATCAAAGTTAAAGCATGTTTTTGTCCAGACTCCATGAAATTTCATAAAGTGGATTATCAAAACATCACACAGATCTGCTCCTGGTCGGCCCTTCTGACAAATTTAAGAACCCTGAGTGGCCCAAAACGGGAGGAAGACTGGTGCCAATGGCGGTGGAAGTATGTAAACAAGACCAAAACAAAGTGACTTATAACTTAAGTGACTAATAAAAAGCAAAAATGTGAGCTACATGTCTAGAAGGTTAGTCTACAGGAATATACCCATTTCCTTCATTAAATGATATTTCTTTACATGTTTTCCGGCACATAAGGACGTAAACGAATCTAATCTGAAGCAACGGTATTGTGGAAGCCCGTGACCGTGTGTCGTCAAAGCTCCATGACGTCAACCAAAGACGACCTTAAAACTCAGATGTGCACAAAAGGGAGGGAGCCCTCACTCTGACACAGAATTTAGAAACGAGCACATTAATGACCATCAGAACTTTAGCTCAATGTTGGCTAGGTGCAAACATTAAATGATACATTAACAAAAAACAAACAAAAAACAAATAAACAAAACCCCAAAAATGTAGAAACTCACTTTTGCTCTTTTGGATGTCTTTTTTTTGCTGCCACTGACAAAAGGAATTTCACCATTTTGGGATTATTAAAATCAATGTAATGTAATGTAATCTAATCTGACATGTTGCTAAAATAACAAATGATTCATGTCAAACTTTTAGTATTTGCAATAAAATATATAATTAGAATAATTTATATTTGACTACATTTAAAGAACTTTTAATAGAAACGAAGAATTAGTTAAAAATACCTAAAAACAAAAGAAAAGCTATATTGTAAAGAGAGAAATATATCAAGAATAAAGTAAAGAAATACAACAAACTGTATATCGAACTGAGCTGCAAACAACAACATCCAAAACATCAATGAAAAAAATAATCCAAGTCACTGTTTGTAAATGCTCATTCAAGCATCAAGAGACTCCTTCACCCACGGTGTTAACTGCGCATGTGCGACTATCACGCCCATTGTTGCAGACCGGAAAAAGAAAATTTGGAATTGTAGTGAGAGCTCTTTCTGAAACACACGATCTGTTTCTTGTCCTAAGTCGCAGCCCGTCTAATGTGTGTGTGAAGGACGTCGTTGGTGTTAACGTTTAACCGGAGAAGTCGGGCTGTAAATCCATCCTCTTCATCCTGAGGCGGCAGCATCCTCACCGTTGGACGGAGGTAAGAGGAGCGGCTCCTTCAGCGAACCCACGCGCTTTTCCTCTCCGTGAGCGCGGCGGCTGGTTAGCCGCGAAGCCTCCCGCTCTTCGGACTCGGACTCGAAAACCAATGAGTCAGATCGGGTTCAGCACTTTTTAGCACGTGAGACCATCACATAGAACCGGAATTGAAGTCTTACTTTAAGGAACCAATGACAGCGCGCGATAAATAGCAACCTCCATTCTTCTCATTAGATCTTATTTCAGTTGGACAAGCTGCCGATCAATCAACAGTTCAGGAATCCAGCTGACTTCAAACTTCTGGACAAATACAGACCACGAACAGGAACAAAGACATTTCTGTGTCTCGTTGATGCATCACTGCAGTAAATGATGTTTGAGGAAATAATATACAGTGTGCTGAGTCATCGTTTTTACAACGGTCATATTCATCACAAAAAAAGAAACTGAGGTATGGAAGCCTTTGTGTAGCATAATTAAAAATAAAAGTCAAAACCAGAAATGCTTTTTCATTTTCAAAATGAAGCTGCATTTTAGGGCTGGGCGATATGGCCTAAAAATAAAATCTCAGATTTTATTTTTTTTAATTCGATTTCCGATTTTTCCCCCCGATTTTTTTCCCCCCTCACCCTACTTAAGGAAAGCAATAAGTACAAACAGCAAACAAGTTCAAGCAAATGTTGCTTTTATTTAATCAAACCCAAGACAAATGTAACCCCCATTTCTGGTATGAATAATAAATAAATGAACACGCTCTTGGAATCCAAGTTAAGTTTAAATTTTTCTTCTTACTCCCTTTTTGGACTTGTGTTTCAATAATTGTGTCTTGTTTTATATAATTTTTGTGTTGTTTTTGTCTAATTTCGTTATTCTAAACTTGTTTTCACTTATCCAAAATAAAAAGGTTACTTCCTTACTTAAGTCCCAGCTGTGTTTAAGTCACACTTTGTAGTCTTGACTAAAGGAGACAAACATTCACCTTGACAGTAGCACCATTTTCTAAAGGATTAACAATACAGCTCATATGTGGGCTCTAAGGTTTTAATTAAATTAATAAACCCCGTCTTCTCCACGGAGATGATGATGAAGCAGGTCAACCCCCGCCCCCCCCTCGCGGCCGCCTCCTCCGTAAACAAAATCCTACGCCGCCGCGTCGCAAATGAATATATCTGTAAAAGTAATAATTAAAACGAAGTAACAACTAACTATACAGGCGTTGTAGAATCAGTGTCGGGTCAGGGCGCGTGCGTGTTTAAGAGGACTGAGCGCGTGAGAGGCTTTGACTCCGATGGGCTTTAGGCAGCGTGGGGGGGGTCTATTCCTCCACGTCTGTGGCAGTAAACCCAGACCAGTTCCAAACAACAGATGATTTTATTTCTTTGTTGGGAACAAACGTCCCACTGTCACCGGTAGCCATGCTGTCACTAGCTGCTTCGTGTGTCGATTGTCGCGTGTCGCCGTGTGACACTAACGCTACGGAAGCTCTGGGGAGCAAAAAATGTGCCACGTAAAAACTCGATTTAGTTATTTTTGAAATCGCCCGTAACAAAAAATTCGAATTAATTCATTTGATCGATTTATCGCCCAGGCCTACTGCATTTGTTGACTCAAAATTAAAAACGAAAAAGCAATCCTCCAAACCACTTTTTCTTCTTCTTCTTCAAAACCGCTCATTTTGCCACTTAATTGAAATGATAAAGAAAATGGTATTTAACATTTCATTTTCCAAAGGTTTTCTGGTACATGCGTAGCCAAATTAAATTAGAAATATCTAATTTGAGCATTAACATTGAATAATAGAAATGCTTTTTCATTTTCAAAATGAAGCTGCATTTGTTCACTTAAAAGGAAAAATAAATCCGCCAAACTGTTTGTTGCATTAAATGACTCAAAAATAAAATTAAAAAATCAATCCTCCAAAATGCTGCTTATTCTGTGACATTAAAGCGAACATTTTTGAGTCGACAAATGCAGTTACATTGTGAAAATGAAAAAGCATTTCTGTTATTTCATTTTAACGATCAAATTAGATATTTCTAATTGAATTTTGCTAAACATTTATCAGAGAACCTTTTGAAAATGAAATGTCAAATACTATTTTCGTTATCATTTTAATTAAATGGTAAATGGCGTATACTCATATAGTGCTTCTCTACCTACAAGGCCTAAAGCACTTTACAGTCACAGACCCATTCACCCAGTCACACACACATTCACACACTGGTGGCGGCTCCACTGCCGAACACTGGCACCAGAGGCAAGGTGGGGTTCGGTGTCTTGCCCAAGGACACTTCGACACATGGGCGGGCAAGGTGTGAATCGAACCTGCAATCTTACGATCATGGGTTGGCCGCCCTACCGCTGCTCCAATTAAGTAACAGAATAAGCAGTGTTGAAGAGGAACAAGAAAAAAGGCAGATTGGCTGATTGATTTTTCTTTTATAATTTTGAGTGAACAAATTTTACATATTAATTTTACATATAATTTTACATATTACTTCCAGTTCCGGGTTAACGAACAAACACGTATTGCTAGGGATGGGTATCGTTAAGATTTTAACGGTACTACTACTCTTATTGATACTGCTTATCGATCCGGTATTTTAACGGTTCTCTTATCGATACTTTTTGAGGACGAAAAATAAGCAAATAAATAACAAATTAAGAACATAAATTGTTTTATTTCCTCATTATGCAACAACACTGTTTTTTAACAAACAAAATTTACTTTATACATGAGAATGTTCCAGACAGGATATTCATTTTAATTATTTAATCTAATTATTTTTATTCTTTATGAGCGTGATGTTTCCTTTAATCTTTTGTCCATTTTCCACAACCTTGAATAGACTTTTCTATCTGTAAAAACACCAGAGTTAGGATTGAGTGAGATGATGGAAACAAATTCACTTTGATGTAGACTCCTTTCTATTTATTTATTTTTGTTTAAATCCAGTAAACCCAATAAATTATATTAATTTTACGAATGACAACTATCATTAGTCATTAATTATTATTAAGTATTAGGAAGCAGCTGATAGTGTCTCACGGGTCTGGAATCATAAGCGGTGAATCTAAGCCCCGCCTCTCTACCTGTTTGTTTTGTGTAGAACACGCCGCTCCTACACAAAACAGCGCAACATACGGTCATCGTAGCAGTAAGGTGACAGGATGGTAGGGGCTCCTTGATGCAAACTTCATTAATTTTACGCAGAAATGGGTGTTCTTAGTCTAGGGCGCTCAGGTGTCCCCTACGAGATCGCCACTGACTGTGTGTCCGCTGCCTCGTCTTGTGTGTGTGCACGCGCGGCGCGTGCTGTCTGAACAACAGCCCCGCCCCCCTTGCACACAAATAGACAGACAGAGCTCTCCGCTTCATCAAGAATACAGAAATTAATATCATAATTAATTAACGGAAAGTTGACTGACTTGGTGAGTTAAATATGGCAGATAACGCTTGTGGGACACACAAAAAAGAAAAAGTAACTTCTCCAGTACCGATAGCAGAACGGTTCAGGTCAGATCTTAACGATACTGCGGTCTTGAAGAACGTGGCCCCGGGGCTGCTTCAATACCGGGGCACGGTACCCATCCCTACTTATTGCCTGCCGGCCGCTCTCAAAAGATTTTCTAGCAACTGAAAAGTTGTTTTAACGATTGTCAAGTGACTCAAAAGCTGATTATCTCTGAAGGCCCGTACACACCGGGACGAATATTCGCCAGCCGTTTTTCGCCAGCGTTTTTCGCCACGTTTTTTTGTGTTCACACCCAGGCGATTTTCGCTGATGATGAGCCGAGCGAACATGCAATTTCATTCCCTGACATTAGATGGCGCTTAATGTAAAACAGAAATACCCCTCTACACAAGGTGGCGCTGCGCAACTTTACGGTTCTTAAAGTCGCTTTTCACTCAGAAGAAGAGAGCAAGTATTTATATGATTGTCAGAATTAAACAAAGAAAAACGTGAATATTTCAAGCACCAGTAGCTCTAGCTCCAGTTCCAGCGATGAAGAAATTATTGTTCTATTGAATGATGAAAGACACTGGAAAAGACTCCGATTTTGGGTGCATCCCATAGTTACGAGAAGAGAAGAACATGGGGAGTTTTATCGACTGGTACAAGAGCTGAAAATGTATCATGAGCGTTTTCGGGGATATTTTAGAATGTCCGTCATTATTTCTTTGCGGCAGTGTAGACACTACCTGGCGTCTATCTTCTTTGCTGGTATGTGTGCTCAGAAAGGCAGTTTTGTGATAGAGTTGTGTTTTACTCTAACTTCAGAAGCTCCAGACAGGTGTGCAAAAGCGCCATTCTCATTGGTCGTATAGTTTTTGACACGGCGCGTCAAACCAAAAAAACGAACCCGAGGCGTTTTTTAAAAAGTGACGCTTGGACGTTTTTTCACGTCGGTGTGCACACTCGCATTGGTGCCCTTTGTATAGTCACGAGGCGTTAAACTTCGGCGATTATGGCGCACGAAATTCGTCCCGTTGTGTACGGGCCTTTAGAACAGTGTTTTTCAACCAGTGTGCCGCGGCACACTAGTGTGCCATGGGAGATGGTCAAGTGTGCCGTGGGAAATTGCCCTCATTAACTGATCTAAAAACATTTCCCATCTACAGGATTTCAGCTCTCTGTTCATCCAAACAGGCCCTGATGAAGCACTGAGGAGTTAGGAATATAAAAGATCGTAAAATACTTTTTCTTTGCGTTTATTTTATTTTAAATAAAGACATTTTGATAAGAATGACGTACCGCGATTCAGCTGCAGCTCTGGCTGTATTCTGGAAAAGTCCCGTCCCTTTAACTGTCTCCACCAATCATTCTTGAAGGCTTAATCACATGTCATCAGTCTGTCCAATCAGAAGTGGTTAAAGTCTTCACTTCCTTGTCCCGATTTAGCTCGTAAAGTCGCTCAGTTCTAACAAAAATACCAGCCAAAGCTCGTCTTTAGCGGTGTAGGTTTCCACAGAATCCGGTATCAGACCGTGGAACAAGTGAACAAAACAATGAAGCTCCGAAAAGCGATATCCACCGGCCGTTTAATGCACTACATCTCCCATGATGCATTGGGTTGTGAGAGTGACAGCGCACAAGGAGATCTGTTGTTAAACGTCTTGAAACCAACGAACACACTGTTTTAAATCTTCTAACTTAACTTTTATTGCATCTTTTAGAAAAGAACAGCTGCAGCCTCCAGCTTTTTCTGCAACAATTATCTCAAAAATGCATGTGAGATTGTGGTGGGGCTATAGATCAATACAGACACCTTTTTTTTTTTTTTTTGGAAGCTGGTGTGCCGCGGGATTTTTTTTAAGTTTAAAGTGTGCCGTGGCTCAGAAAAGGTTGAAAAACACTTTAGAAAGACAGCTGACCATAGTCCCGAAGAAAAACCAAGCCACAAGTAACAAGTAACTGTGATGACATTAAAGCTGCACTCCACGATATCCATGGTATGCTAGCTCCTCTCATGGAGCTAGTTGAAGAGTTCCGAAGACTCCGAGCTCAAAACGAGCAAATAGATAAGTCGTTTGAGATTCTGGAGAAAAGAGTGGACGACATGGAACAACAAGCAAGGATGAATAATGTCATTCTCACTGGATTACAGATCAAACCTCGGGCAAAGCTAAATGCAGCTGGAACTAGCATTGGTAATGCTAATAGGAATGCTAGCATTCCTATCGGTTCTTCTGAAACTGGGAGCGATGGAGTGTCTCTGGAAAACCAAGTGGAATCATTTTCACGTCTAAAGGGATTTCCCTTGATCTAAATACAATTGAGACCTGCCACCAGCTTCCCAAGAGAAAGGAGACGGATAAACCAGCGATCCTCATCAGGTTTATGAATCAAAAACACAAGCTGATGAATCAAAGGATGAATCTGAAGGGATCTGCTGCTTATCTATACGACCATCTGACCAGAAGGAATGCTGAAATCGCCAAATATGCCAGGCTTCTCAGGAAGCGTAAGCAGATTGAAAACACTTGGGTTAAAGGCTGCAGGATTTACGTCAAACCACTCGGTCCACCGTGTAGCATTCCAGCCTGACTTTATTCAGATGATGGACTCGATGATAACCGATGGACTATGATGGGGTATTCCAACCCATTTGTTTACTCCACAGTCATAGTCACTTCTTAAGAGCTGAAGAAAAGCAAAACAACAAACCTCACAATAATTCCTTTTTGATTTACAACCATTCTTTATTTCAGCTAGTAGCATTGGATTGTTGGATAACTTAAAACAGAAACATATTTTGTTATTTTACACAAAACAAATAGAAAATAATCACAAAATGTATACGGTAAACATAACCAATAATCATACCTTTTAGCCTTCCAGCTAGATTTTAAAACAAATTAGAGCTTTAGACAATTATCCGTCTGTTATTTGTCCGTTTCTCTTGTTGCCGTAGCGTCAGCTGTTAAACCGTTTTTATTTATTTATTTAATTATTTTTTCTGCTGGACTGACACAGGGATTTCACGGAAAAAACGGAAGTGGGTGGGACCTTCACAATAAAAGTCTTCGAAACCAAATACACATTACAAACATTAACACTGTTTTTTAGAATGTTCTTTCACATCTTAAACATACTTCTTTTGAAATGAAAGGCATCTTCAATCAAAGGAAATGTTAAACAATAATAAGAAAACAATGAAAATTGGTCATTTACACACCGGACCGGTCCAAGGTTCTGGTTGTTAACACAATGCAGAAGTTCTTGATTACTAACATCTGAGCCAACAAATACAGTAATAAATTTAAGAATCAATGAATGAATGTATGAATGCTTATTGTATTGTTTTGTGCATTATTCCTGAATTCCTTAAAATAAACCATTACAAATCAAAATCCAAATTTAGAAAATGAAAAAGCATTTCTGGTAAACTATTTTAATGATCAATTTAGATAATTCTAAATGAATTTTGCTACACATTTACCAGAGAACTTTTTGAAAATGAAATGTCAAATATCATTTTCTTTATTATTTTTAATTAAGTGACAGAAAAAAGCGGTGTTGAAGAAGAAAAGAAAAAGTAGTTTGGAGGATTGCTTTTTCTTTTTAATTTTGAGTCAACAAATGCAGCTTCATTTTGAAAATGAAAAAGCATTTCTGGTTTTGAATTTTATTTTTAATTATGCTACACAAATGCTTCAATACTGATGGAGTCTAGTTGGGATATTAGTTCAATTTATAATAATAAATATAATAGTTGTGATCGTTAAAAAAGCAATAAGCTAATACAACAAAATGACACTACTGGGTTTATTAATCATTTCATTCAAGGGGTTAAACGAAAGCTCTGTGTACCATGGAAACTAAATTGCATTAGCGGTTGTAATACTCTTTAGTGAACAACAGAATCATATTCTGTGGAAACCAGAGGTCTGCAAGCTTCAACACCTGAAAAAACATTTAGGTCAAATTTTTACTGAACCCATCAAGCCTTCACACTTTAGGAACACAAGAATCGGTTTTGTATTTAGGCTATTGTTACTATTATGATACAAATAAATAAACTGTTGTTTTAATACCGCGAATTAAACATAAACCTAAAGAGAAAAATAGGATTTATTTTTTTCTAAATAAAGAATACTTTAGTACTTTTGAAAGTTTCTTAGCTATAAATTTTTAAACCAAACTAACAAATATTAAATCAGACCTAACTTAACTAACCTTAAGCACATTTTGCGTATGAACCTCAGGTTTAAACCTGGTTTAAACCCTCTTATTGGGCAAACAGATGGTAAGCTGTGGAGAAGAACTGAGTAGAACTGTTGGGGGAAACACGAACCAGACCCAAGAGAGTGGCAATAGTAAGAACAGAAGAGAGACAAACAGAAACAGAAATGTCATAATGACGTATGCATTCTTGCACTTATGTCCATTACTTAATGTGTGCATGTGTTAAAAACTTGAATACATTTGCTAATCCTATGACTCAAGTGTGTCGTAACAAACATAGTGAGATGTGCAAGTCAAAGACTAAATACTTTCTTGAAGTCTTTTCTATCCAGATGTAAATGAAGGAGCTGTTGACACCTTTCTTCTGCTGCTCTGTGGACAGCTCTGCTCTCTGTGTAAGGTTGGAAAAGCTGAAGGAATTTGGAGATACCAGTGAGAGATGAAGAGGAGTAGGAACTGATCACGCAAGAGAGACATCCGCCCACTGACTCATTAAGTCTGCATGGAGGAAGAGGAGGCTGGTGCTGGTGAGGATGCCGGCTCACAGCTCATGTACAGGATTGAGCGTCCGGTCTACGATGAAGCTTTCCTCAGGACACAGCTTCTCCACCGAAGAGAGAACACCACCACCTTTAGACAGAGACTAGCAGAAAAGTTCCGGTAAGTGTTCAATACCGATAAGTTACTGTAACTGTGACACAGTGGACTAACATGGTGCCTCTCATGTTCAATCTGTCGGATTTCTGTGGGATTGCTTCAGATTCAGAACAACTCTTGACAAGATTATCATAGCAGTTGGTTTATTTAGGAGAGTGAGCCTGTTTTTTCTAAAATGTACATTTAATTTCTACAAAATCCTATTCTATAGTTTTTTACAGTAATATGTGCCTAAAGGAAATTCTGTCAACTGTTGACGCTGCAGAGTCTAGTGCAGGGGTGGCGAACAAGTTTGACACCAAGAGCCGAATTTTTTCACTGTGAGAGTCAAAGAGCCACACCACACACTGACCTGCCTAGACGCACACACACACACACACGCGCAATTAAAGTCATATTATTGTCCATAACACACTCCTTTCCCTACAACAGAACAGCAGTATTGTACTTGTGTTTATTTCAAGGAAAGTGCCCACCCTCAATACACACATCAATGCAGCTTAGCCAGAGTTAACACAGAGACTACCCTAGAGGTCAGATACCCCCTCCACACTCTCTCTCTCTCTTCATCTCACTCTTTTCTCTGCCTCTCTCTGACACACAACTACTCAGTGACGGGCAGTAAGGTTGATGCTGGTGAGAATGTAACTCCTCTGAAGTCAGATTTATGATGATAAAACTGAATATTTCATCGTTTATCCAACAGCATTTAACTGGTAATTCTTTGTGTCTCAACATTCCTCTTTCAATGACCCTTAAACCAACAAATACACAAACATCTGGACAGAGCATCATTCTGGTGTCTGAGTCATTCATATTCACAATAAACACATTAAATACATTACATTTCAGTTGTGTGCAACTTAAATTAATTTTGACCCTCATTAGAATATCTCGCTTTTATGTGTTTTTATTCAAAATTGTATGACTGACATTTGCATCAAAAGCAAATAATTTATTATATATTAATACTTGGGAATAATTCAGTTTATACTGAGGAGTAATATTCCAACAAGTGCTGAGTTATAATTTAACCGACTGAGTCATTCACGCCCTCTCCTTCCTGCTCACATTAGGAACCCGGTAACTTCGATACACACTCATTCAGCCAAACGGCATGGAAATCAACTCTGCTAACAGCTACCTGGCTCATGGTTTTACACTGAAACCCCGCCCCCCCTTCCCATAATCCTTAGGGGCTGAAGGCGGGGCTAAGCCCCGGGCCAGTTGATCAGCTCCTTTACGTGAGTGTCGGTCAGAACGGACCGATGTCTGTTCTCCAAATTATAACAGGGCCTTCTTTCAAAGAGATTTCTGCTCATTTATCTCCGGTTCTCTCGCTGCCTCATCAGTGACAAGCGGGGATCTCATCAGTCAGTCTCTGCATTAAAGGATCCATGAGAAAAGTGATCTGCGGTCGTTTCCGTCCAGTTGCGCAAGCAGGCAGCGTCACGTTCTGCGCTTCATTCATTTGTATTGCAGCTTTCTGCTGTGAGCTCCGCAAAGAGGGAAAATGGGATGATTGCCATTTTGAATGTGCACTTTAAAAAGCTTCAACTTGTTAATAAAGGAGACAATTTGTGTCAGATCAGGAAGTTTTTCATTTTCTCCGGGATACGTTTTGTTCTTTTCTGCCATGACCAATGTTACTGCTTCCAAAAGCTCATAATGATAAACATCGTGACTTGCCATTCTGTTCAGTAAAAAGTAAGAATCTTCCCGTTCTTCCAGAATCATCCTGTGTTTATCTTTATACTCTGAATTTCACCATTTTGACCATGAGGGTAACGGTCTGCACGCACATCAATTTTTATCTACGTGTTCCGGCAGTGGGCGTGACCCGCGCAAATGATTGGCGGTCACGTATGTGTCGGGAGCAGAATCAAACACACACACTGCCAAATTACTTTTATTATTAATTATTTATTTTTAATACCCTCTGATGGTTTGAGTGTGGTTTAAGAGGGAAAAAAATTATGAAATGAGGAACAGGATATGGAAAATATGACGAGACGCAAAGAGCCGCACGCTCATTGGCCAAGAGCCGCATGCGGCTCGAGAGCCGCGTGTTCGCCACCCCTGGTCTAGTGTGTTGCAACAATCATATTGAGGTTCAAAGACCAAATGTTTGCTAAAAAGGCCCATCTGGTCTTTGTTTTTCTTTTAATACATTAAATTAAAAAGATTTATTATAAAACCTCCTTTAGAGCTTTTTGTGCAGGGACTGTGATCTAACAGTAACACGAGAGTCTAGTGAAAAAGCCAAAGCCCTGGAGTATTGTCAGTTTTTTTTGTTTTTTTCCAACTCCTGCATCATTAAAATCTTTTCATCTTCCTAATTGATAGAAATATTATTGAAAAAATACAATAAAAAACAACCAAACTAGTCAGGGTTAGCCTTCTGAAAATGTAGAATTCAGTTTCAGGGCTCCAGACTAACTTTTTTCACCAGGAGCACAGTGGCCCCTAACTGAAAATTTTAGGGGCGCAACCAGAAAATTTAGGGGCGCATGCCGTAAATCAACATGCTAACCAAATCTACTATTTTCCACTGTATTACGAATAAATACTTTAATAATAGATGCAGAAATGACAATGGGCTGTTTCTAATTCAGTGTCACATTTTATTGTTCACTTTTGAAAATGCAACAACAAGGTAAACTGACAGCACCATCGCTGTCATGACATTACAAATAGTAAAGAAAACTGATGGAAATTTATCTTTGTGACACCAAATAGGTGCAGCCAAGATGCACAATAAGCGTGTTTGAGATCACCCAGGTGGACTCAACGCTGTGCAGATCACCTGGTGTGAGACATATTTTGGTTTTTGCCCCAACATCACCTGTCAATCATCACAAAAATATCGCGAGAAAGGTGTGGGAGCAAGGGGCAAACCTACCCGGACACAGCTGGAAACTGAACTGACTGAAAGCTGCCCCAAAGACTACAAAACAATGCATTATGGGACATGTGTCCTGATGGTTTTTGTATTTGTGTGATTAATTAAAATAATTTAAAATACCAATTCATTAAAAAAGGCTACATGCTTTAAAAAACATTAAAATAATCATAAAATAAAAATATAATAACACAGATCACACTAAGGGGGAGAGGAATATTAAAACTAAATTGAATGTTAAGGACAACTCCAACTTCCTGTTGTCCTTCAGTCTCGCTGCAGATTCGCCTTCATCTCACTTAAACACGTCTATCGTTGCATTTTCCCCTCGTATTTTCAGTGTGTCTAAAACTAATGTTGTTTTTGCCCGCACGTGTTTAAAGTTCAAGCCCCGTTAGCAGTCACGCACGTACGTGGGGGACATTTATTCTCCTCAGCTCCCGCGGGAGCGTCGTGCTGCCGCAACAGCCGTGCATAAACCGTTTGATGCGCCGCCGTAACCGTAACCAAAACACTAAACCTTCAGCACGGACTGCATGTATTTAGAAAATTACGGGCGAATAGATACGTTCTAAAGGAAAGTAAGGAACTCCTTCGTGTGGTCTGGGGAGGGAGGGGGCTGTCAGGTGTCCTGCTTTCAAGCCCCGTCATTGTCCCGCCCCCAACAGTCATTTACCCCACTGTGATTGGTTGGTCATCTCCGTGCACGACAATGAAAAAGTGTCATTCATTAAAACTGGCGGGCTGCAGTAAAATTAAACTTTCATATTAAGGCGGGGGCCGCAAAATATCATCTTGGGGGCCGCAAATAGCCCGCGGCCCGCGAGTTTGAGACCCCTGCTGTACACTCTGGCACTGGTACACTTGCCGCAGGTCGGAAGAACGAATAGTTCACTTACCCATAGCTCAGACGTACATATCAGGTTGTGATGATATTTGTCACCGTTTCCTACCCACAGATGTTTACGCGCGCGCGAATATCTCTAGGCCCCGCCCTCTCCACATATTTTAGCCACTTACAGTGACTTATTCTCACACGCAGTGGCCGCCTCACAGACGAGCATCACGCGAGTGTGTGCTCGCGTTTCATGAGTATGTGCGCGAGTGTGTGTCTGCCTGCGTGCGTGTGCGCTCGCGTCTCAGATCATTTCATTGATCATTGACGTGTCACCTCCACATTTAATGTATAAAAAAATACGTAGGGTGGGGGAGGCAAATTTACTGGTCGCACATGTGCGACTGGATGTAAAATTCAGTCGCAAACTCTCAAATTTTGGTCGCAAAATGCGAGCAATTGGTCGCAGTCTGGAGCCCTGAGTTTATTTAACAAGTTGATTTTGTGATATTAGCCCAGTTTCTGCTTGTGATGACATTCAGCAGAGGAAGTTTGTAGATGTTAAGAAGAAGGGGGCTTGGATGTCCAATTTCATTGACCCCAAAAGAATGTGTCCATGCCATAGACTGTATATAGAGGTGGAGACAGCAGGGTGTGACTTCATCCGCAGAAGGTGCCTTGCCTCCAGCTCCAGTGAAGTAAGGCCAATTCAGTCGCCATGTCTCTGCAATAAAGACGCTGGCATTTGGAGCCAGTCTACAGTGATTGGTTCATGTCAGTCTGAGTCAATGTTTCTATGGCAACCACTCTCACCAATCATGGGTAAGCTTGTTTGAAGTTCACACCCCTTCCACTGAAAGTGGCTCGGGAGAATCTGTCAATCAAGCATTTGAAGTGGGGGCCAGTGGGCACCACGTGCGATGGGACACCCCATGGGGCGACAGTGGCTCAGGCGGTTGAGCAGGTCGTCCAATGATCGAAGGGTCGGTGGTTCAATCCCCGCGCCCACCAGCCAAATGTTGTTGTGTCCTTGGGCAAGACACTTCACCCTCCTTGCCTCCAGTGTGGCTCCACTGGTGTGTGAATGTGCATGAATGGTCCCGGTGATGGTCAGAGGGGACGTAGGCGCAAACTGGCAGCCACGCCACTGTCAGTCTGCCCCAGGTCAGCTGTGGCTACATCAGTAGCATACCATCACCAAGTATGAATGAGGAGTGAATGAATAATGGACACAATGTAAGCGCTTTGAGCGTCTGGAAAAGCGCAGAAAAATTCAATCCATTATTATTATTATTATTATGAGACATCTGGTTGGTCAGTTTAAAACTTTAATAACTTGTAAGAAAGAAACATGATCATGAAGAAAATGTGGATTGTCAAGAAGATGTTAAAAAAAGATATCATGCATTATATGAGTTGCTTTGACCCATATAATGACTGAGTAACAGCTGTTTATTTCTCCATAGAAGTCTATGGGATTTTGGCTCATTGGAGCTAGCAGGTACTTCCCGTTTGGAAGGCCATAGGGGAGGAATCGGTCTGTCCAGTTCCCATTTACAGTCTGGTCCATGTTTGGCTCTAGGTTTATCTCCATTAAATAGGAATCCAACCACATGCGAACAGTAACTGAGAGGCCAATTTAAGAGGATACAGTGATCAACTGTATGAAAAGAAGATATAGTAGAACTGATACTGAGATGTGACCTGAATCCAAGGCACACCTGACATCATTTACAATCTTTAACAAGACTGTCTTTGTGCTGTGATTCATTCTAAAGCCAGCAGCTCTTTTCCTCAGAGATGTTGTTTCTCAACAAGAACTTATTTAATGAATGAGTGTTTTCAAAGTTCTGCTTAAAAATAGCAAGTTAGACACTGGTCTTGCAGTTCTTAAAGGCAATTCAAGAGTTGCACAAAGGCCTTCAAGTTCCACTCCGATCATCTATTGATCTTTTTCCAAAGCAGCGGTCCCAGTGGTCTTTTAATTATAATTATGCCATTTGTAACCAAAATAAAAACGGTGTTGTTTTCTAGGTCAAAGTTTCTGCTGAGTAGCTGGAGTTATTAAAGTGTGGGTGACATGGCCTATTTTAATAAGCCAGAATATAGTAAATAGTCTCAATTTCATGTTGCGATTGTTTTTAATATTTTTCGAAAAAGAATAAATAGCGAAAAACGCAATATAAACAACGAGGACGGCCGCCGGCTTCACACATTCCGCCGAATTCGCGCCGCCCTGTTTGTGACGTAACGAAAGGAAGACAAGGCAGACAACATGGCTAGCACCGATAGCGAAGCACAGAGTGATGCTACCGTCTCTATTAGCGATTTATCATCAGATGAACAGAAAGATGAAGAGGAAAGTTGCGGAGATTATCATGATGATGAGTCACTTTTGCAACCATATCGATTCGAACCCTTTTGCGAAAGTGAGGAGGATATAGCAGAAAGTAGTAGGTCTAGTGATGCCGATGACGATAGCCAGCATGAAGATTCGGCTAGACTCCAGTAAGTCTAAAAAATGTATAAAATTAAATTACTCCACTTACCCTAAAATATACTCAAAATGTCCCCTTTTGGCCTAATCTAAACAAAGGTAAACACTGGTTTTCAACCCAATTTACAAAATAAATGTCACAAAATAAAAGTTTCCCAGATATTACTACTCTTTAGTTAACAAAGTCACTGTATACCATTAACAACTGTGGAACATTAACAGTTTTACCTGTTTGAACCAGTTTGAAACCTTTTCTCGTGCGCGCGCGCGCTAACACACACACACAGTTCAGTTTACTCACGGTACCGGCACCTCAAAAGCAAAAGAAAAAAAAACGTTGCAGGCCTGTTGCTTCTCTTGCAAAACATTGAGTGCGTTGAAATACTCCAGTTGGAACCAAGGACAACAGAAAACACGACTACTTCGCCTCAATCAATGTGATCCATCGTGATGCACACTAGCTTAGCAGCCTCCGCTCCCGACTCCAGCGCCGTCCTCTCCGACCCAGAAAACGGATCGCTCGCTTCCAGCTCACCCGCCTTTCCTCGACTAAGAAGCCAAGATCCTCCTCCCAACTCTCCGTTCAAAATTCTTCGTTTGTGTCCCCGTTTTTGTCCCTTCGAAAACGCAGACTTCTCTCCTGCAGATCTGGAGGGAAAAATCCTTCGCCGTCCACCTTCTTGAACTTTCCCCTTTTCAGCAGCGTTTCTTGTTTTGGGAATTTTATACACAGATACACTTTCACTAGATGTATTGCTACATCCAGCTGCCACACAACGACTTGGCATGTTGATGATTAACAGATTTAAACACGAGAGAAACGAAGACTACCTGTTTTGTTTACATGCTGTCCGAAGCGGAACTGCGAAAGGCGACGTTACGTCACAGGTCATATCGGGTTCACTTCCAGCCTGCGCTCTAGCGGCAGATCCAAATCTCTGATGCCTTCGAAAGATGTCTATTATTCATATGCTTCAGATTTTTTTCGACGCGAACTATTGGTATCAATAGAATCAGCGTTTAAAGGGCTTTTTTATTTGACAAAGTTGTTCAAAGCATGGCATCCACACTTTAAAGATTCACCTCTGAGCTGTGGGTGGAACCGTTAGTCCGGAGAAAGCCTGCCCCCCTTCCCCTCCCCGTTGCTGAGAAATTGGTGCATGAGCTTGTGGCCCATTAATACACGCATGTATACACTTGTTTGTATAAAAATATGAGCTTTTTCAAACTGCATTTTGCCGTTTGTTTTGGATTTAGAAAAACTTAAATAAAGAAATACTTAATTTTCAGTCCATCATCAGAAAAATGTCACAAGAACATATTAAAAACACTAAAAACAGGATTTTCGTCGGAGTGGGGCTTTAAAAAAAAGCAGCTGAACCTCTGGGATCTGGATGTCTTCTTTGAAAGTTTAAACAGATTACTGTATTTTCACGACCATAGGGTGCGGTCTCAGTTGTGGGAGATTTTTCCGTCTTTAACACACATAAAAGGCGCACCGGGTATTAAGGTGCAGGCACGTTAACATCCGGTTTGGAGACGGCTTAAGCACACAGACAAACACTCAGTGTGTGTTTAAAAAATGCAGCAGGAGCAAATCTGAGTTAGTTTTGATTTATTTTTTTGTTTTTTCAGTCATAAAACAGCATCTAAAAATCATCAATCCACGTAGCTGATAGCTTGCAGTTTAAAAGGGCTTCAGCCATTTTGTAAACAATGTTGCGTGGACCTGGGACTTAAACCATGGCCACCAAGACTCATGGGAAGTGTTGATTCCCACATCATGAGTTAGGGAGCTGTGAAGAGAAGTGACGATCATGTTACAGTTTTTTGTGTTCAAAGCAAATAGGCTTTAATGTTGTAAACAACAGAAAGGAAAGTACTCTGCTGCACCCCCCCCTCCCCTCCAAATCCCTGAATCTTTTTGGGGATTAGACATATGTGGGGCACAGACAATCTTGTACTGTTGGCAATTAAATGACAGTTTCTTTCACACCAGTGTTCCAAGAGCGATGCTCCAGCTGGCCAATACTTCTCTCCCCCTTTCTCACCCCGCCCGCTTCTACACCTCACAACTACATATTAGGCGCACCGCCTCATAGGGCGCCACCTGCAGTTTGGAGAAAACTTAAGACTATTAAGTGCGCCTTATGGTCATAAAAATACAATAAGTATTTAAATTATTTGGCTTTCTTATCGTCAGTTTAAAGGATCTGCTTACTATAAAAACAGTGCTTTCTAAATGTCCTGATCAGTGGTCTCACCCTGCAGCGACAGTTATTCTTATGAAGGGAAAGAAATGTCCTGAACCTCCCTTGTCCTGCATCTGCGCCTCTTCTTATTTGTTTGCTGTTTCTTTATGTCAGAATAGAACAGAATGTTATGGATCACACAAAGGGAAATTTACCTCGTTACCACAGCTCTATTAAAAGGAGCAGATAGTACCTTTAATATAAATAATACCAATATTTATTGGCCATTGTCAGTGAGGTGTTTTAGAGCAATAGTCCACTTTTAAAGCAGACTGATTTTCTGAAAGAAATCGACTTTTACCTTTAGAATTTGAAAGTGCTGTGGTCTGGAAAAACAAGTTTTCGTTTCCTGTTCTGCAGTTTTTTACGCAAGGTCTGGAAATCAGTCAAATCTTCAGTTTTCAGCTTTTTAAAAATCCTTTTTGATTATTCACTAGTATGTTGATAGCATGACTGGTAAAACTGCCAGAACAATGTGAGGTCTATGGTAAAGTCAGGCAGTGTGGAACGCGACTCTGATCTGAACATCCTGTCAGTGTGTCTGTTTTACTGCAGCATTCTTTGTGTTTTTATGACTGCAGCCTAAAAAGTCAGGATATCCACGTTTGTTTCTTTTTGTAGGTGTACATCCAGCAAGGCCAAGGCAGTTGCTCTGACTTTTCTGCCCTTTCTGACATGGCTTCCTACCTATCCAGTCAAGAAATACTTGTTATCAGATGTGGTTTCAGGCCTGAGCACATCTGTGGTTCAGCTCCCACAAGGTCAGAGCCCCACACTTCCAGCAGCAGCGCTGAGCCTTTGAGCATTGCAGGTCATGTAGAAGGGTGAATGGGTTACGGCGTGCTGCCTGCTCCTCTGTGTCTGTTTCTGACTGCATGCTGGCTTTGTTTTGGTGACTTTGTAATGACATCTCTTTGCATTTGCGCCTCTGCTTTTGCACTGCAGGACTAGCATACGCTATGCTGGCTGCTGTGCCTCCAGTTTATGGCCTGTATTCCTCGTTCTACCCTGTTGTGCTTTACGCCTTCTTCGGCACGTCCAGACACGTTTCTGTAGGTGAGTCACCTTAAAGACAGTCTTTGTTTATGGGTCATAAATTTTTATTTGGAGCAAAAAATGCCAGCAGCTCCACCACGTTGACCTTGATCTCTTTTCACACCTTTCCTGGACCATCAGTTTTAAATTTTAAAAAGCATTCCAACTTGCTGCATATTCAGACATGCATTCATGTGACGATTTCCAACATTCCTGATCGGGGAATAAGAGCAGTGTTGCTCCAAATAATATGGAGAAATGATCGACAAGGCAAATGTCTTGATCTGTAAAAATCTGTTTGCTCTCCTTATTAACCCTGCTCACAGCTGTCAGATTGTAAGCTACTTAGAACTCAGTCAGGGCAAAACTCCTGTGGAGTCTGTTGTTATCCAGACACACAGTTGGAGAGCATTCCACACCGTGTGTGTTTGTTGTATCACAGCACCTACAGCCAAGTTAAGCTCATTTCTGTGGGTATGAAGCTAACAGGAACTAATGCAGCTTCAACAGTTGGTCATTAAATCAGATCTTTAAATGTTTTTCTTGTAACTCTAAGATGATAAATTCAGGATTTGTTTTAGCTTTATCATGTTTTACTTTTGCCTTTTTCTGATTTTAAACTAGGTTATGATTTCTTCTGGTTTGATCCCTGCATTTAATAATGTTAAAGTATTTTGCATTGAGTTTTTGTCCTGACATTTAATGCTGTTTTTGGTCTACAAATGGATTTACGTTACACCTTGGTCAAGAGGGAAATAAGGCGAACAGAGAAAAAAAATTAAAAACCCTCTTTCCAGATTCTTTACTTGTATAAAATTACACCAATCATCCTCAAATCAATAAAAAAGGTTTATTACAAGTCATTTATAACAAAAAATGAAACAATAAGTTTCAAGGTGAGCAGAGGACAATGAATCAGAAAACAACCCATCCTATTTCCAAAATGAGATTTCTTATAAGAAAAAATAATTTTATTGCCAAAGCTGTTTGATTAAGAGGTCAAAGACCTTAAATGACCCCAAAAGTTGGCACATTTTTTTATCTGTCCACATATAACTTTTGCAGCAAGATTGTAAATGAGAAGCCTTCCCTCCATGTGTTTGCTTTAAACTCTCCTCAAATTTCATCTGATAAATGACTGGAACTGAACAAATGCACAACAGGAACCAGAACTTTCTCTGCATGGTAGCATGGTGTTGGTGACACCACTGCAAAGAACTTGGCAGCTGTTCAGATGAATGGCCTTTCCACTGAGGAACAGATACCCAGACCAGCACATTCTGTGAAAGAGCTCATAGCTCTTCACAGATGGGGGGGGGGGGGTGTATAAACCTGTCCTTAGCTGCTCAAGACAACAGCTCCCCGAAAGTTCAGGAGGAGCCATTTAATACACCCTTCCATTTCTGTGAAGGCCACTAGCATAAATCCTTTTCTAGCCTTTTAGTTTTAGAAACTCTTTGCTTTAGGACAGATAACAGACGCATTTTCATGTTTACCAGTTCAAAGTAAGCCTTGTGTTGTTGAACCAGCTCTGAAATCATGTTTGAATCTGCAAACATAGATTTGCTGTTGCTTGCAAAACCAACTTATCAAGATGTGCAAATATTGAATATTTTACAAAAAGCCTGCTCAAGGGTTATGACCTTTCTAGATGTCGGCGTTAAATGTTCTTCTGTGAATTAAATAAGAGACTTTCAGGAGGGATGTAAAGAGTTTTCAGAATGCCTTTGAACTGCAGGCAAACTTTATGAAACTCAACAAAAAAGAAAAATCTTGGATGCATTTATCTACAGGTTTTTGAAATTAAAGCAGAATGTTAACTATTATAACTATGCTGAATGGTGTCCAGGACATGTGACATTGTGATTGTCTGGACTGCTCGGCTCAGAACCAGATCAGTGTGTCTGCTGGTTTTTAATTGCTTCCTAGATCCCGTTAAAGCTCAGTTCAAATCTGGCTGGTAGTAGTGGGATGGGTGGGTGGGGTATCATTTTTACAGATGCATAAAGAGGGAAAGATGGATTTCACTGTTCAGTTAAAACCTAAAAGTCAGTTGTTAAAACTAAAGCCTTGACATTGCTGAGGTTCTTGGAGCTTAGCAAGTCAGGTTTATGTGTGGATCACTTTTAAAACTTCAAAAATTCACATCAAAGTTGTGGGTGGGACTATTGGCATGGAGTAGGTCTGAACTCATTTTCCATCATCCCTTTGTGTACACTCTCTCCCGCTAGCTTACAGCCCCCACCCCCAACCTAACATTAGCGGTGCAACAAAAATTTTGAGCCGTACCAGCCGTACAGTTTGGATCCAGATACCAGCTCAGACGAGGAAACCAAAGACGTTCATGGATTTATTTGTCTGCAAGTGTATGGATCAGAATGAAGCGGAGCAGGGAGACTTTAGTCCGTCGATTGTTGCTTCCACGTTAAAACTACAACCAACTGCATTTTTTCATCTGCTCCTGATTCATAATAATTTCAATAAAATAATACTCAGAAATGCATTTTGAACATGTATTTGTGGCATTTTTCTGATGGTGGACTATGTCCTCCATAGTTTTAATCAATTCTCCATCCATCCATCCATCCATCCATCCATCCATCCATCCATCCATTCATTCATTCATTCATTCATTCATTCATTCATTCAGACCTTAATGACTGACTTCATCACCTTAAAGTAAAGCTTTATGTCTATGGTACTCAAGAACTACAGATTTTCTTTTGTTGGCCACCACGGACCCCACTGCTGTTGATTATATTGATCACCCGCTTCCAGGTTCCCATTGACTGAAAATAAGTCATAAGGGGTTCACCAGCAACTAGAGTAAAGTAGCTGGATAGCAAGCAGGGCGGTGGCCCATAGTGGCGATGTTTGAAGACCCTCGTGATCAGCTTTTTAAGCGCCTGTAGACTTATATCTACAGCAAAACAGTAATAAGATCCTAAAAAAGAGGCTCAACATTGGAGCCCTGTGGTACCTCATGTAGGTTGAGAGCATTATGTTTACTTGTCTTAATTGTTTTTTTGTCTCTTTGACCTACAGGCACTTTTGCGGTCATAAGTTTGATGATTGGGGGCGTTGCCGTGAGGGAAGCCCCCGACCACATGTTTCCGGTCCTCTCTGGCAACGCCACAAACAATTCCTCTGAGTTTGATAAAGAAGCTTGTGAGAACAGGAGGGTGCAGGTGGCTGTGGTGCTCACCACCCTGGTGGGAATCATCCAGGTCAGTCTGGAATTTCTGTCTTTTCTCAGATTCTTGCATGTGTAATGAAACTTTATTGTTTATCCAACACAGCCAGTGTTGAAGGCAGTGTTGACATGAAGCTTCAGTGTGTTTGTTCTTTCAACAAAGTGGACTCTTGCAACTTCTTTCAGTTCGTCTTCGGCCTTCTCAGGTTTGGTTTTGTGGCGATCTATCTCACAGAGCCTCTGGTGCGAGGCTTCACCACAGCGGCAGCTGTGCACGTTGTTGTCTCCCAGCTGAAGTATCTGCTTGGAGTGAAAACAATGCGCTTCTCTGGACCGTTTTCTGTCCTTTATGTGAGTGTTTGTAGCTTTTCATTCCTATGGAGTGATATTTCTGCCACCACGTTGCACACGAAACTTTCTAAGTTGCAATTGAAAATATTAAATATTTCCTTTCAATATGCTTACAAAAATTTTGTTTTTGGTTCCAAGAACTTTTTTTTTGCTTTCAAAAACTTTTTATTGCGTTTGCAAAACACGTTTTTGCATGCGTTGTCAAATCTCGCTTTTGTCCCATCTTTGCTTTTGCTGACCACTTTGAGCGTGACTTAGCGTAATAAAACTGCCACTATTGCCACCGCCAAAAAGAAATTTGCATGCGTTGTGTGTAATCGCACGTTTTACCTATCTTTGATTTTGCTGAGTTAAGTTTCAGTTTGACTGACAAAACTACCATCAAACAGCTGCTGATTGGTCCAGATTCTAACCAATCAGGTGTCTCTGTCTCATATTGAAGACGGACATGGACTTTTGGACTTTGTATTGGTTTTGCTCTAACTGGATTCATCCGTTTTCAACCATTCTGGCCCGTTTCTCTCAGAGTAAAATCCAGAAGGAGCAGCAAAGCAGCTAAAATCAAACCAAGTTTTGTATTGATTAATGTCAGTGTAGTGACCTTGTTTAAAATGTCTGCAGCAGAAAAAACGTCTGAGCTCTGACTCCGTCCCGCCGGAAGTAACACTTTTAAGATTTGTATCTAAACTATTGTTTTATTTTAAGCGATAAATGTGGAAATTAGGCCTGGGCGATAAATCGATCAAATGAATTAATTCGAATTTTTTGTTACGGGCGATTTCAAAAATAACTAAAACGAGTTTTTATGTGACGCATTTTTGGCTCCCCAGAGCTTCCGTAGCTTTAGTATCACACGGCGACACGCGACAATCGACGCACGAAGCAGCTAGCGACAGCATGGCTACCGGTGACAGTGGGAAGTTTGTTCCCAAGAAAGGAATAAAATCATCTGTTGTTTGGAACTGGTCTGGGTTTGCTGCTACAGACGTGGAGGAAGAGACCCCCCCCCCACACACACACACACACGCTGCCTTAAGCCCATCGGAGTCAAAGGCTCTCACGCGCACTCGCGTGGCACGCGCCCTGACACATACTCATTCTAGTTAGTTCTATTAGTTAGTTAGTAAGTTGTTACTGTTATTTGTTAATAAAGAATACTGCGTTGTAATTATTACTTGTACCGGTAGATTAATTTGCGACGCGGCCGCCGTAGTATCTTGTGTTTGGCGCGCGCGCGGGGGGGGGGGGGGGGGTCTGACCGTGACTCCTGCTTCTTAATCATCATCTCCGTGGAGAAGATGGGGTTTATTAATCTAATTAAAACCTTAGAGCCCAGATATGAGCTGTATTGTTATCCTTTAGAAAATGGTGCTACCCTCAAGGTGAACGTTTGTCTCCTTTTAGTCTAGACTACAAAGTGGGACTTAAACACAGCTGGGACTTAAGTAAGGAAGTAACCTTTTTGTTTTGGATAAGTGAAAACAAGTTTAGAATAACGAAATTAGACAAAAACAAGACAAAAGTTATATAAAACAAGACACAATTATTTAAACACAAGTCCAAAAAGGGAGTAAGAAGAAAAATCTTATACTTAACTTTGATTCCAAGAGTGTGTTCATTTATTTATTATAATTCATCCCAGAAATGGGCGTTACATTTGTCTTGGGTTTGATTAAATAAAAGTAACATTTGCTTGAACTTGTCTGCCTTTTGTACTTAAAATCGGAGATTTTATTTTTAGGCCATATCGCCCAGCCCTAGTGGAAATAGTAAGAGAAAGTAGCATTTTTTTCAAGAGTATTTTTTTTTTAAAGTTTGGACAAACGCTTACAAGTTCTAAAACACAAGACACTTTAAAAGCGGACATAAAGTTAAAAATGCTTATTCTGCTAAATACATTGAGGTTCCTTTGGTGAGCCATCATGATTTTGCTTTTTATTGCCGTTAATCAATTCCAAAACACCTGTGCAGCATGAAATATGTGCATTAAATCTTTTATTGTTTTGTTTTAAAAAAACAGATCTTAAAGAAAGTCTTACTTTTTACCAATAATTTGCTCTGCGGGATTCACAGATCCCACATAGACATGTTGATTTAATGTCAGCAGATAAACTTTACAGTTTCAGGAGATCCTCAGCCATAAATTCACAAAATTAACCAATGCTAAAAAAAAGAAAGAAAGAATGAATTTTTGTAAAAATGATAAAAAATGAAAACGTCTTCATCCAAACAGACAAAATTGAGGGTAAAAAGAGCTGGTTTGGTTTCTGAGCCTTAGTGGCAGACACCAGGTTAAATAAATGTGGCGATTTAATTGGCTAGAATCTGGACCAATCAACAGCTGTTTGATGGCAGCTTTGTCATGTCAAACTGAAACTTAACCCAGCAAAATCAAAGATAGGTAAGTGAGATGACACACAATGCATGCGATTTTCCTTTTGGCAGTGGAAATAGTGGCAGTTTTATCACGCTATGTCGCACTCAAAGTAGTCAGCAAAAAGCGAGATTTGATACAACGCATGCAAAAACATGATTTGCAAACGCAAAATTTTTTTTTGATACCAATAAAAAGTTCTTGAAACCAAAAAAAAATTTGAAAGCAAAAAAAAAATCAAAGCAGAATAAAAACTATTGTAGAGCAAATATTTAATATTTTCACTTGCAACTTAGAAAGTTTTATGTGCAACTTAAAAATTTTTGTGTGCAACGTGGTGGCAGAAATATCACTCCATACATTCCCTGCGTGATTTCCGCAAATGCGCTGAATGTATCCTTTCTGCAGAGTGTGGGCGCAGTCTTTCAAGAAATCACAGGGACTAACATTCCCAGTCTCCTTCTGGGCCTTGTGTGCATCATGTTCCTGTACGTGGTCAAAGTTCTTAATGAACGCTACAAGAAAAAGCTACCTGTTCCCCTTCCTGGAGAGATTATTGTTGTTATTGTCTCAACTGGAGTCTCATATGGCATGTCCTTAAACAAAAACTACCAAGTGGACGTGGTGAATACCATACCTACCGGGTAAGCTGCAGACCTTGATTCTTGTAATCTCAGCCTCAGTATCCCTTTATGAAAGCAGCTCTTATGGCACTTCTGCTGAATAATATTGACAAATGGAGATGTTTTTCTTTCTCCTGGGTTCTCAGGCTTCGCCCCCCTGCCATCCCAGACTTCTCTCTGTTACCTAACATGATTCCAGACGCCTTTGCTGTGGCAATTGTAGGATTTTCCATGGACATCTCACTCGCCAAGACCTTTGCCCTGAAGCATGGGTACAGCGTGGATGGAAACCAGGTAAGGAGTCAAAGCCTTCGTTTTCACTTTTCAGAGGTTTCAGTTGATGCTCTATAAGGCCCTCAAAGCTTCTGAAATGATTTTTCTGGTTTGAACAAAGCACACTCACTTTAAAAGTCTGCATTCAGGGGGCTTAAATCTGAGCATTCACTGTTCTTGTTGTAAAGATGTTCATCACTTTCTGACGAGGTTGAGGTTTAAGAACGCAGTGCATTATGTCTGCCATGTCTGGGATGTGCCGTAGGCTCATGTTTTACAGAAGTAAAACAAATCCAAAAGCAGAGTGTGAACAGCAGGACAGTTATTACCTTGACTGTTCCTGGGGGGTATTCCAAAAAGCAGGTTGAGGCTAAGGAGGCGTATAACCTCAGCTTTCGGTTCCAAAAACAGAGGTATGTTTCAGGGGTATGCTTAGTTCCCATAGCAACTCATGCTCTGAACATAACCTGGTCTGGAGCAGGTTTAGTTGAAGGTTAGTTTGTTTTCAGAGAGGTGAAGCAGCATGGCATGTCAATTTGAAGGTGATTTGGTGGATGAAGAAGCTCAGATAATACTTTTTCCACCATGAGAGGGTGACAAGACCATGTTTGGATGTTGGAAAGATAAACTTTTCTACATTAATCTAACTTAATTATTTGCTTCAGTTAAGATAAATCATTTTTTTAGTGCAGTCAACTTAATAACACATAGTTATCAGACAGTTATTTTACTTTCATTCAAATTAATTCAATTAAGTCGGTGTAACTTTGGTGCTAGTGTTAGATCAGCAGCGCAAGGAATTGTGGGATACCATTCCCTTTGCCTGTCTGGATGGATTTGGGTACAAGTGTAGGTTTTTGTTTAAATATGTTTAGTTGTAGCTGTTTTACTGTTTAGCCGAGTTATTTTACCCTGTTATGTTTAATTCTTTCTGCACCATGAGTGAGAGGATGATGAGTTTATTTTTAGCACCACTAGTGCATCAGTATGGTATGAACTGAAGTTACAGTCAAATTCATGATAATGAAATGCATGGTATGTATTGCAAATCCAAACTGTATCATTTATTTTAATTCTATAAAAATGATAAAATCTGCAGCCTCTAACTTAGACAAAAGAGAGTTCAAGAAGTACAATAAATTTACATTTAATTGAATTGGAGTAATATGACATTTAGTTAGATAAATATGTAAATTTAAGTTGTATAAATTACTCCTGAGTTGGATAAACATAAGAAATTAGGTTGAATAAATTTAACTCAATTACTTGTTAGAAATTGAATCAATTCATTAATTCATTTAAGTTTTATAAATTGGATATATATACATCACAATGTAATTGGAAATAAGATCAGAAACTTGTGCGTTTACTTTGTCCGTTATTTTTCTCCAAGCAGAAACTCTTTCTTTTGCTGATGCAGCCGTATTACTTTTTTGATGGACGTATACTCTTCATATGCCATCATTAAATCTCCGACTCAGTCTCACTGAAGTATGGCGCTCTCTATTGTTCTCCATGGTGACTTCTTTCCATGGTGACTTGGGATATCGGAGATCCATTGAGAATGTTTTTATCTACTTGATGTGCACGTGCATTAACTCAGGGTTACCAAGTCGAGCGTAATTAGGCTAACTCATATCCGGTCTTTTGGAACCGACATACCCAGAGTAAGCATGTTCAGGCGGATTTCAGCCAGAGTTCAGGGTTAAAGTCAGGGTAGTTTAAACATGCTTCCTGTAATACCCCCCAGGTCACTGTCATTTTTTAGGACAACACGGCTTTGTTGGAATGATCAGTAATCACATTAGGATCATGATTACAATTCTAAAAAGCCTGAATTTAAACAACTCACATTCATACAACTTGATTGTTTGAATTTGTGTAGCTCCTTGAGGCAGCCTCTGTTGTGAATGATGCTTCATAAAGAAATCAAAGCAACAGAAGGAAAATATACGTCTGCAGAAAATAAACAGTCCAAATACCATTAAGCAACTGTGTTTTTAGACTTTAGCTAAAGAAGAAAACATTAATGTTCATAAAACTAAAAAATGTAAGGTTTTGACTTAAGGGAAGAAAAACCTTGTTCTGTTTTCTCTTTTCAATTTATACTTATGTTTCTTGACCTAATCCCTCCCTGAATGCAAAAATTCTTGCTGTATTTGATGGTTTGTGACACATTCTTGTTGACCACACCTCAAATAAATAATATTTAAAAAAAGTGGCCTTTGATAAGCCCTGACCTTAGATCGTGTGGAAGCTGCTGAAACATGCCGTCAGACCTGAGACCACTGCAGCAGTTTGTTCATGAGGAGCAGGCTGAAATACCTGCTGACAGGTGCAGGAGTCTCATTGACTGTTACAGGAATCATTTCATTGCCTCAAAAGGTTGGGAAACAAAACAATAAATCCGGGGAACCATCATGTTTTTTCCAGGCCTGTTTCATGGTTTTATTTTTGTAAATAACTCTGTTGAAGCGTGGATGAAAAGTGACATGCACTGGTAACATTTCATAGAATTTTTGGTTTTATGACTTTTTTTCAGATTAAAGTTATTTCTTTGATCATTGTTTTACTTGGTACCAACAATTTTGTCTACATGTGCATCTAAGATGAACATTATACATCTGTCAAATAATTAGTTGGACCACCTTTTTTGCCCCACTGCTTGTGTGTGTTTTAGGGGAGAGTACCTCTTCCATACCGTGCCATGTGCAGTTGAAACTAAAGCTCTATGGCACAGAAATGAAACCAGGTTTGAAAATGGTCCAGGAGAATCGTTGTGTCCTGTTGACAACCGCTCAAAATAGACTGTTTCAAAGTTGGACGGGGGCATGAGCGCCCACAGCACGGACAGCCTCCTGGCTTGAAGAACCTGAAAGGTTTTAGAAGTGCATCTGCATCTCCAAGACAACCTCTGTTTCAGAGAACATCTTGTTTCAGCACAATCACAGACCGCAGGTTTGCAACGAAATCAGTCTAGAAGATTCTGACAGCTGAATCTGTCCAGATCTGCCCTCAGTCAATAAAAAATCTGTCAAAGACAAACTCGTCCAGAGCCTTCATGCACAAATGTCTTCACACTGCACCGTTGTAACCGTTGTAACGGTGGTAACCAAGCCCCATGCAACCATTTGAATAGGGGGGTTGCACCAGATGTAAAATGAGCATTTTCAGTCAATCAAATATTAGGATTTCTTTCTTTAATCAGGTGTTCTCAGTGTTCTATTTTAAATCAAATTGTAGCTAATTACAATTCTTTTATTTTTTTTTAATTATAAAATAATTGACATTTTTATTTAATGTTTTATCAACATTTTTAAAATCTTTCCAGATTTGGTGTTTAATTTTTATGCATCGTTTGAGAAATGTGAGCAAACGTCTGCCTCTGGTTCCTTCATGTGTGTCACTTGATTGACTCAGTGGATCATTGATCTTAATCTGAAATGAAAGATTGCTGACGTCTCTCCTTTCTCCTCCTCTTTCTGTGTTTCATACCTTTTTTCAGAGAAGTCATTTGTGCTGAGGTATGTTCTCAAACCCAATTTTTTGTGTCTATTATTCAGGAGCTGATCGCCCTCGGCCTCTCCAACGTCTTTGGCTCCTTCTTTCAAACCTTTGCCATAACGTCCTCCATGTCGAGGAGCCTGGTGCAGGAAAGTACAGGAGGGAAGACTCAGGTAAGTGGGAACAGCACTTCTTTACTCCCTGATTACTAACACAAACCATCACTGTAAGGATGAGAGTGATGGAGCTGACCACCATCTTTTCTATGAGTTCAGATCGCGGGGCTAGTGGCGTCTCTCATAGTGCTGCTGGTGATTGTGGCCATTGGCTTTGTCTTTGAGCCGCTCCCTCAGGTGAGTGGAGCTTAAACCTGGATTGGCCCTTGTGCTGAGTAATTATGGAGTCCTATACTGTTCATAATTAAATAAATAAATATTTAATTAAATAAATAAATATGACCTCATGCAAATACACAATCAACCAATAAATCTCTCATAAATATATAAAAAGATCATGAAATTGTGAAAAACCTGCACACTGATTTTAAATTAGCCATTGTATTATTCAATATATTTCATTTTGCTTTAAAAACCTGTTCATTATTTTAAAACAGCATTTTAAACTATTCATTTTAATCATGTGGAATATTATTATAATTCTACGTCTTTTTTCAGAACCTTGGATTTCAAAATCAATATTTTCCAAAGTAGCTTTGTTTTTATTTCATGTTGCTGTTTTTCACAATGGCTTATTTATTTCATGAAGAGCTTTTTCAGGAGAATGGGTCTGTCTGTCAATCAAACTAGACAAGGCGGAGACACTTTTGTGATTGGCTACTCCTTTACTCAGACATGAGCAGCAGCACCCTGACTACATCGATCGAAGATGCTTCAGCAAACGTGACGGCGCAATGCACACCCCTCATCACTAGGGGGAGTATGCACCTCAACACATCCACAGTGTTACCATAAATTGGGCAGTTTTGGTTCTAAATTTGCGGATAAAAGTGGCTTTGGGCGAGTGTGCATAATTCGGGTGATTTTGCGGTCGGTTCTGCAATTTTCATCTTCTCATGAACATCTAGTAGTGGCCTAAGTTAGGCTGAGTGGTTGTTGGAGTTCCACTAAGCTTCTATGAACTGGAGTTTCCATGAATGCACCATGCCGCGTGTGGGAGGAGCTATCAGCTAATGTTTTTAGCCTGATAGCCACATGGCGCGGTTGCTTCTGCTTATCTCAGTAACAATGCATGGATGCACAATGCACATGGAGAGTGTTAAGATGTCAGAAACGTCATCGCAGGAAAGGTTCAACATTTTCCCTGAGAGGGAAAAATAAAATCAGAGGACCTGATTATAATCATTGTCTCAATGAAATTAGAAAAATATCATAAGGTTCAGGAGGCACGAGCAGGCTTGTCCCGCTTTGCGCAGCTGCCTGGCCTGACTGTCGGTCCGCCAGCTCACCTCCTGCGAGCCGACATCAGGCACGATGTGAGCTCTGAGTGAATGGCGTAAGAATGAGGAGTGTTTCAACAGGGGACTTCGAGACGTGGACGACCGGAGCTCCTCTGTGGTTTGGTGCACACAAACCCTCAAACTACAAAAGTTTGAGGGTTCCTCAAACTACGGTTGTATAGATGTTTGGATCTTCTGCAGCAGACCGATTGTTTGACTCTATTTGATCTCTAATGTCAGCAAAGCCGCGCGGATATCGCTGAAACATGTCATCTCTCTGACTGGCACACCGCTAAGCGGGTATCGAGGAATATGAGTCGATTTCCATGGATGAGCCAATGAGCGTTTAGATCCCACCCACTATCACTGATTGACAGATAGACTCATTCTCCTGAAGAAGCTCTTCATGAAATAAATAAGCCATTGTGAAAAACAGCAACATAAAATAAAAACAAAGCTACTTTGGAAAATATTGATTTTGAAATATGAGCTTCTGAAAAAAGACAGAATTATAATAATATTCAACATGATTAAAAATGAATATTTTAAAATGCTGTTTTAAAATAATGAACAGGTTTTTAAAGCCAAAATGAAATATATTGAATAATACAATGGCTAATTTAAAATCTGTGTGCAGGTTTATCTTAATTTCATGATCTTTTTATATATTTATGAGAGATTTATTGGTTTATTGTGTAATTGCATGAGGTCATATTTATTTATGTAATTAAATATTTATTTATTTTATTCTGAACAGTATAGGACTCCATAAGTAATGTCTTCTTAGTTGTGCTTGCTGCTCTTATCCAGACTGTGCTGGCAGCCATCATCATGGTCAACCTGCTGGGGATGTTCAGGCAGTTCAGAGACATCCCCGTGTTGTGGAGAACCAGCAAGATCGAACTGGTACGTTTTTTTCTATTTTATTCCAACATGTTTCTATTTTTTAAGAAAACTTTGATGATTTTGGCCTTGATGCTTTCTCTTGCTGATTTCTGACTCATTTCTTGGTCAGGTTAAAATCTACATGTGTTCAGTAATAAATGTCCTTCCACTTCTTAAAATTTGTGTTTTAGGGAGCTGTCACTCGACTCATTCTTCCCCTTCCCGGGGTGATTTTTTTTTTTAAAACACTTTTGTTTTTGCTTTCATGCTAATTTTGAGCAGGTTTGGGGCTGAAGTGGTTTGGTGTGTTTTTGCACCAGTAGGCATCAATCGTTCTTACAGCTTTGTTTTTTCAGGAGCAGCAAGCACATTACACCCACAAGAGTGGTTTACTTTAATAGTAAGACTACTGGTATTTTAATAATTAAGGCTTTATGTGGAATCACCGATGAGTGTCTGTAATGGAGTTTTGATTATTTGTTGTGAATTGTAGATAAAAAAATATGATTGATTAACTGGGATGTTTAGGTGTACTTTGTTGTAGGCGGAGCCTATTAAACTATTAACTCTGCTTTTAATTCATTTTCTGCATCCCTCCAAACAAACATTAAGTGTTCATCTTGGTCACAGATGTGCACACGCTGCAGGTTTTGGTCCGTCTCCAATTTATTATCAGCTTGTAGTTTTCTTGTGTTTGTAGATTTAAATAACATTTCCAGGAAAAAACATCTTGAAAAACAACAGATTTTTGTATCCCTGTCTGTCACACAGCCACTACATACATTTTATGGATTGTCCGTGGATGAAAATTGGTCATATGTGGAAAAAGGGAGAAAAGTTGTGGTTTTATATTCAATTTTCACAAATGTATTACGAATTAACCACATTAAAACCACAAAAGAAGTATGACTAAACTACGCATGGAACATGTAAACCAACATAAAACATGAACTGTGCGTGATTATAATTTATATATATATTATTATCAATATATATTTAATATAATTGTGTGAATGCATCTGACAAAAAATACTCACTATTGTGTAAGATTTACTTAAAATGTGCATAAACTGCATAAATTTCCTCTGTTTTGAACAAAATTTTGAACAGCTCAAAACTGAATTCACATAAATATCAGTCGACGGACATCTGCGCACATTTATAATGAAAAACTCAAGAAGCACTTATGAATGACGTATATGATACATGTATCATGAAAGACCGAAATTTCATAAGTGGAAAATGTGCAAAATAATATGTAGTGGCTTTGTGACACAACCTTTAGAAGGCTTCTATAAAAAACATAAACTCCAGAAAACTACTGAAGGCATTCGGGCAGTTTGGGCTCCAGTCTGCTATTCCTTGGGGTGACGGGCATAATGCAGTATTTTAGTGATAAAGTTGGATTTTTTGAAAGCTGAATTTAAAATAGTGTTTTTTTTGTGGTGAAGCTTAAACCCTCCAAGCTATTTGCCTTTAGCTGGCAGTAAATGAAGCCTCAGTAGCAGGACCAGCAGAGACCACTTTCCTTTCACTCCGTTTAGTATTCTGAGGTAAAAGTGTTGGTTTTGTTGGGTTGCCGCAGCATTTAATGGCAAGATGACTCTATCCTCAGGTCATTTGGTTGGCGACGTTTGTGGCTTCTGTGCTGTTGGGTCTGGATTACGGTCTGCTGGCAGCCATTGCCTTGGCTCTGCTCACAGTCATCTACAGGACGCAGAGGTACTGTTTCACGACAGATTTGTCACCTGACTTTAGGGGGAAGATGGACTTCAGTGCTGCACGCGTGTTTGTGAGATGGAGAAAATGTTTCAACGCTGACTTTTTTCCTTTCAGCCCCAAAACTTCCATTCTGGGCCATGTTCCCAACACTGGCCTGTATTATGACGTGGATGAATATGAAGAAGTGAGTCTGTGAGAAAAACACAGACATGCAAACCATAATTTGCCCCATAATGATTATTTGTGTGTCCATGTCAGGCATCTGAATATGAGGGGATCAAGATTTTCTCTTCCAACTTCTCCATCTACTTTGCTAACAGTGACCTATATGTGAACACCCTGAAGGAGAAGGTAATCCCTAGTAAATACGCACAGCCGGAGTGAACATTATTTATTTATTCATACACGTTTACCAACAGGCCAAAACCCATTAATAGGCAAATTCACAGACTAAAATCACTAAAAAATTAAGAATTTTCATCTAAAATATACCAAATAAATATATTAAAACAGTAAATATAATAAAATAAGATAAAATACAATGAAAGATTTCACATCAGTGCACAATGTTACCAGAGTTCAAATATCTGAAGTTTGGTGAAGAATTTGCGTCAACCAATCAGGAGCTCAGCTTTGGCCCATGACATGTTGGATGGTGTGAACAGATGGTGAAGCTCATTGTACTGGGAAAGTCTCTAATGATGTCATGAACCCAAACAAGGAGACGAGTTAGTAGAATAAACTCAAACTACTGCCTGAAGATTAATCGATGGTGTGAATATAGAAGAGGCATCATCCTCAAAAATGTTTAATGGTATGACAGTTGTAATTCTTTTTTTAATCAGGGTTAGTGGTGAAATAACAATTCTCACCGTAAAAAACCCTAAAATATCCGCCCACACAAACAAAGGCTTTGATGGCTTTTGAGAGTCGTTGTTCATACTCATCTGTGTACAAAAGCCCGTTTTTACTTTGCTTCTTGAAATGACTCAACAGCTGATTTTGATAAAGCAAAAAAATATTTAAACATTGAAGAATGAAAAGTGTTTGCAACAAATGTTCCAGGATGAATTTCTGTATATGTTCCTCTGCATGTGGTTACCTGTAGAGCCTTTGAAGAAGAAGGTCCTGCGGATGGATAAACCCGCCTTTTGACCTTGTCTTCACAGACCGGGGTCAACCCTGAGAAGTTAAAGGCAGCTCGGAAGGCCAGAGAAAAGCAAAAGAAGAAGAGTAAAGAGAGCTCTCCACTCACAGTTGCTGCTACGGTGGGTCCTTCAGGCTCAGCGTGTCATCTCAGTTTGAGGAAATATCCGCTCTGTTTCTCAAAATAAAAGAATGAACTCTGTCAATGACACATCGGGAAGCATTTGACTCCATGTTTGTAGCGGAGGCTCCTCTCCATGTCATGTCTGTGGTTGGTTCCAGTACAAGGATGAGGCTGTGATCCATGAGGTTCTGCCTCAGAGCAGCCAGGTGGAGGAGGGTGTCAATGGCCATCTGGAAGACGAGCACAGCGAGACAACTTCGGAGGTGGTGGTCTTCCTGGAGCCGCTCAGCGACGTCCACTCCATCATCCTGGACTGGACCACTAACAGCTTCATAGACTCTGTGGGGGCTAAAGCCATCAAACAGGTTCTTCTCTTTTCTTTGTAAGGGGGCGGGGTATCATGATGACTTGCATTTTGGTGCTTCATGTTTGGTCGATTACACTCCAAAGACTCGCCCTGTCTGCAGGTGATTAGGGAGTATGCAGCTGTGGACGTTCGGGTGGTCATTGCCAGCTGTAACAGTAAGTGGTCATTAAGACTCGTTTTTTTAAGACGTAGAACTTGTTGAAAGTCGTGCACATTAAAATTAGTGGCTCTGGTAGCAGATGTGTATTATAAAAATAATCATAAAGATCTCAAGCTGTGGTTTCAGTGCAGTTCAGGAAATGTTGAAAACCACTTTCTTGATAACAGAAAAGTGAAGTCTGTGGTGACCAAACTAGCGGAATGAATTTACCAGAGAATCACGTTTTATCAATTTAAGTGTGAGGAGGCTGGTTTAACCCTCTGGTGCATAGCGGTCACTACACTGCACAGATCTTTAATTACTGCAAAGGTTCCTGTGGATGAAGCCTGTGCCAATGACTAGAGGGCTCTCTGCTGGCTTAGTCCCATGAGTTTATTGCCATGGTCAGTCAGTGTAACTGCAAGTAAATGTACTGGTTTTCTGTTCCTGAAGGGAGCACGCTGGCTGACCTGGACATGCTGCAGTTCTTCTCAGAGGATCTGACCCCTCACCTGTTCTTCCCCACCATCCACGATGCTGTTCTGCACTGCCAGCACGCAAGGTCCAGCACAGCTGGTGCTGAAAAGAAACTCACCTAAGAGCAGACTCCCCCATCACCACCTCAGTCCCCTCAACCTGGACAGTGATTGGGCTCGCTGACAGCAGAAAAACTCAACTGTGTTCATATTGAACAGCGAGCATCAGTAGCCCATTAAAGATTATGCTTCTTCCAAAGTCACCAGCCTTATCAGACTGGAAATATGGGGACCAGCGTGCTGAAAGAGGAATCTGAAGACTTGGAAATGCATCTGAAGCTCCAGGTTCTCACTGCCCTGCAGAAACTTCAAGCTCCTTTTGAAAGAGCCATTCCTGGAAGAAATGTATCTGCTCATTGCTATGGTCAATTATGTCTTCATCTAGGTTCTATGCAGTGGTGTTCTGAGGCTGGACAATTAAAACAGCTCTGTTTGTAATCTTGGTTACATGAAGTGAAACTTTATTTTTGTCAAAACATTTGTCTGAAAAACTAATTTTAGTTTTGTTAAAAATGCTGCTGGAGAACACAAGATGCCTTGAGAAAATGTTATTCAGGAACTCAGATCTAAATGTGGAATAAACTTTATTTTTCGGTGACAACAAAAGCATTGACTGTTTCTTTAGCAGTAGCCCAGGAGTCCTCAGTTGTATGTCATGTATCTGGGGGTGGCGCTGAACTTTGCGTAGGATTTGATGACCTTGTTTACAGCCTCCAGGAAGTCCTTCTCTGTAGCGATCTTCCTGCGAGCTCTGATGGCAAACATGCCGGCCTCTGTGCACACACTGCGGATCTCAGCACCTGATTGAAAAGATTGTTTTAAACAGAGAGAATGTTATTTGCTTTTTAAAGTAGTTTTCCCAACAATACAGGCCTATTGTGTTGAATACACTAATCTTGTGGTCACAATTCGGCTTTGGTGAACAAACTAGAAAAAACACAACTTTTTTATGTTTATAACCTACAACAGAAACAGCCATGAGTAAGTGGGGAACAATGAAGGTAAAGGAGCTTTGGTCTTACCAGTGCTGTTGGGGCACAGACGGGCCAGAAGCTCAAAGCGGATGTCTCTTTCCACACTCATGGAGCGGGCGTGGATCTTGAAAATATGAGTGCGACCCTAAAAGATGCACAAAACAGACCGTGATTACACTTTACCAACAACTTTTCTGAGTATCCCTGTAAGGAAAACTCACTTCCAGGTCAGGAAGGCTGAACTCGATCTTCCTATCCAGGCGCCCAGGTCTCATCAGAGCCGGGTCCAAAGTGTCCGGTCTATTGGTGGCCATGAGCACTTTGATGTTGCCTCGTGGGTCGAAACCATCCAGCTGGTTGATAAGCTCAAGCATGGTCCTCTGCACCTCATTGTCCCCCCCAGCCCCATCATCAAAACGAGCACCTGGGAAAAGATTTCATATTTTCTTTTTTTGCTAAAAGGCCAGTAAGAAACAAAGCTGTTCTCCTTTCAGGAAGACTGATGACAAAAAATACCTTCACCTCTGACCTGCACAGAAGCAATGTTTCTAAAATGACATCTAGTTTGGTAAACAACACTTTAGGTCATTTGAAAGATTCTGTTCTTCCAGAATGATTCTCACTCTGAGGAATGTGGTTGTTTTTGGACAAATACAGTAAAATTATGGATGTACAAAAAAGTTTTTGATCAATTGAGCAATAAAACATGAAACAAAAAAGAAATTTGAGAAGGATTACTATTTTGATAAAAAATCTTATTTTCAAACCCTTCCCCCTTAATGTGGATCCTTTTTAAAATGTTCCCTTTGAATGAAATTTTCTGGACACTGCATTTCTGCACATAACATTTCCTTTTAGCTACAACATTGCATTACATCAGCTGGTTAACACACAGGGTAACCATGTTAAAATATATACATTTCAGTTTAATTTCCTTAAAGTTTGAACATGTACCATCAAAAAAAACATGTCACGTTTCTCCATCTGTGCTCAAGTTAAGGTTTTAACCAATCAGCATCCTTAAGAAGCGTGAACCATCGACCACATGACTACATGGCATGAGGCATCTCAGTGAGGTCATAAACGCATCAATCTCACCTCCAATGGCATCGATCTCATCAAAAAAGATCAGGCAAGCTTTTTTGGTTCTTGCCATCTCAAAAAGCTCCCGAACCATCCTGGCTCCCTGCGGTTACAGACAACACGGCGTGAATGTTGATGGAAACAAAATATACTCTTTCGTCACAAGCGAGCTCACCTCTCCCACATATTTTTGAACCAACTCAGAACCGATGACTCGAATGAAGCAGGCATCAGTTCTGTTGGCCACGGCTCGGGCACACAGGGTCTTCCCTGTGCCGGGTGGCCCGAACAGAAGCACACCTTTAGGAGGCTCGATGCCCAGGCTGACAAACCTTTCAGGCTGATGAGAAAAAAAAGAGAGAACAAAGGACTGAAGCTGTGTTCATTTTTCCCCAAACAGTGCAGGTGATCTGGATGATGAAAACTTACATGGAGCAGGGGAGTTTCAACCACTTCTCTCAGCTTCTCAATCTGCTCCTTGCAGCCACCAACATCACTGTAGGTTACATCAGGCTTCTCTTCCACCTGCACCACAGAGTTAGCACAAACTAAGAAATGAGTCATTTTGCTTTGATCTTTTAGAAAAAACATGAATCTGTACACTTATCTGAAGACTAGCCTTGTTTCCCAACAAAACACTTTTAAATCACTTTTTTTAGGCTTTTGAAATTTCTTTCAAACTTTTTATTTTGATTCGTTTTGACAAGGACAAAATCTTTACAAGGAAGAAGAGCTTAGAATGTACCTATATATCAAGTCTATCTTATTTATGAAACAAACCACCTTGACAACAGAAATAAATTACATTTTGGATCAAACCATTTTTGTCACTCCGGTGGGTAGATTGAACATCTAATGATTCATATTTTACTGATCTAATTCTCATATGTAAATTTAACTGGTCCAACTGTTAGCTTTACGATAGCTGCAACAAGTGGCAAATGTGTTTAAAAAAAGATAGCTAACTGGCTTCTAATATGCCATAACAAAAAGGATAGGTCACATGAGGGTGTGTCCAACTCTGGTGTTTATGCATTTTATGGCTTTGACATAAGAACTTTTTTCTCTACTAAAGAACAGGTCATGAATTTGGATTATGATGTTAATTTTTCCAGAGGAGTGTTGGGAAAAAGTTCATCAAAATATTTAGAAAAATATGTATAATATGGCCCAATGTTCTTTGCGTTTTGTTCCATGTTTTGCATGCATTTCTGTTCAGCCACTCTGGGAACATGAATAAAACAACAATCAAGCGCACACATGTTTTTATCCAAACTCTGCATCTGCGTACCTGCATCATAGTTACAGTGGGGTCAATCTTGGGAGGTAAAGGAATATGGATCTGATACTTGTTCCTGTCAACCCTGCAACAACAAGTACAAATGTGTGCTAGAGACATACGTCGGCTTGTGATTGACATGTCATGATCATATGAGACTCACCCAACTCTCATGCCTTCCTCAATGTCAGTTGGAGCCACCTGATCACTCAAATCCACCACAAACTTAGCAAACTGTTTGACATTGATGATATATTTAGGGTCTTCAGAGTCTGCGTTGATGATCTTAGTGCATCTAAAACACATTTATCATAAAGACTTTTAGAAGGGGAAGAAAGACTAAATGAAATAAATTTAAAAAAGTGACACAGGGTCTTTAAAACTAAAAAGGCAGGCTGTTTTACCTTGCCACTTGTAAAGGCTGCTCACTCTGCAGAGTCTGTTTGTCAGCAGCCAGATCCCAAAGTGCCGGTGGAGCCAAGCCTGTGTCAGACTCTTTGATGCCTGACAAATTCAAAATCACAAGTAGACTGCATGTTATGTTGAAAATATCATACAATTTTTTTATTGAGAGATCGTTCTCTTTCTTATTTTATTCCTCTAAATATTCTATCATTTTTATCTTAACTGCTAGTTGAACATTGTGCGTCTACTAAACTAGTTTAATGTGTTTTAAAATTATTGTTGGTATAAAGTTGACAAAGTCCATTTTTTGTCTAGGACTGGTGGAAACCCTGTATCTACTGTTGTTTTTTTATTAAATGAGACTTTAAAGTACAATAACCACAACAAATAAACAAAATGATGTTCACAAATAAAGAACAAAATAAATATTCATTTAAAAATACAAACAAAAACACAAATACAAACAAACAAAACAAAATACAATAATGATCATTAATAAATATTAATCATACACAGGGAAGACCCTGTGTAATTAACAGCACATGTTATATGTTTTGGAGTTTAAGTCAGAGAGGTCAGACTGAGATGGTTGGGACATGTCCAGAGGAGAGACAGTGAATCTGTTGGGAGAAGGATGCTGAGTCTAGAGATGACAGGCAAAAGGTTTAGAAGAAGGGAAGGATGCAGGGAAGGAAGACATGAAGGTAGCTAGTGTTAGAGGAGAGGATGCAAACGACAGAGATGGACAGAGGAAGCCGGTTGGCTGTGGTCGAAAGGAAAAGAAGAAGAGGATATATCTTAACTGGATCATAAAATAAATCAAATGTAATCACTGGGTATATCTAAAGAAATCGATGTAGTTTATTTCCTGTCCAACACAAACCTTTTTATTTATTATGACCTTTTCATTCCACTGAAAAAGTGCACTGTAATTTCGTTGTACATGTACAATGACAATAAAGATATTTCAATATTTGGTAAAACACCTAGGAATGACCATGTTCCATGTTCACCCACCTGTAAGCTCGTTGATCTTCTTGAGAAGCTGCTGAATGTCATCCTCTACCTGTTTGATCTGTCTGGAGTAGGTGCTTTGACCCTGGAAAAGCCACGACAAACTTTGGTCAATATTTGACATTTAAAATAAAACTAAAAATAAATACATAAAATAAAAAAATTTAAGGAAAAAGAACTCTGAAATGTGACCACTTTGAGAAAAACTTACGTATGTTTTGAGCAGGGCGATGTCGCCTTCATCCAAAGCTACCAGAAAAAAATAAAAAACAGGAATATGACTTCGCTATTTCAGCCGGCAGTTAGCATTGATTGCAACACTGATCATCATGTTAAAAATAAGAAACATTTTTATCTGTTCACTATAAACACATTGTTTTTGATTAAAAATAAAAAATGGGCCATCATTGGAACAACCTTAAACTATTACGTTGTTTTAAAATAGAGAAAAAAAACGAGAGCTAAGAGACAATTAGCTTGTTTCGTCGACATGACATCCGACAGTGTTGTTGAGATTATAATATTGGTTTTGTATAAACCTCGAATGGGTGCGTCATCTTTTTCTTCTTCCTTGGTTTTCCGTTGATCTTCTCCCAAATAATCAGGCATATTTAAAGTTGATACAAACAAACGCTTTTGTCACGTATGCTGGGCTATTTCTACTGCCAGACCGAGCGATTACACAGCAACTTTACACTTCCGCCGCTACCCGGAGGTCCAGAAGGGACTCGAATTGATGGGACACTCTCTCTAAAAACTGTTTTCTCAGAAAGTCGTCGGTGTTTCGATCAATGTATATACTTCTAAAAAATAATTCCGCTATATAACTTTATCATATGTATGTATGTATGTATGAAAAAAGGGGCTACTCAAAGAAGTTGTGGCGGAACCAAAAAGGCGGAACTATAATAGCGACTCTGAAGTCCCTGAGCTCCTTGGATTTGCGTGCACACCGGGAGGAGGCCCATGTGGTCCGTCAATGAGCGAACCTTAAACTCTAGCACTTCGGACTACTTTACCAACGCTGAGAAGTGTATGTTGGAGACGGTTATGTTATGAAGATGCTGCTAGAAGCAAAGAATACCGAGGAGACCGCGGTGCTAAAGGCGGTTGCCGGTAAGTAGTGGAGGCCGCCGGGTCGCAGCTAAACGAGCTGCCGGTAGAATATCGGTCTAGTTTTATGGACATACTCGTCTTACGCAGTTGTTCTAAAAAGCTTAAGAAATCAAACAAATGTTTAAATTCTTAAACGTTGTGAGTTATAACGTTGGGATTATTATTATTTAGATGACTTTTGGTGGCATGATGATCTGCCAGTGCCACACAAATTCACGGGCTCTAACGGGGCAAAGAAGGGTAGGATTCCTAATCCAAGTTTCCATTTTCCTCTGAACTAACACATTTTTAGCTAACCCAAAAATTTAAATGATTTAAAGAAATGACATTCTAAAATGGTAAAGTCCCATATGGTATTAAAATGCTTATTATGTAAAGTACATCCTCTGTGTGTAAACCAGACTGCTGTGTGACCATTAGCTGTAATAATAATAATAGCAAACCGTACTGATTCTAGAATCACACTTTTCACTAAAGAACCACAGTTGGACTTGATACTGTAATCAGAATAACTTTTTGACCTTGTCACAATCGAATTGAAATATTTTACAATTAACGTTTTGGGAAAATAATAAGTTTGAAGTTAGAGATTAATCTCCAATAAAAAGAGGCATTGGTGCACTTTTTTGAAGGACTTATTATGTAGCGTTTGATTACATTCTAATCTTTGTTATGCAGGATCACTAAATTAATATAAAAATTGCATGGTGGCGTAGTGGTTGGGGCTCTTGCCTCACAGCATGAATTTTCATGTCCTTAAACAGAACATCAATGGGGACCTTTCTGTGTTGAGTTTGCATGTTTTCCCCATGCATGCTTGGGTCTTCTCCGGAGACTCTGGCTTCCTCTGACCGTCCAAAACATGATTCATAGGTTAATTGAGGCAAGGGACTCTAAATTGTCCTTAGGTGGGAATGTGCATGGTGTATGATTTGTGCCCCTGTGACAGACGGGCAAACTTTCCAGGATGTCCCCTGCCCTCGCCCACGACTGGCTGGGATAGGCTCCGGCAGCCCCGTGACACTGAAAGGGACAAAACGGGTTCAGAAGATGAATGAATGAATGATATAGCCAAAATCTTGACTATTTGTCAACATGAAATGTAGAAAAACCAATCTGACATCGATGGGATTCAGGTGAGAACAGAGAAAACTAGATGGTACCATATCACAAAAAAGTGATGAGAAACATTGCAATCACATGAACAAGGATTAGGAGAAGCATTTTATGGGAGTACTTTACTTCATTGGTTTTATGTCTGTCCATCAAAAAAGCTAGGTACAAATCCAGCAGCAATCTTTTTTTCAGAATACCCCTTGTGTGGGACATATTTTATTTTAACAACAATGGTTATTAATCTTCTGACAAACTGGAGGTATGTCCCCTATTGTGATCTAGGCCAAACCTTATTCATTTTAATCATATTTTAAAAAACATCTTTAATTTGTGTTGGACCGGATGGAAAAGAAAAGGAGGCAGGAAGGGAGAAGGATGTTGGGGGGTGGGGGTGGGGGGGTCATGAAACAACATAGAGCAACTACTTGCTGGATTGTGATAATCATTATGGTCAGGTTCAAATATGATACAAATCTAGAAGGGCCTGTCCACACCCAATTGTTATAAACATATCTGCTGGCTCCAAAAATGTCCACATCTCAACATGTACACAGTACAAACCAACTAGTGAAATATTCATTTAATCACGCAAACTATTTGTGCAAATATGAGCAAACACCTGTGCTCGAGTGAGTGTTTATGTTCATCTAAAGTGGATAATGCAATGTAAAAAGAAGGGGGAGTGCCCAGCCATCCCCACACCAAGGCTCCTGCCACAGGGGTCCCCTCCTCAAAGCCCAAGAGCAGGAAGGCATGGGGGGACAGAGAGTGCAATCTCCAGCCCAACCAGAAGAGACTGCCCCAGACGAGCACCCCACCACCACCCAGGAGTTCTGGGCATCCCCATGCCCCAACCCCAGGGACGAGCCAGGGCCCGCCAAGGAAGACCCGGCCCACGCTCCAGGCAGCTATTCACCTCGCCCACGGTTAGACGCCCTAGAGAAGTGGGGGTCCACAAGGAGTGTTGTAAACATGGCCCGACCAGGCTCACCTGCAGTTGGAATTTTTGCGATCTCCGGCTCTAGATCTTGCCAGAGAACTCAGGTATCCCTCTCCCTGCGTGGAGAGAGGGTTGCCGGGCCCAGGAAGCCAATACCCAAGGGACACGGCTGCAGTCACTTAGGGCCTTGTACCCCTACCCCTCCAGGGATGGGGTAGGGGTCAGATGGTCCAAGGTCCCACCTTCGTTGTGAAATGTATGTGTGTGTGTTTGTGAGGGTGTGTGTGCATGTATGTGTGTGTGTTGGAGTCTATAGTTTGAGGGGTAAAAGGTGTGTACTAAGGGGGTGCACTTAAAATTGGCGGGTATGGCACTGAGAGGGGGGGGGGCTGTTTCTATACGGCAACCTGTCTGAACATCAACCCTGACCCCCCCCAAATAAGTGATTGTATGAGGAAAAGGATAAGTCGGGGAGAGCTAGTAGACTGGTCCCTGGTAGTCAAACAGCCCCGGGGTCCTATCCCCCGAAAAGCCGACCCCCCAGGCCCCACACCACCCACCCCCAGAGCAAGCCAGGGGGAGGGGGGGTGCTCACTTCTCTTATACAATGTGTGGTTTTTCTCTAGGCTGGAAATTATTTTTAAAAAAGCAGTTCTCACTCATGTGATGCGGAGCATTAACAGCTGTCTTTCGACCCACAGCTTCTGTCCTTGTTCAGGTGGAGCCGGTGGGTCGATGGTTTGAAGCGTATCTAAGGAGAAGAAACAGGAATGTGTCGGCTTCCTTCCAGGAGTTGGAGGATGAAGAGGAGTCTTCAGAGGAGTCGGAAGATGAGGAGCTTCTACTGGAGGAGCATCCCATGCTGCGAACGCTCGACCCCAAAGACTGGAAGGTATCAGTGATGTGTTTATAAATAAATTTACATTTTATCACAGTTTATTTTATTAGATGAAGCACCTCTTGGTTTGGCCCAGCTTCGTACCATGAAAAAAAAATGCCCTGCCAGCCAGCTCCAAACAAGTTTCTAAACATGTTTTTATGTGGTTAAAAATCTTAGCAGTTAAACTAAAGCCCTTTTGTAACAGGTGGAGTATATATTGGTAAGAAGAATGTGGAATATTGTCAGCGAAGATCTGGGTGAGAGCAGAAATGACCCAAAAGGGCATTTCGGAGTTGTGCTTGTTTCCCTGTGGTGACATAACCTAGGAGATTTTTAGGCTCATTCAAAACAGTTTTTTCTGAGATAAGATGATAGATCCCTATAAAATTACCTTTCTGACTTTGTCAAATAGATCAAAAGAAAAACACCTTTCATGCATTTGGAAATGCCCAATTTAACAGCACTCAGCTCACCGGTCCATGACAAAACCATTTAACAGCATTTTGATCCCAAAAAAGAAATTCAGGAAAAACTATTGCCAGAACTGTTCACCAAGTAAACAAGCTTTTGGAGACACAGTTAAACTTTTAAGTGTTTTGGAGAAGCTGTCTCATTTCACATTGTCGTTAATGCAGATTTACTTTTTTTGTGTCACAAACCACCCAGTGGCAATCTGGTGAACTGAGTTGGCTCTAGTTTTAGTACAAAGTGAAAGGGCCAGCCTGTATTTTAAACCGGATTTGTCTGATCTTAGTACGAGTTTGCAGTTTTCCAATTGACCTCAAAACATTTTTGGTCCCAGCTAGTCTGAAGCACTTCTGTATTTACTTTTTAATAAGCCGTCTTCATCTCATGAAATTCTGCAGCCTTTTGTTGCTTAAACCTAAACATTTTGATGTTACTTTTTTTTTGTTTAAAATGAATATGCAGTTTTTATTACATAAGCCTCTAAAATGTTTCATTTTAACTTTTAATTTTTTGTTTGCAGAAAAGGTGTGATCTACAAATTATTGCACTTAGTTTTTATTTGTGAACCATCCTAACTTTTTTACTTCCGAGTTTGTAGCCTAATAAGACTAATGGCTTCGGTACATTAGCTCAGTTTTCTTTCAGCACAGCTACAGTAGAGGGCATTATTCTTCAGACACATGAGGGGTATAAACCCCTTTTGGATTTAAGGATAAACTTCATTTATATTAATTATGTTGGTATGCATTTCTTGAAGGACCGGATTGGGGGTGGTGGTGGTAGAAAAGGGCTAGGGGGATATCAGAGGGAGGGGGGCTACAAAAGAAAGAGAAGAAAAAAGGGGGGGTAAGGAAGGAGGGTTAGAAACACAAAGCAACAAGTTGCTGGAGGTTCATCATCATTATTACTGTCAGATGTAGATGTTAGTCAAAAGGATTGGGTGATTTATTTTTTAAAGTTACTTTATAACATAATTTATTGTTTATGATGCACTTGAAGTCAACACAACTAAAGCTCATGGAAGTCAGCATATGAGACTTAAAGCCAAATATTTAAACATTATAAACAACCATTAGTCTTTATTTGGTCCGCATTAATGCATAAAGTCATGGTAATTATCCATTTGATTTGAACTGTCGCTCTCGTTGCTCAACACGAACCCTGAGTTTTGGTCTTTCTGTCTGTCAGAACCAGGATCACTATGCCGTCCTTGGCCTCCCACACCTGCGGTACAAAGCCACACAAAGACAGATCAAAGCTGCGCGTAAGTAACCCTCCTGGCTTTTGAAGGCCCGTCCCGCGCAAATGGAACAGTGTTTTCTTCTCAAAAATTTTCCAGACAAAGCAATCGTGTTGAAACACCATCCTGACAAAAGGAAAGCTGCAGGAGAGCAGATCCAAGAGGGAGACAATGACTACTTCACTTGTATAACAAAAGGTATGGAACGGAGCTGGCGGCCCACATAAGTGCCGTCATGGACTGTGGTGACCCCAGTGTTGCTACCATCTCTGTTTTAGCTATTGAAACCCTGTCTGACCCAATGAAGAGGAGAGCCTTTGACAGCGTGGATCCCACCTTCGACAACAGCGTGCCTTCCAAAGGTGAAGGCAAAGAGAACTTTTTTGAGGTCTTCTCTTCTGTTTTTGAGAGAAATGAACGATGGTCTACCAAAAAGACTGTGCCCAAACTTGGAAGCCCAGACTCATCTTTTGAAGAGGTGGACAATTTTTACTCTTTTTGGTAAGAACAAAGTATTTTAAGATAGTTTTGACAACTCAAAGAAGTTGGAAAAACTACCGTACTTGGAAGAGAAGATAAAACAGTGAAACTTGTATCTATTTCTCTAACTTGTGTTTAAAGGTATAACTTTGACTCGTGGAGGGAATTTTCATACTTGGATGAAGAAGAAAAGGAAAAGGCTGAATGGTAAGATTTGGATCATATCTGTGATTTTCCAGAGTACAGCATGGCTAACTGATGGGAAAAACATTTGTCTGTCCTCTGTAGTCGGGATGAGAGGAGGTGGATTGAAAAGCAGAACCGAGCTTCCAGAGCTCAAAGAAAGAAGGAGGAGATGAACAGAATCAGAACACTAGTTGGTATGGACTCATTTTATATAACAGAACTAATGAAAGTTCTCTTAATGCCAATAAATGGTGTTGATTAGTGATGCACGATACGACGACTTTTTACAACCAATACCGATACCAGATATTTTCCTGCCTCTTGTAGCCGATACCGATATTCAACCGATATTTTTTGTAAATACCTATGAAAAAAGTATTAGTAAGTACAAAGTAACAGCGAATGGCTCTTATGTATTCAACAAATTTGCAGAACTAGTTTTACCTGCAAATAAATTAAACAACAGATTATATAAACGCTTTATTAACCTTTTCAGTCTGCCATACATTCGTGAACAGAGAGTGCATTTCTATGGTCAGAACAAATACTAAGACTTTAACAGAAAAGTAACAAGTAACTTTTTCAATACAAATAATGCCCAATATAATAATGTGAAAAAGAAATAGTTTAATCTTAAAGTTGTCACCTATTTCTATGCATGCCCTGCAGTTTTTCTTTTCTTTTGAGAAGACGGCAGCAAAGATGGCAGCTTCATATCCTTTCCACACATAGCGGTGGTGAATTTTTAAATAGCGTGTGAGATTTGTGGTGCTGAAGCTTGACCTTTTTCCCTCTTTGTGACACTTCTGTCGAACAGATTTTGCAAACAGCGAGTGAGTCATTGGTCTTATGTAATCTTTGACTCCCAGACGTGAATCTTATAAGTAAAAAAAAAAGTTCTGCACAGGTTTAGATTGTTTTTTCCTGGAGGAACACTACTCTGCATTCTTTTCAGTCCTACCCTGCTCAAACATACCTGCTTAATGATGATGAGCTGAGTCAGGTATGCTTAGGCAGGGCGACATGGAAAACCTGCAGGACAGAGGACCAGTGCCGGGAACCACGGGGTTAGATGAATCGCTGAAGAACAGCAATGAAGCTCAGCTGTATATGTTCAGCAGAATGACTGGTAGAAAACATTAATGATGCTGAAAAAAGAGGAATCAGATGGTTTGTTTCTGCAGACATGGCCTACAGCTGTGACCCAAGAATAAAGAAGTTTAAGGAAGAGGAGAAGGCAAGGAAAGAATCCGAGAAGAAAGCAAAGGCCGAAGCCAAGAAGAGAGAGCAGGAAGAGAAGGAGAAAGTAAGTGCTGGATCATCTGTTCACTGTGATTGGGACACATGAGCTGAGAGCATCAAATCAAATGTTTTTAGTCTGAAAGATTTGTTTTAAAGCAGGGAGCCCCACGCTTTTTTGGTATGCGAGTTACTTTTGAGATGGACCAGTCATGGCCTAGAATTCTGCACCTAAGTCACCTTATTCAACTTCAAAGTTGACAACTTCTACTATGTCCTCAGTCAAAAATACTACTTTTATGTGTTAGTGATTCAAAAACTACACAGTAATAGTACACAAATCTTTGAGAGCTAGCTTTGTTGTGTTATTAATATTATTTTGTAGCAATACATAATTAGAACGTATAAGATGTTTTATAATGAAATCAAAAACCTGGACGATCGCATTTAACGGTGGGGAGCATGACATTTCTAAAGCGCAGCTGGTTTAACCACGGTTAAGCAAACAACAGCCCCTGGCCCATGGACAGAACTCGAGAAGCACGTGCTGGTGGACACTTGAGTTCACCAGTCTGTTACACAAACACACACTCTTATTTACACCCAGGGACAACTTAGTCATCAATTAACCTATGTAGCATTTTTTTGGACTGTCAACCACTACTCCACCATGCAGCCCTGTGTCCTGCACTGTCTTGGTTAAAAAAGTGCATCACAAATGGATCTGAAAGGAACTGAGCGCCCCCTACTGTCAGGACTGTAATACGTGAAACTTGCAGTTTGTCTGTTTATATGTCTGGTCCCTTTCTCTGTTCTGGTACCAGGCCCGGCAGGCAGAGCTGGAAGCAACCCGCTTAGCAAAGGAGAAAGAGGATGAGGAGGCCAGGCAGGCAGCTGTGCAGGCAAAGAAGGAGAAGGAGATCCAGAAAAAGGCCATCAAGAAGGAAAGGCAGAAGCTCAGGACCTTCTGTAAGGTAAACCCAAAGGCTTTTCGGTAAGCGCCACATGTTTAGAGGATGTGTGAGTGTCAGATTCAGCTGGTTGCTTCTATTGCAGAACTGGAGCTACTTTGCTGACAATGAAGCTGATGGAGTGAAAATGATGGAGGAAGTGGAGAAACTGTGTGAGCGTCTGGAGCTGATGAGGTACAGATCCAGTAGGATTTAGACATCAGCATCACAAACATTTCCATGAATATTTACACCAACACTCTTATTTTCTTTTCATCTATTTTCTTTGACATGTCTCAGTTTGAGCAAAAAAATCGAGCTAAAATCTTCACTTTGTTAACAATCAAACCTCTGAAAAGGCCTGATTTTTCTTAGTTTACAGACATTGAATGAAACTTTGGCCTCTGGCTCTAAAGAGGAATGCAAGGCAGCCGTGGAGAGACAGGTACTTCTTTTTTTCTGAATTATTTGTTATTTTTATGTCCTGAGACTGCAGACATCACCTGTCTATTTGAAAGAGTTTATCCTGTAAAATTTTCTGATCTAAAATGATGACCAACTCTAATCCTCTTGGCATAAAGCATCTGTCATTTACAATCGGAAGGTGTTCTGTTTCATCCAAAGAAAGCAGGAAAGCAGTTGTTTAAGTCAACCCTGCTTTTCTGAACAGAAAATGTAAGAACTTGTGTCTTTGGTAGTTTGTTACTTTGGCTTTTAAAAAGGCTTCTTGGCATTGAATATTGTTTTGCAAACCCTGTTTTAGCTGGTGACACATTTTCAAAAGGAATGTGTTTTTGTGGCATAAGTGGCAGAGCTGAGTTTTTGTCAAACTGTTGTTTCTACTGACATTCTTGAGCTGAGCCAAATCGCTCTAGTGTCTGCTCCATGAATGTGCATACAGTACCTCTTTGGACTGGGAGTGCAACCTAAAGCTGGGGTTCCACAAAACCAAGCTACCTGATAGTTTGGAGCATTTTCAAACTGGAAGAAAATGCAGTGAAGTGAATATACCAAGAAAACCTGTAGTTTCTTCACCCTGAACGGTTGTCTTTGTAATCAATATTTCCAAGACAACACTGACCAGCCACGGTATTGGATACACCTGTCTAACTGTTCTTTAATACCCATTTCTAATCAGCCAATCACATGGCAGCAACTCAATGCATTTAGGCCTGTAGACATGGTCCAGACGACCTGCTGCAGTTCACACCGAGCATCAGAATGAGGAAAAAGGGTGATTGAAGTGACTTTGAACGTGACATGGTTGTTGGATTTAATAAGGATTTAATAAAATAATAAAATGCTAATCTACTGGGATTTTCAACCACAACCATCTCTAGGGTTTACAGAAAATTGTCCTAAAAAGAAAAAATATACAGTAAGCAGCAGTTCTGTGGGCAGAAATGCCTTGTTGATGACAGAGGTCAGAGGAGAATGGCCAGACTCGTTCAAGCTTATAGAAAAGCAATAGGAACTCAAAGAACCACTGGTTCCAACTGAGGTCTGCAGAAGAAGAGCATCTCTGAACGCACAACACGTCCGAACTTGAAGCAGATGGACTACAGCGGCAGAAGACCACACCGACCCCTGTCAGCTAAGAACAGGAAATTGAGACTAAAATTCACACAGACTCACCAAAACTGGACAATAGAAGATTGGAAAAATATTGTCTGGTCTGATGAGTCTCCATTTCTGCTGCAACATTTGGAGGTAGAGAAATCCAGATAAGATCTTGAAACTACAAACTATTCTCCATCTCCATAGTGTCTGGCCAAAATTTGTGGAGCAATAACAGAGCTTAGCTACTAGCACCTATTTGTGCTTTCCTCTTCTGATTTTTATTGCTGGTTTCTATTGTCAGGTTTAAATATGTTTTTGCTTTAGGAACAACGACAAACACTCTTTGGAAAAAATGCATTCGATCCAACAAAGCAAAGGAAACGTGTTTTTAAGCACATCAGTTTTCAAAGGTTTCTATCATGTTGAATTTGTTGTTATGCTTTCCTATTTCATAATTGTCTTGGTGGTGTTGCAGCTGTGTGGAATAACAGCAAAAAACAGTTTGGATACATCATTAGTTGAAATGGACAGGCATGTCCAAACCCCTCTCTGCCGTATCAGTTATTCTTGCCTCACTTTACTGGAGTGATGCATTTAATATTCTATTTCAAAAAACTGTTTTTCAATAACTACATTACTGTAAAGTAATTTGGAAAAATCATAAAAATTTTTCAAAAATTAAAACAGCCAGATATAGGATGAAAATCTAAAACCGTTTCAAAGTTTGATAGTTTAGAGCAGGGGTCTCAAACTCAATTTACCTAAAGGCAGGGTCTAGCTGAGGCTGGGCCCGAACTTCTGCGCGCACACACAAATGCGCAACTTGTCAGTGTCTGAGAGCTAATGCCAGTTTGAATCAGAAATAAAAAAAAAAATCTAATCTTCTCAGACTTTTTACTCTATTTTATAACAAAAAATAAAATGAACAAGGACCCTGGTGTAAACAAGTGGTGTGTAACTTCCTCAGGTACATGCCTTCTTTGGTAGTAAATTTGTATGGAGCATGTACTATACTATTAACTTTACTCTATTTTTTTTTCTTTACAAAATTTACTTATAAACTCAATCAAATAAAATCAAATACCTAAATAAAAAATCAATAGGTAAATAAATCGGTACTAAATTTCTGTTCATTTAGTCTTCTGTATCTATAGTTTAGAGATTTAAACGTTCAGTTAATACTTTTAAATTAGAACTGTTAAACACAAAAGAAGACTTAAATTTTACATTTCTTTAACCTCCATCAATGGGTCCTCGCACTTACTTAATGTTAAAATCCCGTTAGCTGTCACGCATGTAGGTGTGTGAAATTTATTCTCCGCAGTTGACCCATCCCCTGGGGGAGCGGTGAGCTGCAGTCACAGCCGCGCTCAAAAACCGTTTGGTTGGGGTAATACACCGCTGCGCGTAACAGTAATCAAAACCTTAACCTCTCTCCGGGTCCCTGCGGCCCAGATAAATGTTCAGCACTGGCTGCATGTATTTAGAAAGTTACATGCGATTTTAGCTTAAAAAGATGGATTTCTGAGCAGTTTCTTCGTACCTGGATGGAAAATGTAAGATTCCTTTAGTTTAAAAGTCGCTTTACTTTCTTTCTTTTTAAACTTCTGATGTGGTTGTGCTAGAAAAGAGTCAGCTGGTTTAGTTTCCATCATTAGACTTTTGCTCGTCAGCTACTCAAAGCTCTGGTAACCTCAGTGCTCGCAACCACCTGGAAATTTCTGCAGGTAGAGGAGGTGAATGCTCAACTGCAAAGGGAGAGGGAGGCAGAGGTGCAGGCGATGCAGGCGGCTCGCAGTGCTGAGCAGGGCAGCGGAGGAGGAGGAGGAGGAGGAGGTGGTGGGAAGGGCTGGAATGAAGACGACCTGCAGCTGCTGATCAAAGCTGTCAACCTTTTCCCCGCTGGAACCAACGCCAGGTTTAAGATCCATGAATGCTTGGCAAGATGGAGAATGTTTGCAATATGTGAAGATGGTTTTACATAGTTATGTCAGTGAGCTGTGTTTCAGAGAAATGCTCTTCTTTCAGATGGGAAGTTATTGCCAATTACATGAACTTGCACTCCAGCAGCGGTTTGAAGAGGACAGCCAAAGATGTAATTAACAAAGCCAAGAACCTGCAGAGATTAGGTGAGGAGAGGTCACAGCATCACAGTGATGGTTGGAAACACTTCGTAATGTGTCTACATGCACATTTCTCCTGTAGATCCACTGCAGAAAGGCGAGATCAACAGGAAAGCCTTTGAAAAGTTCAAGAAGGAGCACACGTCAGTGGCGCCCTCCATAGACAACGCTGCACCCTCGGAGCGCTTCGATGGTAGGCCTTCTCTTTTCAACACGTTAGGACAGGGGTCGGGAACCTTTTTGGCCAAGAGAGCCATAAACGCCACATATTTTGAAGTGTAATTTCCAAAGAGCCATACATCAATGTAGTGTCCCTTTCCCACATTAAGGCACGGAGACTTAACCTCTTTTAAGGTTCTTTATTCTGGTTACTGCAGACCGCAACAAACGCCGTACAATTAATTCAGCAACTCCTGAATCTCTCCCGCTGAGACGAGAGCGCTTCTCCCAACTTTATATTCCCCCCTTCCGCGTCAGCCCTCCCATTTCCCTTATTCGGCCCATAGCTGAACCCCGTTGGTCCAAACTCCCTAACAACAGGCTGAGCGACAGAACTGAGGGCCAATCAGATCTCTGCTTGAACGATGCGTTCAATGAACTCCAGAACTTTTAACGCGGCCACATGTGACCATCAAAAGAGCCATATATGGCTCGCGAGCCATAGGTTCCCGACCCCTGCGTTAGGAGGATGAGGGGGCTTGCTGAGAACATCCCAGACAAAATGCCAGGTTCTGGTGATACTTTTGAGGCAGCTCTCTGCTAGCCTCCCTAAGTTGGTTGATAAGGAAGTGAATGACACAATACTTGGTTTGACAAATTAATCAATTTATTGAAAGTTATTAAAGTTATTTAAAGTTGGATCAAAGTAGGGGGCGCTAGGTAGCAGGCAAAGGAATAGGCATCATAGAAGACGAACTCTGTTAAAAACAAATTAAAGTAATTTTTTTTCAGACACTTTATGCAAGAAAAAACATCAGAACTCTACATGTCGTCATCTTAATCTCTAAGAATACTGTATATTGAAATCGAAAAAATGGCCAATAATCTTCGAAAATTCAAATACTCCGGGACAACTACGGGACCCAAAACATCGACTTGTGAGGGTTCACCATCCAAAGCTCAACCTCAAAACCTGGAGACCAAATGGACTTGTCGGCTCTGAAGGCTGAAAGCGGACATTGCCGCAATGTTCAGGCTAGAACTAAAGGCAGCGCTCACAGAGGACTTTGAAGCCATCAAGGCGGGGAGCTGTTCGCCTTAAAGACCGAGCTGGCCAGAAGCACTGCAGCAGTCCGCTCTGAGGTGGAAACGAGGAAAGCAATGACGACACACATGGTCAGATGATGTACTGTCCCTTCAAACCAAGGTTGAAAAACTCGAATCAGATGTGAACAACCTGCGAGGGAAATGTCTGGACATGGAAGGGGGAATGAGGCGCACCAACAGCCACATACTAAATGTTCCAGACCGCCAGCTCCAGGTCGCCGACAGCAGTGTCCGAACTTCTTAAAGAAGTTCTAAATATGGATGAAGATATACTGATAGACCGATCTCACAATGGATTAGAATCAAGAAGCCAAAACGGCTTCTTGATTCTAATCCATTGTGAGATCGGTCTATCAGTATATCGATACATATAATGCGAATAAGGCTAAATTTGATACTGACGCATTCCTATCAGTAGTTACTGTTTTGTGAACAGTTAAAAACTTCCCACTCTTTTATTTAACCTTTGACTGGAAAATCTTTTTCAAAAAGCTGTTTTATGTTCTCCCAGGGTCAAATTTGTTAACCAGTTACAATCTGGGATGGAAGTGATATGTTCTAATTAATACTTTACTCTTTTTCGAAATGGCATAAGGTGCCTGATAATTAATAATTTAATGATATAGCAGATCTCTGTCAGTAGGAGTTACATTGCCCTTTTTTAAGCACTTAGATGTGCATTTACTTTTTTGGGGGTTTGGGCTATCACTGTGTTCTAAACAGTTAAGGTTTGGATTTTACTGTACAACGTTTTTATATTGTATTTTCCGATGTTTTTGTTTTCAATCTCAATTTCCATTTAATTTTTACTTTTCTTTTTGATGGTCATTCTAATTTCCAATTGAGCGTTTATATAAGTGAAAAACCAGTAACTCAACTTCCAATCAAATATCACCACAACTAAAGCAGATTTCTTAAAACAAACCAGCTGGGTGTGACGTAAATTTTATAAGTTGGAATGTAAAATCTTTAAACACCCCAGTCAAACGTAAAAAAGTAATGAACCATTTAAACAAATTAAAAGCAGGAATTGTTTTTCTTCAAGAGACTCATCTCTGAAACTCTGATCACTTTCGACTTAGGGGAGAAATTTCATGTTGGGAGTGTGTAAAATGTGATCCAGATTTTTCATAAAAAATAATACAGAACCTTCAGCCTCATTCGACTCGTGTGCTGCAGATAAACACAACTAGACAGAATGTCAGTTATTTTATAACTATTAATTGTCAATTCACTGTCTGCAATTTTATTAGTAGCGTCCTCTTAACATTAGTCGGTTGCTGAATTTTCTGCAGAACAGATATGCTATGTGGTACAGACTCCAGTTTTGCTTTAATGTCAAAGGCTCTTCTTCTGTTTCCGCCTTTTCTCCACTAAGAGACTTGTTAGCATGGAAATTTCAGTTTGAGCCACTGCTTTAACCCTTGTGCTATCTTAGATGACCCCAACCTTACATTGACGTGTTCTCCCTACCATGACAAAGGTGGAAAGGTTTCATGTAATCCATGTACACCAGTGAAGATCACAAATCAATAAAGAAAAAAAGTTTTAACGCACTGTCTAGTGGGTCTAGATGACCCAACTCCCAATGTAAAAGTGCCTAGGATAGCACAAGGGTTACAAACACATTTGACTAATGTGGTGGAGAGAATCTGGTGGTTTTTCAAAATAATTTTCTCTGAGCCTAAATTTGAAAACTTTCTGCATTCATGAAATCAATATTATTAATAAACAAGTTACAACAAAAAAGGCAATTGGAACATATTTAAATTCTGAAATTCCTTTTAAATAACTTCTGTAGCTTCATTTTTCTTTTTGGTTACCTCATAAAACATTTACATTTTTTTGGAGGTTGTTTTGTTTTCAATGAAGCAAATTGAGCTAAAGTATTTAAGGATTTTTAAGCAGCAAAATAAATGTTTTCATCTATTTTAGAAGAAGTTAAGCTTCCATGTTTCCTGCATGAAGGACTATCAGCTCCTGGTTTTTGCCTTCGTCCTTCCTGAAGTCTGTTTGTGGTCCTCAGCCTCTGGCGAGGGGAATCTGGCACCCTGGACCACAGAGGAACAGAAGCTCCTGGAACAGGCGCTGAAAACGTACCCGGTCAGCACGCCTGAACGCTGGGAGAAGATCGCTGCTGCAGTTCCTGGTCGAACCAAGAAGGACTGCATGAAGAGGTACAAGGTACGAGATCTAAGCCCACGTACAGGTTTACCACTCCGCAGCCACTGTGGCCACATGAAACGGCAAACTATTTTATGGTTCAGTTCGGTCCATCTCCAGCTAACCGCTCCTCTGCTTCTTCCTCAGGAACTGGTGGAGATGGTTAAAGCCAAGAAAGCTGCTCAGGAACAAGTGGCAGCCAAGAGTAAAAAATGACCAGAACCACAATCCCTTATTTTAATGTTATTGTGTTCTTTATTTTATAATAAAAAAACTAGAAACTTAAATATGTCTTTCTTTGGTGGATGCTGGGTGGTTGTGTTCAGCCTTTCATCCAGAACATTCCACTACGGAGCTGGTTGTAGTCGGGTAGCTGCTCGATTGGACCTGGCGTGAACAACAGAGAAAACAGTCAGTTCTGCCACAGCTTAGAACCCAGCCTTTGGTGGTGCCAAAACTTTCTTCAAATGGACAAATAAAACTCATCAATAAAAGACTGAAGCTGTAGCTCTAATGTGGGAAGTTACACACAGAATCAAAGCAGTCCCACCTCCTGCTTCAGCTGACACTTTTTACAAGAGGTGGAGCTATAGCTTCAACTGACACTGTTTGACAGGAGGCAGAGCTGCTTAACCCGTGTGATATCTTATGGGGTCAAAATAACCCCACCTTTACATTGACGTGTTATCCCTACCATGATAAAGGTGGAGAGGATTTCATGTAATCCATGGACACCAGTGAAGATCACAAATCATTGAAGCAAAAAAGTTCAGCGCACTGTCTTGTGGGGTCCAGATGACCCCACTCCCAACATTAAAGTGCCTTGGATAGCACAAGGGTTAAACTGACACAGATTACAGGAAGGTTTGGTTTTACACCATTACGACGGCAGTCTGAACACCGGTGCACTGGCCAACCACGTCATCTGTTTTCAGTGACATAGGAAAAATGTCGACAAGCCGTTTTGTATTAGTTTACATTCAATATATAACAACCATCATTCAAAAAGTTATTGGCTTTGAAATTTTTGGTATAAAACATTAGATTTATGACACAATTGACAAAATCTGTCTAAAAATATGCAACTATTTTCATTTTTACGTCAGAAGAAGAGTTCTGCATATACCCCTCCTGAGGAACAGGGGGGTATTCCATGAAGCATGTGTAACCCTTGTGCTATCCTAGCCATTTTAACATTGGAAGTTGGGTCATCTAGACCCACTAGTGTGCTTAACCTTATTTCTTTAATGATTTGTGAACCTCCCTGGTATCCATGGATTACATAAAATCTATCCACCTTTGTCTTGGTAGGGAGAACACGTCAATGTAAGGGTGGGGTCATCTAAGGTGGCCCAAGGGTTAAACTTCCCTGACTATAAGCCTGAACTCTGGCTGAAATCCACCTGGACTTGCTTACTTTGGGTATGTTGGTTCCAAAAGCCTGGATATGAGTTAGCGAAATTAGGCTCGACTTGGTAACTCTGGATTAATGCGCGTGCACGGCAAGTACATAAAGGCCTTCTCAATGGATCGCCGATTTACGGATTCACCATGAAAACGCGTGGAGAAAAAAAGAGATAGCTATTCTTCAGTGAGACAGTGTTGGAGATTTTAATGACGGCGTAGGAAGATTATAAGCCCATCAAAAAAGTAATACAGCTGCATCATCAGCCAAAGAAAGAGTTTCTGCTTGGAGAAAAATAACGGACAAAGTAAACGTACGAGTTTCTGATATTATTTTCATTGTGACGCATCCAACTTACCTTAATTAATTCAATTGGTAACAAGTAATTGAGTTAAATTTTTTAAACCTAATTCATTACGTCTACTCAGCTCAATATTTTTTTACAACTCAAATTTACATATTTATCTAACTAAATGTCACATTACTCAAATTCAATTAAATTTTTTTCCATCTTAATTTATTGTACGTCTTGAACTACTATTTCTCATTTTTATAACTATAAAATGAATTTAACAAAATGGATCCGCAACATGAAACATGTTTTTTATCATTTCTCGAAATTAACTTTGCCTTGCATTAGTGGTGCTAAATATCCTCCTCATCCTCTCCCTCCCTCTCACTCATGGTGCAGAAAGAATTAAACATAACAAGATAAAATAACTCGGCAAAACACAGTAAAACAGCTAAACAACTAAACACATTTAGTCAAAACCCACACTTAAACCCAAATCTGTCCAGACAGGCAAAGGGAATGGTATCCCACAATACCTCGTGGTGCCGATCTAACAGCAGCACCAAAGTTGCACCTACTCAATTGAATTAGTTTGAATGAAGGTAAAATAAATGTCTGATTACTACGTGTTACTTTTAAGCTGACTTAACTAAAATAATTGATTTATATTAACTAAAGCAAATAATTAGGTTAGAAAAGTTCATCTTTCCAACATCCATAGGTGATCTTGTCACCCTCTCATGGTGGAAAAAGTATTATCTGAGCTTCTTCATCCACTAAATCATCTTCAAATGGACACATCATGCTGCTTCACCTCTCTGAAAACAAACTAACCTTCAACTAAACCTGCTCCAGACCAGGTTATGTTCAGAGCATGAGTTGCCAGGGGAACTAAGCATACCCTGAAACATACCTCTGTTTTTGGAACTGAAAGCGGTGGTTGTAAACTTCTTTAGCCTCAAACTTACCATGGGAGCTAGCATGACCTGCTTTCTGGAATACACCCCAGGTCATTTTGGGGGAGGACTGGATGTAAATTGTGAAGTTAGATGTTTTTCTAAAATCCTGAACTGATTTCATCCTCTGCAGGACAATGGTGATGACGGAAGACGTACCAACAGCTGCTATGGCGGGAGCTCTGTTGTAAATGTATTTGGTGCACACTTCCTTAATGGTCTCAGCATCAATGGCCTGTGAATGGATAAAAACATTATGTTTGCATGAAAGATACTTTATCCCGATCATTTATCCAGCTCCTAACTGTACACTCACATCAATCCGGGCCTCCAGTTCATGCAGAGGAATCCTGCGACTGTAGCAAAGCATCTGTCGGCCGATGTCTTCGCAGATCGGGGTGGATCCTGGAGAAATAAGTGGTTGATGTGGACGTTTGTCTTTCTGATGGGGCAGCTTCATGCTGGTAGATCTTACCGTCCAGGTGCAGCAGCATGTTGGTCTTCAGTAGGTTTTTGGCACGAGCCACCTCAGATTCTGTCACGCTGGTGCAGAGCGACATCCTGAGAGGAACAGGCTTATTAAGCCAGAGGTCATTCTGACAGCAGCTTGTGGGATTGGGACCAACTCACCATTCCCTTTGGGTGAAGTGCATCATATCCTCAACTGTGCCAGGCTCACACACCATGTAGAGCCCCCACAGCCCTGTGTCTGTGTAGCAGGTGTTGAAGGACTGAAAGCTGTGGCAGAGGTTCCCCTGACAGGCCATCTGAGCCAGTTTACTGGACAGGTTCTGGGTTCAGAAATTACATGCAGACGGACATCACTTCAAGAAGACATCCAGATCCACCGGCAGTATTTCAGTCAAAAACAGAACATTTTCCCAAAGCAGCTGCATTTCAGAGTCAGAGAAGTTTATCAGACCGTCTTAAAGACTGTAAAGTACGTCTATGCTTTCATTTTTTATTTTTCCAGGATCTGCATGAATTCTCCGGGTCATCTAACCCCAAATTTCCACCGATCCGTTTGCGGTCCATCTGCTGTGAATTTCCGTGGCGTTAGTTTATATCGTCTCCAGTCCGTCCATCCCACCTCCCCCCTGGCTCCCGGAGGAGTGGTTCGTACTGCCACCCCCATGTCTGGTAGTTTGTCCCGCTCTCTTGAGCAGTCAGGCTCTATATCAAAGGCGGGCAAACTTTTTGAATTGCGGGCCACATAGGGTTCTAAAATTCGATAGAAGGGCCGGACCAGGAGCAGATGCATGGAGTGAGAAAAAAATAACATGGAATCTGGATGAAAACATTTGGATTGAAAATGACTGTATATTTTAAAACAGAACATTTTAGAGTTTTTACTTTAAAACATTTGTTCTCATTTTAAAGCCAATTGCACCAACGGCTTGATGTACCTCATGTGGTGTCTGAATTATTGGAAGAATGAAAAACAACAAATCTTCCAACACCACATGAAAGCTAGAGTTGGGGTCCCCAAACTTTTTCTTGTCAGGACCACAATAACTCTTTTTCTTTAAAACTTTAAAGTTCTCTTGTCTTTCTTTTATTGTGAACCCCTTCAGGGAGTTGTAAAGTGCTATATGAATAAAGTTTTATTCATTCATGATCCTTTTAATAAACACTATTTATTAAATAAAAAATGATCAAATAACTCTCTGTGTTTTTCAAAGAGACAAAGACCTCTCCCGTCATAGTCCCATTGAGACTTTGAGCTCCTCACACATCTTACAGTTTGCGCTAAAACCGAGCAGCTGTGCTGTGTCCTGCACATCTGTTTCTCATCCAGTAATGATGGAAAAAAAGCAAATTTCTATGTCTTCTGCGCAGGTAAGCACATATCTGCATTACCTTTTCACCAGTACAGAGTTCCCTCGTTTATTGCAGGAGTTATAAGTTATGTTCTACAAATAACCTGTGATCAGTGAAATCCGCAAAGGAAAACTCCTCACTAGTGTTGTGGGATCTGTGTGTGTGTGTGCTGAAGCTGATGTGTGTGCACTCGTGCGTGTGCAGGAAGAAGGGGGGCAGGAGCAAGAGTGAGTCTGTGGAGCGCGCATTCAGTTTTTGTGACTGACTTACAGAAAATCAGTAATAAAGAAAATTACATCAAAAAGAACGGAGATTGGTTCTTTTCAGGGAAGTGAACCCCGAAGGAAGATCCGCCTTTGGCCCAGGATAAGATCTCCCCTAGGTCTTCTGCCCATGGTCAGAGAACAAAGCAAGAAAGGTTCAACACTACACACTACAAACCACTTTTCTCAGACATGCATGAACATTTTCGCCCTTTTCTCTTGTTTATATTCTCAAAGTTCAAACCTTCTTTGAATTTAAGTCCAGGATCTTAGAATGAAATGAAAGTTCTGATTACGGTCCAAGATTTCTGTAGATCTGAAAAGGTCTGCATTTCTGTACAGGAGACACATTGTTTCAGCCAATCAGGACATAGGACAGTGTGCACTGTTAGAAAAAAAAAGCAGCATAATTGCTCTAAAACAATGAGTGACACCGTAAAAGATGAACTGCGACATCATAGAAAGGTAGGAAAGCCTTCTGTTCTGTTTGACAGGGATTTTAGAAGGATTCAGTTCGGGGCAGAGACTGCAGAAGGGTGGTATAAAATGTCATGTTCTGTGCGGGTCTTAATCATGCTGCCAGATTAAAAAAAAAAATCATGCGTCTCTGATATTGTTCAGTGGGCCGGACCAAACATGTAGGCAGGCCGCATCCAGCCCGCAGGGCCATAGATTGCCCACCCCTGTTCTGTATCCTCTTCCTCCTTACTGAGTCCTTGTAAAATGCAGGTTTTGGGTCATACATTTTGTACTGCCAAAATTAAACTTGGCGGTGTTATCTGTGATGTTTACGTCTGTTATTGCGTGGCCATGTCACCTTCGAAATAAAAAAAAATGATAGTTTTATTCTGAAAATACAAAGAAGTTTTTAATTTTGAAATCCAGGCCCCTTTCCGTTTCCCCAGCTTTTTGCGGCAACATGACGCATCAAAGGACTTTGTCCTCGTTAGTGGATTTTGCAATAATGAATGTCTTCAATGGAATCAATGTCTATTGATGCTAATACAATAAGACCAATGATTGGTCTTATTGTTAAACCTTGGTCACAGGGACACGGTGATTGGCCAATGATTGGGCGCTGTGCATGCTGGGAAACGTGACGTGCTACTATTGTTGTTATGCTACGAGCTAAAGGTAAGTACATTAGGCGAAGCAGCCAGCTTAATATGATATTTTTCAGATTTTCATCGAGACAATAACAGATCAACCATTCTTGCTTTTATTTTTACCCCTATTGAATGCTCACAGAGACACGGAAGTAGCGGCAGGAAGCGGCTTTTGCAGCAAGAAGATGACGGAGGGCGTACCAGATGATGTGAACATGAATACGATGGATGCTTCTGTGCTTTTTAAAATAAATAAATCTGTTCTCTAAACATCCTCCGTGTCTTCAATGCAATGTAATGAGACACACACAGACAGAAATGTGAAGGTATCTGCTGTAAATCTATGACGTAAATTAATAACAGGATAAATGATCGGCTAGTCAGTTAGCATGTAGCCTAATAGCCTTCAAATGTAAAGCGACTGACTGCTAAAGTTAATAAAAGACAAGTCCTGAACAGTATTATTCCTATTCGACCCTAAACTACAATATCAGCTGTCTGTCTGTCAACTGACCAGCCAGTTGCCCAAATGCCGGCATACATCAGAGAGCTCTGCGGCGGAGCTAGTAGTAGCCTAGCAGGAGCTATCGTATGACAAAGCAGCCTAGTTATCATAAATCTTTTTATATTTTTCTTATATTCATTGAGACAGTAATAAAGTGATCATTTTTGTTCTTCGTGTTCCTTTTTTTGAATGAATATGGGTCACAGAGACACGGAAGTTACCGCTGAAAGCGGCTTTTGCCGGCGTACAGAGAGCATATCCGCGTGAATGACTTATGACGTGAATAATTATTGCGTTCGAACGGATTAATTAATGCGTTCGCATGAGTTAATCATTTCGAGGGAACGGAATAATATTTTGAGGGAACGCAATAGTATCTTGTGGGAACGGAATAGTATTTCGTGCGAACGAGATAATAATCTGTGGGAACAAGATATTAATCTGTGGGCACAAGATATATTTTTATATCTTACTGTCAGGACACGGGCTCTGTAGTTTTGAGAAATGCACACACGTATTTGCAAACTTCAATTCTGATCTGAGAATTGTACTAAAGCGACTGAGAAAAACTGTAAACTTCCTTGCCATTAGGGATGGGTGCCGAGCCCCGGTATTGAACAAGCCCTGGGGCAACATTTTTCAAGACGGCAGTATCGTTAAGATCTGACCTCAACAGTTCTGCTTTCTGTACTGGGGAAGTCGCATCTTTTGTGTCCAACAAGATATAAACATTATCTGCCTTATTTAAAAACCAAGTCAGTCAATTTTCCATTAACTAATGATAATATTATTATTATATTATTCTTGCTGAAGAAGAGAGGTTCATCTGGCTATTTGTGTGCACGCGGGGCAGGGCTGTTGTTCAGACAGTACGCGGCGCGTAAAATTAATTAAATCTTCGCTAGAGCGACCCGACAATCGTGTCAACCTGCTGCTATGATGACCGTATTTGGCACTCTCTGTTTAGAACAAACACACTGGAGGGGCGCAGGAAAAAACGACTCGCTCCTGCATAAGATGTGAACAGGTGAACAGGTAGAGAGGAAAAGCAGGTAGAGAGGCGGGGGAGGGGCTTTGGCTTCAAACTATCAGAGAGATTGAAACATGGGCGTCAGATTCAGACGCAGCTTTGACTGTGGGAGTCGAAGCAGAGACTTTCTCTGGGATGATCTTTTGAACTCAAACATTTATTTAATTTGTTTTATATTTACATCATGACAACAATATGTCAAAACATTGCTGTTTATTTTTCTTCTTTTTCTTCTTTCTTATTTTTTCATGTATTTTACTTTTCAAGTTGGAAAATGTATAAAGTAAAATGTTTTGTTAAAAAAACATTGTTGCATAATGAGGAAATAAAACACTTGTTCAAAACACTATGTTCCTAATTTCTTATTTATTAATTGGTTTTTCGTCCTCAAAAAGTATCGATAAGAGTATCGTTAAAATACCAGATCGATAAGCAGTATCAATAAGGGTAGTAGTACCGTTAAAACGTTAACGACACCCATCCCTTCTGCCATCAGCATCTACTCAGTACTCACCACTCCTCCACCAAATGAGCGGTCCCAGTTTCCAACAAGTGTGTTTGCCACCATGAGTGGGATGGTGTCCGGGTGGGACCAGCCAACCGCCTCTACAGCAATTGCAATGTGAGCTAGGGGCATCTTGTCATCACGCACACGCATCTAAAACCAAAGAACACAATCTCTAACTAAAAATAGCACAGATACAAGTGTGTTTTGTTCCAATACAGCAGGTTTTCATTGGATTGGAGGGTGGCTCTCAGCATACCTCACTTCCTGTGAAGTGACAGGGAGGGAGCGCTGGGGCTTCACCCTCATATCTGCCAGGAAGTTTTCCAAAGTGATACCGGGCCAAACTGATGAGCTCATTATGGCAGACCCCTGATCAAAAACATCACACTCACAGTAATGTGGACCTCATTAGTACAGAGCAGGGTATCACCCGTTCTCACCTCCAGCAGCAGCCAGCACGATTCTGGGTCCTTTGTAGTGAGTGGTGATGTACTCCACCAGGTCCCCCTTGTTGATTGTCCTGAAACACAAACACAAAACTGAGTCCCGGAGAACAGAGGAGATCTGGAAAAAGAAGAAACCCTTTATTCGCTCACTTGATGTTCTCAGTGGGGCCCAGAATGGTCCGGCCCAGCGCTGTGGACTGGTACGCTGTGGCGTGAAGGTAATCAAAAACCACTTCCTGTAGGTTGGTCTCCACTTCCTGCATCTCTCGAAGGATAACCCCTCGCTCTCTCTCGATCTCCGCCTCTCCCAGAGTGCTGTTCTGGATGATGTCAGCCAGGATCTCCACAGCTAACAAACACAAACATCATCATCGTGGTGCCAGACCAAAAAAAGGGGATCTAAGGAATACAAAGGCGTTGATACAAAAAAGGAGTGTTCCCTTGTTCGTCTCAGGAGTTCTGTTCTAAAGATAATCAGAAGTAGATGAAATCTGCAAAAACTTTTTTTTATTTTACAATTATTATAGAGGTTTTAAGGCTGTAAAACCCCTCACTTTCTACCCTTTCCTCTGACAGATGGGAACAGTTTTACGCTTTTCTCTAATTTAAACTCTCAAAGTTTAAACCTTCAAAGAAAAATAAGTCCAGTTTTATAGAATGAAAACAGAGATCTGCTTAGAACAATTTCTATAGAGACACAGCACAGAGGGAGTGATAACAATAGTCTACAGCCAATCAGAATGCAGAACGCAATGTGTTGTATTAATATTGCACTGGAAAAAAATCAGTGAAACAGTGAAAGATGAACCATGATACAACTCAGAAAGCACTGTAGTGATGTGTTTTCCTTAGTGGAATCATTGTGTCCATGAGTTAGATGTACCTTGAGGCAGATCTTTGGAGAAGGCTTTGGCGTAGTACACTGTCTGCTCCCGTGACGTGTACGCGTTCAGATGAGCCCCCATGTTTTCAATCTCCAACTCCAGATCCAGCTGGGAGCGTTTTCTGGTGCCCTGCAATCACCAAAAAGCCTTTGTTTTTCCTAAAGATGGTCAGAGATGGACTTGGGACAGACCAAATTTGTCCTCGTCCACTCACCTTGAATGCCATGTGCTCCAGGAAGTGTGCAGTGCCGTTGTTCCTCTTGTTCTCATAGCGACTGCCAGCATCTATCCAGAGTCCCACCTGGAAGAAGACACACACTACACTGATAAATAGGAATAATTAATCAGAAATGGACAAATATTTCCTTTGAAAAAACTAGCAGACAAAAAAGGAAGAAAAAACCCAAACTCTTGAAAGTTCGGCCCTGTCTAGTTTTTTATTACAAACTTACGGTGCAGGTTGTGAGGCCTGAGTCCTCTGAAGCCACTCGGAGGCCGTTTTCTAACGTGGTCACTTTGGTTTCTGGAACGTTCAGCTGCACCTGCTGAGCCGCCCGGCTCGCCAACCATCTCTGGGGTCCAGGAAGGATCTGCACAGACAGGACTGAAGATTCAGAGTTGCTCTTCTCTAACCTCCAATAATCTGTTCTAATGTTTGACACACAAATGTGTCTTAGTGTGTGTTGTATGTCTGATATATTTGTTGTATGTCTGATCTTGTTTGGGTTGTACTGGAACGATTTTGCATGTCAGTGTAAAAGCTGTACATATAACAATAAAAGGATTCTGATTTGCTGGGATATGAAGTTGATAAATGTGCTTTATATGTCAATCCAAAAAACAATCTACAGATGACAGGAATCAACCACTACAGTCAATTTTTATCCTCCACATTTAACGTCTCATTACTTCCATTTTATTTTTACTTTTAAATGAGCTCTTAACAGCCAAAAACATGATAGTATTTAAATAAACATCAAAAGTAGAAAAACAGACCTAAGGATAACTATAATGAGAATTATGGCAGGTCAAATCGACCTAAATAAAAATTAAATTAGAATTTGACTTTGAGGCGTATCATGATTCCTGGAACTGTGTAATTTATTTAACTAGAAATTACAAATAGAGAAACATAAGAACTATGTGAAAGGAAAAAAGGGAAAGGAAAAAGAACTAAAATGGTTAAGTACAGAATAATAGGGATGGGATTATATAATTGGCTTCCTTCCGCTCTTTTATAGGCAAATAATTCAACTCTTTTTGTCATTTAATGGATAAAATTAGGTGAATGGATGGATGGATGGATGGATAGATAGGTATCTTTTTGTTTGTTTTCTCTACTATTTGTTTTGATTGCTTGATACAAACCAAATCAAAATTTTAGATGACAACATTTCTTCCCTGTGACAACCTGTAATCATATCTTTCTAAAGACGATGGGATTTTTTTTCTCCTTCAAATGGAGATATTATATAATTGATCCCGTTCTTTATTGATATTCTTGGGTTGTCCTGTGAAGTGACCCACGTGGATCAATATCGTGATCGAACTCAACAAGGATAGATCGTATTTAAAACCCTAAACTCCGTTTAAACCCCAGGTTCTTTAAATAGCAGAATCATTTTCCCTTGAACGCTCCTGCTGATAAATGTCGGCATCAGGGGTCGCTTAAGCAGCTAGCACGAAGCTGTGGCGCGTGGCGATCATGTTGCGGTTCCTCTTTGCCGCAGCGACACTGAAGAGCCGCAATAGTTCCACTCGGCATTGAACACACCGTCCTACCCTAGGTACGTTATATGACGTCCGCAGTAGATGTTCCTGTAGCTTTTTCCCCGCAGATGTAAGGCGGCGTAGGGACACGGCCATATTTGTTTTTTCTTTCTGGTCTAAGACGCAACTTCCGCTAAACATGTGACGTCATAATGTCAAATAAAATAAAATAAAAAGAGGCTACTAAAACACAAACCGCTGTTACATGATTTTGTAGTTGCGCAACCTGATTGGTAAAATTTGATAATTTTGAAGACTGCGGCAGAGGGACAGAAACAAGAGAAGATAAGAAAGAGGGGATGAGACATACTGGAGGAATTGAATTATTTAGACAGTGAACAAAATGTTTCTTTATTATCTGGACAAAAACAAGTGCTAAATAATTGGTTAACTATCACTCTGTAATAATGCTTTTGCTTCACTTAACGAGAAATTTATTGAATATACCACTGTCCTCTATTGTGATAGAGTGAAGAAAGCGCAAGTTCTGCAGCTGTTACCATGACAACATGTCACACCACGTATTAGACAATCCCCTTCTTGTGAAAAACAATTTAAACATAACAAATAACACAATTAAGTACTAATAATTAATAACTGATTTAATATTTATTTCGTAAGTGACCATAGTATAAGCAGGATAATGGTCGAGGTGTATTATTAGAAATTAACAACGTCTTATGTAGGGGATAATGCCAAACAAAGTGTGCATTATCAAAAATGAATGGACGAGGAGGAGGACGGTTGCTTCCATAAAGTTCGTTAAACAGTTTCCTTATTTGATTTATTTTGTTGATTTATTGTGCTGTCACGATTAAATATTGCACTGTTTGTTTCAGCTGGGAAATCTCACCACCTCTTTACATGTTTATGTAATTGAAAGGTAAAAAATAATCTAAAACAGACAGAGCTGGAGATAGCAGAAATGAAGATGCTCTCTAAGGAATGACAAGAACAGAAAAGCAGATTGTGACGGTTTGAACACGAAAGTAATTTAAATGTAAACATGTTAAAAAGTGAAATTTATCTTACCTTCTGCTAGCAGTGTGTCCAAGTCGGCTGTGGTCCCAAAAAGGACTGTTTCACCCCAAGACGAAAGGTCAAAGCCACACCCAGCTCAAATTTCATTGGTCACAGATATATCAGCAGACTTTCAGTGTAGTGTTTTGATTTAAAAAAATTAAAGGGGTGGAGTGTGGGCCAAAATAGTGGTTTGTTGCCTGAGGGCAACGCCATGCCATAGAGGGTTTTAAGTTCTAATGTCAATCCAATATTTCAAGTCCGATTCCTCCTAGATATGAATAAATATAAACCAATTTTTATTTTTTATTTTAAGAAATTAAAAACTTTTATGCTCTCGGGTGCCACAAAAAATGACATGGAAGGCCACATTTGGGCCACGAGCCTTGAGTTTGACACGTGTGGTCTAAAGCCAAAGAAGAATTACAAAAGTGAAACAAGTTTGAAAGAAGTTAATGGAAAACACCTCAACAGCTTGTGGAACTAGTGATTTAGAACATTGTATTTGCCACAAAATCGTGCTTTTTTGGTTCAAGACCAAAATTTTGCAACAATGACAATAATTAATGATGGAGCTCGCTTTATTTATTAGTTTATTTATCTATTGTGCCGGCAAACAAACGCATTGCAATACACCATCCAAAGCAGCAGGGGCAGTAAGGCCCAAGAGCAAACCCTTAGCAGCTATCTAAAGAGGTTTATTTTGAAAGTCTAGGCATTTGTAAAGCGGAAGTAGTTGCGACGTACCGCTAATTTCCCTCTCGAACTTGTCAATTGCATGACTAAAACCCTTTGGGAAACGAGCATTCCAACCGTGTGAAGGGTTGCTGAATGAGACAAATCTTAAAGCTATCGTCTTGAACGTCATCGTGATTGTTTTCTCGGTGGCTTCGGTTTGTTTGAAGTATAAAAACACACTTATCGATTGGAGTCTGAAGCCGCGGGCTGTGCCGGAAGTGGAACTTCAGCAAAACAATGGCAGATCTCATGGACAGCGAGCTGGAAGACGGAGAGCTCTCCGGGTCCGGTTCAGATGCAGAGATGGGGACGTCTTCAGCGGAACCGCCGCCGATCCCCGCAGCCTTCAGCGGGCGGGTTTTCCAGAGCAGAGCCGCCGCCCCGCAGCCTCCCGCGGCCGCATACCGCAGCTCCAGCAGGGATGTGGACTCAAGCGACAGCGGCCAGGAATCCTCTGACGAAGAGGCGGCTGTTTGGCGCCGGAAGCGCCAGAAAGTGTCTGATGCTCCGCAGCCACCCCCGGTCCCTGCCACGGCCGCCTCCGGCGGCGCGGGAAGCCGCAGAGTGAACAACATCTGGGGCTCGGTGGTTCAGGAGCAGTGCCAGGACGCCGTCACCGCGGAGCTCGGTGTCTTCGGCATGGAGGGCGTCAGCACGTCCAGTAGGAGCGTGGAAACCTACAACTTTGTTCTGGCGCGGAAGATGATGGAGAAAGATCGGGAGGTGGAGAAGCTGATAACGCAGGAGGGGAAAGTGAAAACGTTGGACGCCGAACTGGAGGCCTACATGAACGGTCAGGGATCAAACGAGGGCGCAGGCGGGGATGCAAAGAGGAAAAGGCCAATTAAAGAGAGGCTGGGTCCAATAGCTGAGATGGATATAAAGGGTCGTTATGAGATCTCGGAGGATGACCCCGATGACAGCGTGGTGGATGAGATTGCTTACAGACTGCAGGAGCCCAAAAAGGATCTGATTGAGCGCGTTGTTAAAGTTGTAGGGAAGAAGAAGGCAATTGAGCTGCTGGGGGAAACCGCCACGCTGGAGGAAAGCGGCGGGGTGTACACCATGGATGGCAGCAGGCGCCGGACACCGGGAGGAGTTTATCTAAACTTACTCAAGAACACGCCCAGCATCTCCAAGTCCCAGATCCGAAAGATTTTCTTTGAAGAACAGCAGAAGGACCACAAGAGCAAGAAAGCAGCCCAGAAGAGGAGGCGGCATGTGCTGGCAAAGAGGATGAAACAGGCCATTGGCTCTCTAAACCTGCAGGAACATGATGATGTCTCCAGAGAAACCTTTGCCAGTGATACCAATGAGGCCTTGGAGTCTTTGGAAGAGGCTGTAGAAGAGGAGGAGGAAGAGGGTCTGGAGGAGGTTTCAGTGGGAACTGAGACGCCGGTTGTTTACAACTCTGCAGACCTGGAGGTTTTCTGAGCACGGTCTGGACAAAGACGCTAATATACTCTTTAAAAAAAAAAACATTTTTGTTTCTGGAGGGAAAAGCGCTGCTTGCTTGTCTGTTTCATAAAGTAGCTGTGGATTTTGATGACCCTTCATTCTGATCAAAACGTGTCTTTTGATTCTCAAATACAGTAAAGCTCTTTTTGTTTTTTCCCATTATGGCTGATGTTGAGCTTAACGTAAGGCATTTTGTTGTTTATGGCAAATCAATAAAAAACCTGCTGGAACATTTATTAAACAGAAGAAAAAAAAATGCTGCGTTTGTCGTCATTCACAGTTCCATTATAGAGACTTTAAAGACCCACTCCAGTGGAAATGGTGTTTTTAACATCCTGTAGAATTTTTTCTAATGATAAAAAAATAAAGAAAGGTAAGATTTTTTTAATTAAAATTAATTAATGAAATAAATAATTTAATAATAATCAATAAATTAAAAAAATTGTAGTTTTTTATAGTTGATCACGTTTGCAGTTGATCACATGTTTTTTGCACTTTCGCAGCTTAATATTAATATGTATTTATTTATGTAACCCTTGTGCTATCCTAGGCACTCTAACGTTGGGAGTTGGTTCATCTAGACCCCTCAAGTGCGCACTTATTTAAATTAAACTGTTGTAGTGAAATAGAAATGATGTGTTTAGGTGTTTGGCTATTTGTTCATTTATCGCAAGTGTTTTATGAAATAATTTTTTGCAGGTTCGAGGGAGGTGGGCACTGAGCAGAAACAAATGACTCAAAGACTGCAAGCTAGAATAAAATGTGTCTTTTTATTCCCCGCTTCAAACAGTCATACAACATAACACAGGAGTTTAAGCCATGCAGTTTCAACAGAAAAAATTCATCTGCCCCTACCGTGACACACGGACTGGAGAGCCAACAGTCCCGATAGAGTGGCTTGAAACAAACTCTGGCTGGGCGTTCGTACGTAACCCACAGCAGACTCTGAGTCAAATTAGGATTACCTATCTTATATATTCTTTGATGCAAAGGTCAGCCCGCAGGGATGGATGGCCAGTCCCTCCCCGCAAGCTCACCCTGCACGTAGGCTAATCATAAACATGTCAGAATGCTTTCTACAGAGCACTCCCTTTTACGGAGAGAAACTTTATATTAAACATTCCTTCTGGGGGCCAGACATACAAACACCATAATCATGTCACGATATTCTCCTTTTTTGGTGTTAGCTATAGAACCTTATTTAAGAGTTTATATAACATTACAAAAGAGTTTGCATAAGTATTCCTTTTTTGGATGGTCAGCCACAGAACATTTTATAGAACACATCTTTAATGCAGGGCAGAAGGCTCCCCCCCCCTACCTACAGTGCATTGTCCATCTCAGCAAGTTATATCGTCATCGCAATATTGATCACTAATATCACATTTCACGCATTTTCCTCATATCATGCAGCCCTAATATGAATGTTTTGTAAAATGCAACGGCACGCCTTTAACATATAGCAAATAAATAAAAGGTAAACCTGTTCTGGAAGGATTAGTGTAGTGCAGAGGTTTGTCCACTAGGTGTCACACTTGTAACATTTGCTGCTGAATGACGTTCTGCAGCAAAGTGCTGATGAAATTTACAAGATGCCAACAGTCAGCTCTTGCAAAAATAAGTCAAATATATAAACAAAACCCCTAAGGTTTTTTCAAGCCAGGCTTGTTTCTATTTTTGTGGTCTTTCCTCGGCATTGAACTTGTCTAAATTGTGCTGCCACCTCTCATTCTCTGTCACTTATCTTGTTAGCAGCAACAAGTACAAAAAACACATAAACACTTTACTTCCATTCTGTTGCCTCCATATGTTCACCTTTGACCTCAGTCTAGCTTTCATTCCTCTATCCCATAATTTTATTGTGACTAATCTGTTTTATTCCTCTGTAGTTTCTTCTTCAAAACCAGAACTCTACTCCTTTATTCCTCCTCATCCTCTCATTCTCCAAGATCTTGTTCAACAGTCAGAAACTCTTCTGCCTTCTATCCTAAACTCTTCCAGACATCCACATGCATGTTGTCAGAACCTGTCTTTCCCCTCTTCTTCTTCAGTGTCTTCCTTATTACATCCTTATTATTCTTTGTCTTGAAGTTGAGTGATCCAGACTTCAAATTTTCTATTCTGAAATGTCTCACCGGTCTTCCAAGAGGATGGAATTGACAAAGACACTTAAAGAAGTGGTGAAACATTTCTAAAAAGGATTTTTGAAGTCTAGATGCAGTCATTCAATTTTAAGACATTACCTGGATAAATGAGAACTTTCATCAACTTACAGATCTTTGTTACTTTCCTTCCATCATGCTTGTAGAACCTGTCATAACATTCCCACCTCTGTCCATAATCCAATATCCTTCTATCTCTGTTTCTTTGTGTTACCTGTACAGATCCACCTCTCCCTCCTTTGTGTCCAATCTGTCATACAAGCTCTCATAAATCCCTTGTCTTCTCCACTTCCACCTTGTGCTGGATCTTACAGTGTTTAACTTTTTTTTAGAAAAAGTAGTTGCTAGCCCTCTCGGCTCACCAGGTCCTGGTTCCAATCCCAGCTTGGTTCTTTCTGTGTGGAGTTTGCGTGTTCTCCTCGTGCATGCAAGGGTTTTCTGCAGAAACAGCTTCATAGGTTAATTGGTGTTTCCCCCCTAGGTGTGCATGTGAGCAAGCTATTGTGTGTGCCCTGTAGCATACTGGTGACCTGTTCATGGTGTGTTCCGTTTTACATTAATTAAAAAGGGAATACAGTTCAGTACTAATATCTAAGGTGGATGCAACATCAGAGGAAGCTATTCAAATATTGTTGCATTCTTTGCCTGTTTGTAGGTTCTTAGTCATAGAAAATACACAATACATAGTTTCAATCCTAAAATATTTCTAGACTCTGACTAAAGAGCAAATATTTTTTTGTATAGTCGCAGAAAATACATGCTTACTGTTGTGTCCGCATCGAGACAAGGATCACGGCGCATTGCTGTTTAAAACTTCTTTTATTTCCCCAACCCCCCAACATCTTTATCTCAACCTTTGCAGTCAAAGAGCTTCAGCTCTTAAAGGCGCAGTAACTCACTACTTATTAACATTGCTTTAACTGCAACCAACATTAATCTAAACACTTTCAGACATAACATTTCTTCCCCCCCTTCACTGGAACGGAACCTCCAACTCTCCCACCCCAATGTCACCGTCACCCAGTCACATAGTCTCTGTGCCAGATAGGTGGGCCTCTTATCCTCTGTGGCCGTGCTGGCTGAACCTCCGCTTCAGGCCTGAGTGGCACACCTCCCTGAACCCGGTTGGTCCACGGCCTGACTGGCCAAACCAAGGTTGCTGCGGAAGACGGAGATGACAGGTGTTTTCCAGGCTGGGACTTTGTGCAGACGATTTGAGTGCCACCGTGTCCCGTTTTCTAAACTACACACATTCAGACAGATAGACTTCTTATACCCCAAAGCATCAGCTAATGGGCTATAGCATCTAACATCAGAATATGTTTTTACATTTTAACAAAACAAAAGTTATTTATCAAACAGACTCACCTTATCATACTCCACAGTATTTCTTAATCCTTGTGCTATCCTAGGAACACTAACAATGGGAGTGAGGTCATCTGGACCCCACACGACGTGCATGCGCTGACCCTTTTTCTTCAATGATTTGTGATATTCACTGGTGTCTATGGATTAGATAAAATCCACTCCACCTTTATCCACCTTTGTCATGGTAGGAATAACACATCAATGGTCATCTTGACCCCATTGGATAGACCAAGGGTTAATTAAAATTGATGAGAGGAAAATTCCAGGTGGATTAATTTCCTTGGGACATTGAATGCAACACTCATCCAAAGTTTTCTTCATCATCAAATAAAATTGAATGATCTGTAAGAATCCATAAATAAGCTAGATGCCTCATGTTGGGTTCCAACTTTGCCTTTTTGATGGATTCTCCAGAATTTCACAAGTAAAAATAACCTTGAATCTTTGAGCTGGTCATTGGTCCAGTTCAGGGGCGGAGCTAGAATATTTTATATGGGGGGGTGGGGGGGGGCAGAAGAATTTGGAAGGGTGGCAAAACACTACAGTAGAAGGCTATTACAAATGAAATCATCAAATTTATCTATTTCTATCAGATTTATAAGTATTGTTGTTTTTATTTCCTTTGAAAAGGTTAGTTTAATAAAGTTCACAGTGTCTGTATTATTAACTTACTTCTTAGGTTCTACTGTTATTAGACACGGTTGTGTTTTTTCACATACCTGACCTGTTTTGACAGGCGACTCCGCCGCTTGATGTCCATTTGCTGCTGGAGGATGTTGCTCCAGGTATGAGAGAGCAGAAAAGGCCCCTCATCCCGGTCCATGGAAGTGACACTGGTCTGAAAAAGCGCAACTGTTTTCCAGCCTGCATTACCTGCTGTCTTTACTATCACCAACTAAACAACCGTAAAAATAAATGTATATGGAAAATACAGACAAGTATTAAAAATGTCCGCAATATTTAGTGAAGAATGACATTATTAGAATGAGCTGAGTAATATAAGCCACCCGATGATCCAGGTGTTGCGGCAACCTGTACCCACCATCCCTCCACTTCTCCTCCTTACACACACGCGCGCGCTTTCTCAAAGGCGGGAGCACCGATTCAGAGGTTTCTGGCCGTTCCATACTCTGCCATATATTTCACGATAGCAGAACTGAAGTGCCACAATTACTAATAGCAAGTACTGAATCACCACCCTCAATGCAAAGCACAACCCCGGTTTGTTGAGAACAACACTCACATAAGTTAGCAGACAAACATATTTGTCCGTTTATTTTGAACCACCAGCCAAACTGCATTAACCTCACTTATGCTCACAGCTCCCTCATTTATGTACAGCAATTTAACACACCTGAGATTTCCTACTTCCCATGAATCTAAAAAGCTGAAGGTGGGGCTAACCCCCAGATCGCCACAATGTATCGATTTGCTATATGAGCAGTGCTATTTTTGGAGCATTACCTGCGGGCGCCACAAGGGGTGCTCGGGGGCGTGTGGGTGCTGCGGGCACAGGGTTGTTGACCCCTGCTCTAAGCTGTACCAGAGGAAGCGCTGCAAAGTGTCCAGCAGTAGGAAAAAGCTGTGTTCAGAAGATCCCATTGATTGAGGTTAAAGAACTGTAAAATTTAAATCTTCTTTTGTGTTTAACAGTTATAATTTAACTGTGTTAACTGAACTGTGTTAAGAAGGATGTTTAAATCTGAAAACAGTAGATGTAGAAGACTAAATAAACAGAAATTACTAATTTAATTACTTATTGATTTTTATTTAGGTATTGGATTTTATTTGAGAGTAAAGTTTGTACAAAAACAGTAAATAATATTATTGTTTGTATTTTATATAGTATTGTTAATGGTTTCCACCCCAGCCTAAGATAGACCCTGCCTTCAGTGGCCCCATGTTACGGCGGATGGTGAGGGAAGCACCCAGGCGCAGAGAGGGGGAGGCAGAAGGTTCAGAAAACACAGGCCCTTTAATACTCAAATTAAACAAACCAAACCACTGCTGAACAGGCACGCAAACTCGAAACACTAGAAATGGGGAAACAGCAAACTTGAAACTCGTAATACTCAAAATGGGAATAGCAAAACTATGGACCAGCACAGGAGGAAGGGAAAGACAGGACTTAAATCCATACAGGCAAACGAGACACAGGTGGAAACACTCAGGGCAGATGGGGACCAAAAGCAAAACTCGAAAACAACAACAACATAACAGGAAGCCTTTCAAAAGAAAACAGGAAACTGAACTCAAAAATAGACAGAACAAAAGAGAACAGGAACACAAAAGCAAATAAACTAAAACCGTAACATAACCCCTCAACCCAAGGAACCGCACCGAGCTTCCAAATAAAAAGTAAACCAATGGAGAGAGGGGGGAACTCAGAGACCAGACTCAAGGGGCACAACAAAGTCCAGAGACTGGAAACATTCGCAAAATGGCCAGCCAAGGCAGAGACCAAAAGTCCGGAGGCCGGCCGGGAGACTGCACAGTCCAGCGAAGCAGATGAGGCGAGTCCGGGGGACGGCCAGAAGGCCGCGCAGTCCAGCGCAGCCAGTGTGGCGGGTCCCGAGGGCGGCTGGGAAGCCGTGTTGTTTGGCGAGGTGGTTCCGGAGGATGGCCAGGAGCCACGCAGGCCGGCGACCATGAGACGGATCCGGTGAATGGCCGGGGAAAATCATGCAGTCTGGCGAAGGAGGCGAGGCAGGACCTGAGGGCGGCTGGGAGCCGCACAGTCTGGCCCCGTACCCAGACTCCTGGCCCGAGCCGCCGGTCCCAGACTCCTTTTTTTTTCTTCTTTTCTTTTTAACTAGTATGGGACTGGCAGCTCGGGCCAGGAGTCTGGGACCGGCGGCTGGGGCCAGGAGTCTGGGACCGGAGGCTCGGGCCAGGAGTCTGGGACCGGCGGCTCGGGCCAGGAGTCTGGGTACGGTGCCCCCGTGGCGGTCCTGCTGGCCCTGGCCTGGGTGCCGGATGTGATCGCCTGGGGGGTGGTTGTTCTCTATCTGCTTCCGTGTGGGCACTGGGGGGTTCTGGGTGCCGCTGCTGCTGTGGCAAACGGGTGTTTGTGTAGGCTGTTTATTGTAAGGCTTGCTTTGTGAAGTCTTCATGTTATTTATGAGAGGCAGTATTGTCATTTTCACCTTCACGTGTTTCTTCCATCTGCCGACAGTGTTGCCATTTCTCATTTCACCCGTTTTTGTGGGTAGGCCTGGGTCAGAGCTTGCGTGAAGGACCGCACATTTTCCTGTCAAGTTTTCTTTTTATAAATATCAATTATTGCGTAGAGAGTGGCGTACGCCTTCTTTTGTGCGTACGCAACGTTTATAAATGAGGCCCCTGGTCCTCTCTGCCTCCAGGTAATAGGCTTCCAGAAGCCACATGTCACGCTCTGGTGGGTGCGAGTATGGCTGCTCCATAATGTTAAGGGCGGATGGTTGAGGGAAGCACCCAGGCGCAGAGAGGAGGAGGCAGAAGGTTCCAGGAACACAGGCTCTTTAGTACTCAAAATAAACTAAAACAAAACCACTGCTGAGCAGGCAGGCAAACTCGAAACACTAGAAATGGGGAAACAGCAAACTTGAAACTCGTAATACTCAAAAGGGGAATGGCAAAACTATGGACCAACACAGGAGGAAGGGAAAGACAGGACTTAAATCCATACAGACTAACGGGACGCAGACGGAAACACTCAGGACAGATGAGGGCCAAAAGCAAAAATTTGAAACAACATAACAGGAAACCTTTCAAAATAAAACAGAAAACTGAACTCAAAACATGACAGAACAAAAGAGAAACAGAACACAAAAGCAAAAAACTAAAACCGTAACACCCCAAGGTAAATTTAGTTTGAGACCCTTGCCCTACACTGTTTTTTTTGACAAACCTCAATATCAGTGACCTTATTCAACCATTTTTCAAGTTGCATAGGAACCAAACTGAATGTGAGACAAATACAGCATTCTCCTCTTGGATGTTTTATACATGAGTTCAGTCTCTGCTCTTGTCTTTGCTGCATAACCTCTGTCTGAATAAAAGTGAGACCTAACAGCATTATCTCAGAGATTGTCTGGTGCCATTAACCCCCTTTCGATCAGATGATGCTAAAAAAATAAACATTACAAACATTCAAATAGAAGATTACAGCTTTTCTGCTGGCACACTGTGGTGAGAGGTCTTTTAGTGTCTCCAAGATTAGCTGTGGCAGGTCAGCAGGAGCATAGCCATAAACGTAAACTTCCCCTAAAGTCAGCTTTGTGGCATTCGAAAAAAAAACAAAGGGCTTTGAGCAATGTAGCCTGATGGTATGATCTGTGACATTGTCAGAGGTAAGCAGTTCATGACAATAATGTGTTAGAAGAAAATATGCAGTCCTGTAGACATAACACGCGCACAACACAGTAAAACCAGATGTTAGCAGCAACCTGACCAAAAATGTTTATCAGGTCTGATCTCCTCTTATCAAATGAAAATGAGTAACAATATTTTGTATCTAAGCAACAGGTTGGTTGCCTGGTGACAGATCCAGAGTCGGAAGAGCAGAGTTGGTGACAATTCCACATGAATGAGCAGCATATCAGTCCCTCTACATCGCAAGCTTTTCTTCTGCTTTCATCATCATTGTCACCATTAAAACAGCTTTGTTCTGTTGGAACGTCCGACAAGTAAACGCTAAAGATGAACAGAATAGAGGAGAGTAAAACTGAACAACAGGAAACATGTTTTATGCACCTTTTTATTGCAATTTATGCAATCATAACAAATCACTAATGTAAGACGGTACTTAATTCTGAAAAGTATTCATGAAACCCACAGCTGATCCAGCAGTTGGAGCCAAAAACAGTCAGAAGTGGTGAGATTCTAAAGATGATCATTTCCAAAACAGTTTGGCAATCATTAAAAGTTTTCTTCATCCCCTGAGCTGTATGTGATTGCTGGACACTTTGATGTAAATGCTTGGGCCATTTGTTTAGTGTCAAAAGAAAAATGTTATAGAAAATGGACGATGGTGTTCTGCTCTCCAAGACTCTAAAATATAAAAATACTTTTTGATTTTTTACACAGACAAGTATCAGACATTTCTGACAAAAAGTCTGGTTAAACTCTGTGTTAAAAAATCTGCGTTCAATTGAGCTATTCTTAGTGTTTGGCCCAATCCGAATTGCTTCCTTATCCCTCTGACTCCTACCTCTAGTTGTGGGGCATTTGGAGCTGTAGTGGTGTCCAAACTTGTTTTTTAAGGAGTAGCCGTAGCACCTTGGGGCTAGCTATCCCATCGATATGTGTTGCGCTGTGGCACGGAGGAGAAATGCATTTCTTCACGTGGGTGTGCTCTGAAGCACAGAAGTTTACATGTTTTGACATGTGTGGTCAACACAAAAAAAACAAAGTTGTTGGTTTAAGATGCACAACTTAAACTGAAGTAATAAATATATATATATATTTTAATTAAATGTGAAAAGTACAATTTTGTTTTATGTTTGATTTTGGACTTTAATGACTGCAATATGGAAAGAACAAAACTCATGAGGACAGTTGTGTGCTGGGGTTGTTTCTGACGGTGGGTTTGTGCATGACCACCTCAGATGCAATCTGGACCAATGAGTTAAATACCTAGAGGCGACATGACATGATTCCTTGTGGGAGGAAAGCACCGCCATCTTGGTGAGGTCGAGTCACTGCTGCATTGCATTGATGTGAACGAATTTTTTGCAAAATGCCAGTTCATTGTGGGGGTGTCAACTGCCAAAATTGGAGAAATAAGTCTACGAAGGAGTAAGGCATAACATTTCACATGTAATTTAAGTACTATAATATCTTTCTTTTAATACTGCAGGGGCTTCATGTTCATGTAAACATGTTGGTCACCAGTCATCCGCAACCTTGGGTTTCTCTTTGACACAAACTTATCACTTGAACAACATGTTAATCAAATCACTCGGTCTGCCTGTTTCCACCTGAAAAATATTGCCCGCCTCCGTTCATCCCTCTCCTTTGCTGCTGCTGAAACCCTCATTCATGCTTTTATTACCTCCCGGTTAGATTATTGCAATAGCATACTCCTTGGTACACCCTCCAGAATAATAAATAAGATGCAATACATTCAGAACTCTGCTGCCCGTCTGCTCACACACACCCGCTCCCGCGAACACATCACCCCCGTCCTTCAAGACCTTCACTGGCTCCCCATCGATCAGCGTATCAAATTCAAAGTTCTCCTCATCACTTTCAAAGCCCTTCATAACCTGGCCCCACCATACCTCACCGATCTCCTCCAGCGTCACACTCCTTCCCGCTCTCTGCGCTCGTCCGATGCTAACCTTCTGTCTCTCCCCTGTCGGACCAAGCGTCGAAATTGGGGAGACAGAGCTTTCTCCATTGCTGCTCCAACCCTATGGAACACTCTGCCCCAACAAATCAGAGACTGCACTGACCTCCCAGTTTTTAAAAAATCTCTTAAAACTCATCTTTTTAAAATAGCTTTTAATCTTTAAATCTGTCTTCTATGTTTTTATTAATTATTTTATTATACTAGCTCTGTTCTTATTAACTGTTTTTGCTCATGTGTTGTAAAGCGTATTTGTGTGCCATTTAAAGCGCTATACAAATAAAATTTATTATTATTATTATTATTTGTTGACATGCATGATCCTGCAAGGCTATTATCAACATGCTGCATGATGGACGTATAATTTGCTCTCGACATAAATGTAAACTTTCTTTTTTTAAACCTATACACAGTATACTAGGACTAGGCTATTGCAATATAGCAATATAGATTTATTCATTTCTTACTCAGTGACTGACCTTTTCTTGCAGGTTTTCAATGGATTCAGACTTACGGAAAACGTGTGCCTTAGCTATCAAAAGAGCTAACCCAGATGGATCACTGTGGTTACCAACTACCAATACAGTGTGGCTATGTTCAAAACCTGTTGTGGAAACAGATTTTGATAAGACTGGGCAGACTGTTCACTTGAAACCCAGCACTATACCATCTGTGTTACCACAGCAGCAGGCAGGCAAAATCGAAACTCGTAATACAAGACACAGGAACTGGGGAACATCAGATTATGGACCAACGCAGGAGGAAGGGAAAGACAGGACTTAATTACATAGACAAACGAGACACAGGTGGAAACACTCAGGACAGATGGGGACCAAAAGCAAAGCTCGAAACAACAACATAACAGGAAGCCTTTCAAAAGAAAACAGGAAATTGAACTCAAAACATGACAGAAAAAATCGAGAAACCAGAACACAAAAGCAAGGAAACTAAAATGACATAATCTCCCCCTTCAAGGAACCGCTCCAAGGTAAAAAAAAAAAAAAAAATCAACCAAGGAAAGAGGGGGGGACCCGTTGGCCAAACTAAACGGGAACAAGAGTTTAGAGGCTCAAAGTCTGGACACTTGATTTGAGATATATTTAGAATATGTTATTTATGAGTACTTTGAAAGAAAAAGAAAAATGTATAGAAACTTTAGGGAGCGGATGGCAATTTGAAAGACTTCTGGCTGAACTGCCACTGCTTTACCTGTGAGTCTGTTGCGTCTTTCCCCTGAGTTCTGCCTGGCAGGCACTGTGTTTTTTTTATGATGTGCCCCGTGTAAAACCTTGCAGGCAGAACGTTAAACACTGGTATTTAAGGATTTTATGCTGTTTCAGTTTATAAGTACGTTTATTTAGTTTAAATCACTACAGTATTGAAGTTGATTTAAGCTGTCCAGACTGAACATGTTAATGTTACTGAATGCAGAATGTTGCTTCTAATTTTGTGCATCATAAAATGATGAGAATCAATGGTCAGACATTGGCGGATAAGGTGTGTTTGTATATTTGCTTATGTAAAGAATGGAGAGTGTAGCGACTAAACCAAACAGTCGCTGAGAGGCTGACGCTGGGTGGGTCCGGGTTTTGAATGACGCGCTCAAAAACCATAGAGCATAACGAAGTTTGTATTTTTGTAGGTTTTAATAATGGAAAATGAAGGTAATTGAATCCACTTGTAATATTATGATCAAAAATAGAAAAACAAGGAATCAAGGGAAAAGCACAAAAGCGTATGTAGCGCAAAAAAGCATATGAAGCGTATAAAGCGGTCAACAAAAAATACGGCAACCCAGCTTCTCCCCCCCTTCTACCTTACAAAGGGAAAAAACCACAGGTGAGTTATAGTCAATTAATGTCACCGCCCACAACCATGTGACCCACCAGCTGATTACCTACACAATAACCTATAATCAAAAATCAAATCTATATTCATTTAACATATGAAAGTCCACACTTAATTCATGCCATCTACAGAGAGACTAATAGAGAGACCTGGAGAATTGAAAGATTTTATTCAATATTGGACTGGTATACATTGATTGTTTAAAGACTGCAGTTTTGAAAATGCTGAAAGAAAACTTGGCGCATATGAAAAAAAGGGTTTTATGTTTAGTGACTGTAAATAAAGAGAAGCAATCTGGACGACAAAAGAAAAGCATCGTGTGTTCATTGCTGTTGGCATTTTCTTCTGTTTTCAACAGGAAATCTATTTTGTTGCTTTGACGCCACCCCTGGTGTCGGTAACACATGACTTTGTAAAGTGCTATCAGCTACGCACTTACATTGGTAACCGGTGGCTATTAATGACGTCATTGAGTGGTAGTAACGTACAGATTTGAAGACACAATTTTTTTTTAGTTGTAGGGAGAAACCGAAGGGGTAGGGAAGCAAATTGGATTCAGCTTTTGACTTAAGGACACCAGTGACGAGGCTTAATCAGCAGTTTCCCATTTTATGGAATTTAAAATGACAGTATGACTTTATCACAGTATCTATTCTTATTAAAGGCTTAGTTCTCTTCTTCAAACATTCAAAACCCTTCTTTATTGAAAAAGACCCACAAACAAATGTGAAGTGATGTCATAATATACAGCGGGGAAAATAAGTATTGAACACGTCAACATTTCTCTCAAAAAACATATTTCTAATAGAGCTATTGACATGAAATTTTCACCAGATGTCGGCATCAACCCAAGTAATGCACACATAGAAAGAAATCCAAACATTTATGTCCATAAATGAAGTTATGTGTAATAAAGTAAAATGGCACAGGGAATAAGTGACACGGTTTGCTTGTGTTTGGTTTTCACTCTGTGATCTTGTGCAGGTCTGCTGTGGCTTCTTCCTCTTGCTCCGCCCACTCTCCTGTGCTTCCTGCTGGAGTCCACAGCTGGCCCTTGTTAGTTCATTGGGTTGTCTGTCTATTTAAGCCACCTTGTTTTGTATCTCTTTGTTGGAGCATTTTGTGTTCTACACCTTGGTTTTGGTCTACTGTTATTAAACAGTCTTCAAACTTGGCCATTGTATCCAGTATTACTCTGCATCTGGGTTCTTGAGCTGTAAACCGTAACATTACGCTCCAACCAACATGACAGACCCAGCAGAGTTTTCTCAGGCTTGTGATGTCCCGTTGCCTCCAGCAGATGTAGCCATTCCAGGACTTGCATGGCTGCATGTCTGAACTGCTGGAGCTTCATGGTTGTATGACATGTCTGGAGCAGCCTTCACCTTCACCCCGACAGATAAGACTTGGTTCTCCTGAACTTTTTGATCGGACGGCTGAAGATTGCCAGCCCTTTCTTGTCTCGTGTCGGCTTCAGTTTGATTTCAACCCCAGTGAGTTTCCATCCGAAAAGAGCAAAGTAGCCTATGCCCTATGTAGCAACTGTGTCACACACACAAAAAAAGAAAGAAAGAACTAAATGGGCTAATGACCAGAAGACTGAAATTCGACTCTCGGAGGGAATGGCAGGAAACTGAAGTTGTTGTTTGGTGTGGGGCAATTTATTTACAGTGATAGTCAATAATGAAGAGAAACAATGAATGGCCATTCAGATATATACACAAAAGTATTTCAAAAGGGTTTCACATTTACAAAGGCATGACTGTTGTAGCATGTCCTCGAGTCCGGCAACTTTTAGTTGCAACATAAAAACAAAAACAAAGAAAAACCAACTCGCCCACAGTTCAGCGGAAGGTAAGTGCACTGGGAAGCGTGAATTCAGTTTGTATGGATATAGTTCATTAAAGCGATGGTGCGGGCATAAGCTGGGTCAGAGGTCTTTGTTTTCAACTGGGCTACTAGGAGCCCCCTACCGGCTTGGCGGGAGGATGTGGCTTTTCTGATGGTTCAGGTTCCAGGGTCTAGCTCGCCATCATGGACCTGGCCTGGGTAACGGGACCAGAGTCTCAATTAAATCTATGTTTACTTCACATCAACAAGCAGAAAAAAAAACATTCCCTTGCCAGTTGACATAATCCAGTGTGCACACAATTCATAAAAATATAGTACGTATTGCACTACATTCAATTCCAAACATTAAATGAGCAATAGCAAATACATCACTAATTCAACACATTCTTTACATATGGGTACGTACTAGAGGGCTGCATTGGGATCGGGTCCCGCCGGGTCCCGCGGGACCCAACCCAAATCTCGCGGGATTGGGCGGTTTGGATTGTGCTGCGGGCGGGAGCGGGCGGCAAAAAATAAACCCCGCGGGATCAGTGCTGTCATGAATATCTCATGAATATATATTAGCGGACTACGTTAGGCTGTGCAGCTGTTGGATTCTTATGTACTGTAGCTCCGTGAAGGCACCAGGTAGAGACGCCCAATGGGATCTGTCATGTAACCTGATGTTGGGGGTGCGCCCCGCCCCGCCTCTTATTAAGAGTGCGCTTCAGGCCGTCTGTCTGCGCGCGCACACACGCACACTTTTAACCGAACAGGATTTGTGAAAATATATTTAATATTTAAGTTGTACATTACACAAGAGGAATGCATCAAAAGATGAGGCTGGAGGAGGACATGAATCTCTTTAATAAAATCAATAAAAATACGTGTTTTTTTCCTGCGGGACGGGAGACGATACAAAATCAATGCATCTCTATTACTGTGCGGGACTAAATTCTCTGAGTTTTGCGGGTGCGGGCGGGAGTGGACATACATATTGCGGGAGCGGGCGGGAGTGTAACGCATACGTTGCGGGAGCGGGCGGGATTGGTCAAAAATTCAGCGGGCGCGGGCGGGAGCGGGATGAAGAAAATAGTCCCGCGCAGGGCTCTAGTACGTACCCCTTTTCAGGTTTAGGTGAAACAGGCAGAAAGCTTGACGAGAAGCCATGCTAATAGCTTCCATGTTAATGAGTGACAGTGGCTAAGCTACATTAGCATAACAAACTATTGACTCACCAATTTCAGCCAAAAATCACTTCCAAATGCTCTTTGATTTGAACTGGATAGAGGGCCCCTGTGACATACCATGCATCACAATAAACATCCAGTGAAAATAGAGCAGTAAAGTAGGAAACTAACTTAAATCATACCTGTGCCTTGTCTCATCTGGCCTCCCACTGCATCTAACACTGCTGACTTCTTGTACCCTTATATGCTGTGACGTCACGGAATAAACGCTCGTGATTGGCCGACCGCCCCATGTGACCAAATGACGTCATCGCCGCGGGAAATACAGAGTGACCAGGAAGGAGAAAAATACAGGGGCAAGGCAGGCAAAGCAAAGCCAGTAGACATCACCTGGGTTACACCCTCCCCTCTCAAAACCATGCAACTCCGGTGCATGTCAAACTACATCGACACGGTACATCCGACTAGATGCCAGGGCGCCAAAAGCTCCACCGCAGGCATCGACTAGGCTATGGAAAAGCGTTTGTACTACAGAGATTAGCGGCTGACCTAAAGCGGAGTACTGTAAACGGTTAGGCAGGTGTCTGTCTCTCGCGGAGCGACGAATGGATAAATCAGGCTCAACAGCATCCCCACTTTCAACATCTGAAACAGAGGCGGGAGCCTCAGCAGGAATAGGTACTGGTGTTGCCGCACTGGGTGATGCCTCTGCTGGGCAACCATCAACTAAAGACTGCTTTATCTCAGGAACAATAGGAACCTCTGGTAAGTATTCACCCGGTTCCACTTCTTCCCCAAATCCTTGAGAGACAGCCTCCTGCTCCATTCCACTGGGTGAAGATGGACGATCAGCATCAGACTCCTCGTTGGACTCTCTAATAGGTAAGTCCCTTTCAGGCAAGGTAGCTTCAGGTACTTAGCTGTGGCCAGTTGTAGACGTAACCGGAAGAGTGCCTTTGTCATGGAACTTCACAGCCTGTGAAATCGACAGATGAGGAAACCTCAACTCCTCTTCATCACTCAAACACTCCTCTGTAGTCACAACTGGCTGCCCCTGACTCCGAGTCTGAGGACGGTGTACAATGGTTGCAGGTAGCAGGTCCGGCTCTTTACTCTCAGGTAAAAACCCGCATGGCAGTAGGAGATCCCTGTGTAAAGTTCTGGTTCGCCCTGATGAATCTGCTTCAGGTCGCACAGTGTAGACAGGGAGATCTCCAGCACGATTCACTACAACATAAATGTCTCTCTCCCATTTGTCCTCTATCTGGTGTTTCCCTCGAAGGCGTACATTCCGGACAAGAACTCGATCTCCTTCTTCCAGGACAGATGGTCTGACCCGTCAGTCAAAGCATTTCTTGTTCCTTTCAGCTGATTTTGCTGCATGTTTGGAAGCTAGCTGGTAGCTTTCCTCCAGTCGAGAGCGAAGGTTCTGCACATATTGAGAATGTGAGATTGATGGTTTGTCTCGAACCAGAAGGCCGAAGGCTAGGTCAACAGGCAGCCTCGGAGAACGACCAAACATGAGTTCATATGGAGTGTAGCCGGTTACCTCATTTCTGGTACAATTGTAGGCATGCACCAGCGGCTTTAAATACTCCTTCCATCTCCTCTTCTGTTCGGGCTCCAAGGTACCCAGCATGCTTAGCAATGTCCGATTGAACCTTTCAACAGGATTCCCACGAGGATGGTATGGCGTGGTCCGGGTTTTCTCAATACCAGCGATGACACAAAGTTCTTTGATGAGGTTAGACTCAAAGTCTGGGCCTTGATCTGTGTGCAGACGCTCAGGGATGCCATAGTGCACAATGAAGTTCTCCCACAGACATTTAGCGACGGTCTTGGCCTTTTGATTGGCAGTTGGAATGGCCACGGCATACTTCGTAAAATGATCTGTGAGGACTAAAATGTCGGTCTGGCTACAACAAGGTGGGCCCTTGAGCGGAGGGTTAAAGCCTCTGTGTCTGATGACTCTGTTGCCCAACCCATTGTTTGTTTGTTCCCTCGAGTCTTCGTTCTCAAGTAATCAAATGGGGACATTGCTCTCGTTTGGCTTGCCATCCTGGTGTCACTCGAACAATTTTCTTAGTTGGACAGCGATTCTGGTGGCCCACGATGACCTCTGACATCAGAGCATTTGTCTCCTCGTGCCCTGCATGCGCTAGTGCCAAGGTACCCCGAAGACCTCCTGCTGGCCTCTTACAGCCTCTCCCAGTGCCCTCCAGGCCATGGTCCCATATCGCCGTAGATTTTATCACAGGACTTCCAAACTCCAGAGGTTTTTCTGTAATTTTGACCATAGTTGACAGGTTCTCTAAATTGGCCCATGCAGTCCCTCTACAAAAACTACCCACTGCCAAAGAATTGGCAGAAGTGATGTCCAGAAACGTGTTTCGACTGCATGGTCTCCCTGCTAACATTGTTTCAGGACCCCAGTTCGTGGCAGAGTTCTGGAAAAAGTTTTGCAAGCTGTTGGGGATCACTCTTAGTTTGAGTTCTGGATTCCATCCACAAACCAATGGCCAGGTGGAGCGTTATAATCAAGATCTGGAGACCACCCTGCGTGCCATGTGTGCCAAGAGCCCTGGCACATGGGCCAGGCAGCTTCCATGGGCTGAGTATGCCCACAACTCCTTAGTCAATAACTCTGGCTTCTCCCCGTTCCAGGCAGCCTATGGATATCAACCCCCGCTTTTCCCACATCAGGAAGAAGTGGCATCTACATCTGGTCCGGCTGCCTTTGTGAGACGCTGCCAGCGTACTTGGAGGAGGTTTAGAGCCAGTTTGCTGAGGAACCAGGAGCGGTTCACTGCTGTGGCCAACCGTCGCCGGTCCGCGGCTCCTGAGTACAAGGTGGGAGATAAGGTGTGGCTTTCCTCCTCAGACATACCCCTGAAAGGAGGTTCCAGAAAACTACATCCGTGGTTCCTTGGACCTTTCACCATCACAAAGGTTGTCAATCCAGTAGCGGTGAGGTTGGACCTTCCGTCGACCTTGAAGGTCCATCAGGTATTCCATGTCAGCAAGTTGAAGGCAGTGAGGGAGAGCTGTCTTCAGACCACTGATTTGGAACCACCCCCACCACGTTACATAGATGGTGGCCCTGTCTATTCGATCAACCAGCTTCTTGGCTCCCGAAGAAGGGGGCGGGGCATTCAATATCTGGTTGACTGGGTGGGTTACGGACCTGAGCACCGTCAGTGGGTGCCTGAGAGACATATACTGGACGAGAACGTCATTGCCCGGTTTCATCGGGACAATCCCACCCAGCCTTGCCGTCCGCTACAGTGCAGGCCCTGCACCTGAACTTGTAGTCATGACAACGCGCAGCAACACATAAAAAATAGTCCGCTTTTTGTTAAAAAAAAGTGATCTAAACTGAACAAAAAACAAGAATAAAGTACTAAAACTGATTGAAGAATATTTTTTTTTGTAAATGACCATGGTATAAGCGGGTTAATGGCCTTCGAAGTGTGCGGTTACTACTTTTTAACGCACTTCGCGGAAGCAGCCGTTGTAGCCGGACGTTGGGGGAGGGGTTATGACACGGTTTGCTTGTTTTTGGTTTTCACTCTGTGATCTTGTGCAGGTCTGCTGTGGCTTGTTCCTCTTGCTCCGCCCACTCTCCTGTGCTTCCTGCTGGAGTCCACAGCTGGCCCTTGTTAGTTCATTGGGTTGTCTGTCTATTTAAGCCACCTTGTTTTGTATCTCTTTGTTGGAGCGTTTTGTGTTCTACACCTTGGTTTTGGTCTACTGTTATTAAACAGTCTTCAAACTTGGCCATTGTATCCAGTATTACTCTGCATCTGGGTTCTTGAGCTGTAAACCGTAACAATAAGTATTGAACACGCTTACTGAAATTTATTTAATACTTAGTGCAAAAACCTTTGTTGGTGATTCCAGCCTCAAGACGCCTCCTGTATGGAGAAACCAGTCGAACACATTGCTCAGGTGTGATTTTGGCCCATTCATCCACACAAACTGCCTTCAAATCTTCAAGGTTCCGGGGGTCTCTTCTGTGAACCCGGATCTTCAGTTCTTTCCAAAGATTTTCAATTGGATTCAAGTCTGGTGATTGACTGGGCCATTCTAGCAGCTTTATTTTCTTTTTCTTCAACCAGTTGAGTGTTACCTTGGCTGTGTGCTTGGGATTGTTGTCTTGCTGAAAGATCCACCCTCTTTTCATCTTCAGCAGCCTGGCAGATGACAGCAGATTCTGATCAAGAATGTCTCCATACTTTTCTCCAGTCATTATTCCTTCAATGATATGAAGTTTACCATTACCACATGCTGAAAAACAGCCCCACGCCAATGTGGTCCCACCTCCAAACTTGACTGTTGGTATGGTGTTTTGGGGGTGATGTGCGGTGCCATTTTTCCTCCAAACATGTTGTGTCTTATCACATCCGAAGAGTTCAATTTTGGTCTCATCTGACCAGAGTATCTTCTCCCAGAATGTCATGGGTTTATCCAAATGTTGTGTCGCAAACTCCAAACGAGCTTCAACATGCTTCTTCTTCAAAAATGGAGTCTTGCGTGGTGTGCGTGCATGGAGGCCATGGCGGTTGAGTGCATTACTTATTGTTTTCTTTGAAACAACGGTACCTGCTGATTCCAGGTCTTTCTGAAGCTCTCCACGAGTGGTCCTGGGCTGTTGGAGAACCCTTCTGATGATTGTTCTGACTCCTCTGTCTGAAATCTTGCGAGGAGCACCTGGCCGTGGCAGGTTTATGGTAATGCCGTGTTTTTTCCACTTCCGGATGATGGCCCCAATGGTACTCACTGGAACTTTCAGAAGTTTAGAAATGCGCCTGTAACCAATGCCTTCAGTGTGTTTTGTACTTATTAACGCACTTCGCGGAAGCAGCCGTCCTCCGCTTCGCGTCGGACGGTTCAGGCTTCCACGGCGTGCGTTAAAAAGTAGTAACCGCACACTTCGTCGGCCATTAACCCGCTTATACCATGGTCATTTACAAAAAAAAATATTCTTCAATCAGTTTTAGTACTTTATTCTTGTTTTTTGTTCAGTTTAGATCACTTTTTAACAAAAAGCGGACTATTTTTTATGTGTTGCTGCGCGTTGTCATGACTACAAGTTCAGGTGCAGGGCCTGCACTGTAGCGGAAAAATGTAGGATCATATGGTGATCGTCATGATAAAATAATCAAAGCGTCATTGTGCACCTTACCGCTAGTTATTGTCCAGATGATGAAGCAAAGCGTGTTAAAGAAACAAATACACAAGTAGCTTCCAAGATTTTATTATAAGAAATCTCTAACAATAAAGCTGAACATTAGCTGTCAACAACAACAACAAAAACGGTTTTATTAATTAATAAGTTATTTTACATCGAGCCTGTTAACTTTGAACCGAACAAAAAAGTCGGCTTTAGGAAGGCATAATTATTTATTTAAAATTAAATTAAACATTGCCATTAATCATAAAATTTGACAGAGATACTGGCATGTCCATCATATTGCTGTTCGAAGGACTGATATTTAGTTTTTGTGGACCCTGACCACTGCTTGTGGCGACGTTGCGGGACGACAAAATGTTGTTCCATTCTCTCCTCTCCTGGAGTGACGGAGCCCAGTAAGCCTGCAGGGTGCTTTTACAGCGGTGCCCCGTCACAGACATGATCTGGCGTGATTCCAGACCGGCGTCTGAGAGTCGACCCACAAACCACAGCCGTGCTCCGCAGGCTGTGGTTTGTGTAAATCTGCGACAGACCCACCTTAAAAAAAACAATCATAAACATGCAGGCAATTTACAAAAGAGGAATAGAGATTTGACAAAACAGGGCTATGTAGATGCACAGACCTCTTCACTAATTTTTTTTAGCATTGCTCCCAGGTAGTTGACACCCATCGGTTCCCTGGAGTACCAAACCTCAGCTGCTGCAGTGACGGAGCGCTTCGGATGCAGTTAAAAAGATTTTGCATCTGGGGGACATTTAGAGATGTATTTCTTGAAACTTTGTTTTGGGCACAGAGGATCCCCGGGTCTTGCAAACATAAAACCTCTTAGGCTTTGCTTGTGTGGGTCGTTTGGAGTTTTGTGGTTTTTAGTGTCCGGATTATGTGATAGGCTGAGGTATTCCGCGCTTGCCTCGTCTCTGTGGATGCTGAAAGATGCCATGGTCAGCTCACGGCACCCCTCCCTCCCACGTCGAGCCAAACACAGCTGGATGTCAAACCACACCTTTCTGACGAGGCCGAGGGGCGTGTCGGGAGACAGCGCAGATGAGCATCTGATTTTCTCCAGGTCCGACTCAGGAATACGAGGATGGTGGGAGCTGGTGTCTTTCCCACTCTTTCTGTAGCGCTTCATTATTGCCTTAAAAACCGCATTGCTGCTCTTGAACACGGTGCCGCTGATGATGTTGACGTCTCTTAGGTGGCGATTGATGCCGGCTCTCAAGCTCCTCAGACTGGCAACACTGTACTCTCCTCCTTCCTTAGTGGACTGAACAGACGCATAAAAAAGCCGCAGACTCTCATTGAGAGTGGTGGCAGTGTAGTTTTCAAAGTTAATATCCATGTTTTTTTGAGCCAGGAATTCTCGAAATATATTAACTGCCCATTTCGTGATTTTCTTTGTGTTTACCTCATCCTTGTCATCTTCCAAAAAGTTGAATTCTTCCGGTGACACTTCCTTGTGTCTCCTCTCCCTCTTTTGATGTTCTTGTCTCTCTTTCTCTGTGGCTGCATCCCAGTCATCAAAATGATCAAATTCACCGAACAAGTTAAAAGAAATAACAAAATCACTCATGTCTTTTGCTGTGTTGTTGTAAACTGTGAAATAACGTCTTTTAACGTATGTTTTAAGTTTATTCTAGCGCAGTGATATGTGACCGGAACTTCTTTTTTCACCGTGCGGTTATCAGGTTTTAACGCATACCCAGCAGCCAATCAGAATCGAGTATTCACCCGGACCATGGTATAAGCAACATTAAGGTTGGACAGCTTTGGACAGCTCTTTGCTTTTACCCATCATGCAATGCTTCTTGTCTAACACCTTGCTGGTGAGAAACCTTTTTAAAAGGCATCAATCAGGACTATACCAGCTGATATTACTTTGCACTAATAGGGGGCAGGTTAACCTTCTGAATACTGACAAACTCCAGCTGCTTTCTTGGCTTGCCAGACCTTTTTACCCCTCCTTTTCTTCATGTGTTCAATACTTATTCCCTGTGCCATTTCACTTTATTACACATAACTTCATTTATGGACATAAATGTTTGGATTTCTTTCTATGTGGGTTGATGCCGACATCTGGTGAAAATTTCGTGTCAATAGCTCAATTAGAAATATGTTTTTTGAGAGAAATGTTTACGTGTTCAATACTTATTTTCCCCGCTGTACCATAATTTCCGGACCATATGGGGCACCTGATTATAAACCGCACACATTACATTTTTAAAGTATAAACCATTTTGTACATACAAACGCTGCACCTGTCTATAACCCGCATGTGCCCAAATTGAAACATTTGTTGTAGAATGAGGATTATGGTGAGTGGCCACAAAAACCTCTGTCAGGGAGACCACTTCAGCTGCCGAGTAAGGACCATGTTCTTATATCAAAATCTGAAGCTCGGCTGACACCATGCTTAAACATTGTTTAAGGATTATTACTTTTGAAATTTCTTATGGCGTTTCATGGCTGCCATTTATTAAACAAGCGCAAAGATAACTGAGCGAGTGTATTCAGGAACTGAGTGAGCGCACCTTACAACCGAACAAGTTTGACACAAAGAGCAGAAATTTTTAACTGACCTGTTATATTCTGGTTTTCCTCCAAGAAACGTAACACAGAATATTTCAATTCTACCCAACAGGGCAGTACTTTTAATTGACTCAGGCAGGTTAAACTCTTACAGTGCAGCTCAGGTGCATGCTCTCATTCATTCAGACTGTGCAACGTCCAACTAGAAAGGCATCACACCTCACACTGGTCAGAGAGATGTGGGCAGAACATGGCTAAATAGTTCACCATTCCTAAGAGCCTCTGTACTGCTTTGACATCTGCAGGTTGTGGCATTTCATTGATGGCTGTCACTTTTTCAGGGTCTATCTTCAACCCATAAGCTGTTAGAAGATGTCCAATGTAGGCAACTTCTTTATGACGTAGTTTCAATTTTTCTGTGTTTAGCTTGATGTTCTTCTGTCTGCACCTGTTTAAGAACAGTCTTAGTTTGTCATCATGATCACAATCAGCAGCCTCTTGTGTTTCCCCTTGGCCGGTGAACAGTATATCATCTGCAATTATGTACAGACCAGGCAGGTTCTCCAGAGCCTGTGTCAACTTCCTCTGATAGATCTCTGGTGCAGTGCTGATTCCCATTGGCATCCTGAGCCAGCGGTAACGTCGAAATGGGGTGGAAAATGTTGTCAGGTAGCTGGACTCTTCTTCCAGTTTGACATGCCAGAATCCACTTTTGACATCACACACTGTGAAAACCTTAGCTTTGGGCAGATCCGGCAGAATATCTTCGATAGTCGGCATAGGGAAATGGCTGTGCTTCAGTGCTTTGTTTAGGGGTCTTGGATCAATGCAAGCCCTTGGTTTTCCATTTGATTTTTGGACAACCACCATACCGCTAATCCAGTCTGTGCTTCGCTCTACAGGCGAGATTATTTCTCTGTGCACTAAATCTTGTAGTTCATTTTTCAGCGGTTTCATCATTGCTACAGTGATCATCAAACCTCTCAATTATGTCTGCAATCTTCCATGCATCCCGCGCCGATTCACCCATCAGTGCCTCTACGAGGTCTCTGCCACTTTCACCGATAAGATAGCGAAAGAGTTTCACTTTCGTTTTTTCATTGTCGGCGGGAACCGTTAAATCCACATAGAGGATGAATTCATCTTTCCAGGTCTTCCAAATCCGTGAAAGGTTACCGGACTCAAAACAGAGCGGCTGTGGAGGTTTCAGACCTTCCATGGCTTCACGTAATCAATGCCGGTCTCTGATTTTCGCGCGACATCAGGCGCGCTTGCAAAACTCCGTAGCTGGTATTTTCAAAAAAGATTCTCCGCTGCTGCCACCATGTTATATTCTGGTTTTCCTCCAAGAAACGTAACACAGAATATTTCAATTCTACCCAACAGGGCAGTACTTTTAATTAACTCAGGCAGGTTAAACTCTTACAGTGCAGCTCAGGTGCATGCTCTTATTCATTCAGACTGTGCAACATCCAACTAGAAACCAAACACACAACAATATTTCCTATGTTACATGACCTACCAAGACATACATACACAAACAAACACACAATTAAAGTCATGTTATTTCCAATAACACACAGCACTAAATTAAAGGGCAAAGTTTCAGTTATGGGCGTTTTTTTCTGTATTTAACGTTAAAACATACCGGTAAAACATTCATGCTAGTGTGTGTTTTAAAAAGGCAGCGGGAGCAAAACTGAGTTGGTTGTGGGATTTTTTTTCAGTCATCAATTAGCATCCAAAAATCCATCAAAGTCCTCATCTTCTGTATCTGAAATGAACAGCTGGGCAAAATTTCTATCAAACACGGTTCCCTTTAATCATCGTCAGAGTTCGGCTCATTGCAGTGCGGTTCCTCATGAATGATGCTGGCTTTTGCAAAAGCTCGATGAACAGTGGAAGCAGACACGTTAGCCGAAGCATCTGCAATCCATTCACAAAGTGTGGTGTAACTTGTCCGGCGCTGCATCCCAGAAAAAGGAGCGGAAGATGGACAGCTTTTCATTGTAATCCGCTGGAAGTTGCCTCGCTCCAGTTGATCGTCAAACATAGGCAACCACGCCTTGTTTCCATGGAAACTCAGCTGCATCTTCTTGAGTTGTTGGAGTTTGTTTTCCAGCTTCCTCCACTTGCGCACTATGGATTCATTAATCTTGAATTTTCTCGCAGCTGCTCGATTCTCACGTTCCTCCGCGTAGATGAAAGCTTGCACAACCATCTATATAATATTGCTTTTTCTTTTTAATTTTGAGTCAAAAAATGCAGCTACATTTTGAAAATTAAAAAGCATTTCTGTTAATCCATTTTAATTGTCAAATTAGACATTTCTAAATGAATTATGCTACACATTTACCAGGGACCTTTTTGAAAATGAAATGTCAAATACTATTTTCTTTATCATTTTAATTAAGTGACAGAAAAAGCTGTGTTGAAGTATAACATGATAAAGCATTTTGAAGTATTGCTTTTTCTTTTTAATGTTGAGTCAAAAAATGCAGCTTCATTTTGAAAATTAAAAAGCATTTCTATTAATCCAGTTTGAATGTCAAATCAGACATTTCTAAATGAATTATGCTACACAATTACCATGGAACGTCTTGAAAATGAAATTTCAAATACCATTTTCATTTTAGTTTTAATTAAGTGACAGAATAAGCTGTGTTGAGGAAGGAAATGAAAAAGCATTTTGGTGGTTTGCTTTTTCAATATATTTTTGAGTCAAAAAATGCTTTTTCATTTTCAAAATGAAAAAGCATTTCTGGTTTTGACTTTGCTTTTTATTTATGCTACATAATCGCTTCCATAGATGTACTCAAAAACACACATATATACATGTTTCAAAAGTAAAAAAAATAATTATATATATATATATATATATATTTTTATATTTTTGTTTTAAAGATACAACTTCATACTAAAACAGACAAAAACTGGTTACCCTATGGGTAAAGTGGTAAAGCAGCATGTTCACTCCGTAGGGAGAACTGTGGGCACTGGGGTGATTCCCCAACAGCTAGCCTAAAACTGTGCAGGTTTCTACCAACAGACAAGAAAGTTCCGCAGCTGTGTTTCATTCTTTTCACTTTCTTATTTGGGCTGCTTAAGTCACAGTGTGAATCGGTGATTTTTGTTTTTGGATGCTTATTGCAAATCTGATCTGATTTTTTTGTCGGATTGCTACAGTGCAGATGTCACCATTCTAAAAGTCTTTCTTAATCAGTTGGGAAAATTCTGCTTTTTGCGCCACAAAGAGGACAGGTCGGGAAAGATCAAGTATGTGCTGTATTTTTCTTCACCATGAGGCTTAAGCTGGAGGAATTTGGTATGAATGAGTTTGCAGCACTAATACAAATTGATTCAGAACAAGAGACTTCTGAGCTGGCTTCTGCATCACAGGAGAAGCCTGTGTTGTTCTGGCTTGTGCTAAAACTAACTCCTGGAAGAGTCAGCACCAGGTTTCCATTGATCTGGTTTTTCTCCTCATCTCATCACAGAGTTTTGTAGGATACACAAACATTCACACACATCTACACAGCAGAGCAGCAATATCAAACTTTTTGTTCTTCTACATTGTTACACTTTTAAAAATTTCATTAATGTATATATTCCATTTCAAGAATACAAAGTGCACTAATAACACATCTCAATATTGCAAAAGGGGGGTAACCACGGCAAGAAAAGGTGTTGGTGAGCATCATGGCACTACTTTTCAACAAACCAACTACCCTGTCAATCCATTCACTCCTTAGCCCTGTGATATTTACAGGAACTAAGTACGCCGAGCAGAAAATGTCATTTGAGCAAATTCTCCTGGAGTTGCACAGATCAAATCATGAAGGCTTATCAAAGTCCTTTCAGAAAGATGCTGGATGGTTGATGGTCAAATGCTTCAAGTCTTTGTCTGCATTGTCCTAGTGGGTCTGTGGCTCCAAATGGGTTCCTCTGCTCAGGATCACAGTCTTATCCTGCTGTCATTCAAACAGAATCATCTAAATGAAACATAAACATTTCTCTAACTATGTGAAATGCACCATAGCTTTGCATCAGAAGATTCTGTCATGTTTAAGTGAAGCAGTGAAGCGGAAAATGAAAGCAGCACAAACCTACAGTCCTCTACACACACATCTACAAGTCTCACTTCTTCTGGATGGAAAAAAGGGTGTGACTCCTCAGTTTGGTGCAGAGACGTGGAGAAAACATCCTAAGGACCATTGTTCGGCTGGGATTCTTTTTATTTTTGCCAAGCCTTGTGCCAGATATGTCTAGCTTCGAGACAGTTGCTAAGCAACCTTGTGCTAAGGATATAGACATACTGTAGAGATGGGTGAGGCGCACTGCTAAATGGGGGTATCTGCCAGTCCACACCTGTTGCTGATAAGACAATTTCTTCCTACCATGCTAAAATACTCAAATAAATAACAAACACACTCATAGATTATAAAGACAAAGTGCTTTTTAAAGTGGATTTCCCCCTTTTTTTCTTTTAGCAAACAAATCAATTTGGGGCAAAAATAACCAAATACTGGTCTTAAAATTTAATAAGGTTTTCTGTTTATATAACAGTATTAACACAACAGTAAGCCCCTTAATATAATGCTATATGTGAATGAGCCATAATAATAATTGTTGAGATTGAGAGACTGCCACAAACAGATAAACGAGTGAATTCCTGTATTAGTACAAATGCACAAAAGCAGAGATTTCAAACTGTTACACCCCCTCTGATGCTATCAGGACATTAAAATAAAATACTGCTCCCTGCTTGTGTGAAACCACTAAAGACGACCTCTTTGCTTTTTCTGTGTCAACAAACCAAAAACGTATCTGAAATAGCAGAGAAAAAATGAAACCTTGGCCAGCATCTTGTGCATTTAGACTGGTGAGGCCTAAGACAAACAGAAAAATAACAGTAGTGAAAAAAACCTCTGAAACTGGAGCTGTGTTCAAACTGCCCATTACCTTGAGAAGCACTTTAGATAAAAAAATGTGTTAAATGTGAAATACAGATGAAGCTAAGTTTAGCTGTAAGATGCCTTGGCTTTATATTTATGGTGAAGTAGTACCATTGTGATCAAGCATAAAGAAAAAATGCTTAGTTTTAGCTGTAATAAAACTATCTGTGACCAGAAGCTCACCATCTTTTGAGAAATGCTAATGTCACACAGCCACTACGTACATTTTCCACGTATGAAACTTTGGGCTTTTGTGATACATGTGACATACGTAATCCATAAGTGTTTCTTGTGTTTGTCATTCGTTGATGTGCGCAGATGTTTGTCGAGGGTTTCGGGAGTCTTTAGTTAAATTCGGTGTTCAAATTATTCGGTCGTTTGAGGTTTATGCAGTTACGCCTATTTTACCTAGTAGTAGTAGGTTTAGGGGCATTCACCTAGAATTAATTATTAAAGTTAGAAGATGTTTTACCTCTTACACAAAAGGCTTTGTCAATACTTTTATTTTACTTAGTCTATACGCAATTATTGTGTAAATCTTACACAATTTTGTGTGATTTTTGCAAGATGCACACACAAATTTGTCTTTCCATGACCGTTCCATGTATGTCTAACAGACTTTACGTGCACGTACCACCGATGTGTAACCTTTCTTTTGCGTACATGGCGCTCATATCATGTCCTACAGAAGAGGATTAGGGCCATGGAAAAAGAAGAAAAAATGGGCATAGAAGTGAACCGAACCGAAACAGCCGTACTGAAACGGTTTGGTTCAAATACGTGAATAGTTATACCCCTAGCTGTTTATATGCGATTTATTTGTGATTTGTGCATCAATTGGGTAATTTGAACATTATGAAAGAGGATTAGGGCCATGCAAAAAGATAAAAAAGGGCATAGAAAATTCTGACTTTCCTCTCAGAATTCTGACTTTTTTCTCAGAATTCTGACTTTAATCTAAGAATTCTGACTTTTCTCTCAGAATTTTGACTTTAATCTCAGAATTATGATCTCCTGGCACATGTGAGCCACTTCCTTCAGCACAGGAGTGCAGATTCCGAGGAGCCGCGGGAGTCAAACCATTAAAAATGATGTCTCTAAAATAAGTGAAATAGGTGACTTTTTACATGCTCAAGGCTTACCGGAGGAGGTAATTTTACTAATGGACGACCTAAAAAAGAGATTGATTTACACGGATATGAGGTGTTTTTTTTTATTGTGCAGGATGCTGTTCATTTATAGGGGTTAAATATATGTATCTGGAGCACAAACCACAGTTTTACTGAGTTTTAAATTGTAGTTTCTTTTATTACCCACCGTGATACCCACCGATCTTTATTTACACTCCATTACAATAACATTCCATTTTCACCCTACTCATCATGTAACACCTTCTCTCTTTTTATCGTCAGGCCAGTGTTAAATTATGTAAAGTTTTTGGTTCCTGGCAGCTAATAGTTTTTCTTATTTTATTAAACAGATTACCTACATAGTTAAATTTTATTCATCGTTATGAAAAACCAATAAATGCATTTTATGAGTAATTTTTTTCTGCCTTAGTTTTTGTACCCAAAAAATACAGAAAATATATATATAAAACTTTATTAATCTCCCAAGGGAGAAATTCAGGTGTCCGGCAGCAAAACACACACATTAAATAACAATAAAATAACAGCTCATAAAATAGCAGTTCGTATTAGGCAGATTTGTTAAACAGCAGTACCGAACCGAAATGTTCCGACCCAAGCCCTATCAAATTCTGAATCCAACCAAATTGAGATTTTAGCGCATCGTTACATCCCTTTAAACAGCGCAATAATCACGCACGCTTCCTTGGTGTTTGCTTGTTTACGTGTTCTTTGCATGGTTTATTTGTACTTCTTCTGTGGTTTTAATGTGGTTCATTTGGGATACATCTGTGAATATTTCATGTGAAGACCACAACTTTTCTCTCTTTTTTCATTTATATTCACGTATGACTGATTTTCATCTGTGCATTAATATGAAAATTATAAGTAGTGACACGACCTTAAAGCGGAGTGCTTATTTTTCTTCTTGATGTCTCTGCCGTGCATTCTGCTTGTTTTCTCCAACAGATTTGGAGTGTACCAGGTATGATGTGTTAGATGTGTGTGCCTAAATTGGCTACATTTTGGGCAGAACAAACCAAAAAATGTGCTTAACATTAGATTAATTCATCTGTGTCCTGAAGCCAACCACAAAAAAGCTGTATTATTTTAACAGTTTTTATTTTTATTTTATAATCCATTTAAAAAAGTGTGACACTTAAACTGTTAAACTCTGAAAGAAATCTTTCCCTCTGAAAATGCAAAATCTAGTTATTTTATTTTCATCAATTAAGCAGAATAAATGTGAACATTCCTAGCTGCAACAGTGGCTTGGTTTGGTTTTAGTGAAATTTTTTTGCAGGTAATTTCGATCTTTTATTTTTTTAACAAAAGGTTTTAATACTCAGTGAAATGAAATCGAGTTCCAATCTTTCACTGAGCTATGGAATAATCTTCTAAATTCTGCTTCTCATCATGTTGGGTTTTGGTGTAAGCTTATTTGGGATTTGCACCAGCACTTAACTGGTGCATACTGAAGCAAATTGTGATGTAGTGAAGTACCGTGGATAATGTGAACACAGCTTCTAAAGTTACCTGTATCCTTTCTCACTCAAGTCCCGATAGATTTTCAGTTATAGCACATCTTAGTCAAGGTTTTCAAATACAGAAACATTTACCATCCCTGATTAGTAATATGCATTTATGGCTGCTACTTTTCTGATGCTACAAGTTATTTTTCTTTTTATTTCAAGTTCCAAAGCACAACAATCTGAAACAAAAGTGAATATAAAGTGACGCATTGGATTAAACACATCAGTGAAGGATTTTAGCCAAACACATGTTCCTGTGATGTCATGACAGCCTTTACAGATTGTCCACGTTGTTAACATCAACTACAAGTTCTTGTCTGGTAGTCTGGGTTTTGAGTTCAGACGTGATACCTGAAGCCTCACAAGATGGAGGGAATGGGAGAGCGAGAGCGACGCAGTGGGCAGGGTGATCCATATGGCGAATTCACTGGAGACAACCTCAGGGCATTACCAGTCATGCCAGTCATGCTTGCTATGTTGGTCAAGCTCCTGGATTTCTCATAGTCTTTAGATGAGGAGCGACAAAAGGTAGAGGTGGAAGTTAAGGTTGTGCAGGCACATGAACACACACAGTCAGGCAGGATGCAGGCCAGCAGGCAGGAAACGATCCGCGTCCGAGCCAGCAGGTGGAACCGAGACAAATCAGGAGACAAAAGTGAGACAGGAAGTCGTAGCATACAGTATCATGTGTGCAGGCTCGGTTTATTTCCCACCCAAAAGGGACAGAACTCATGTTGTGTGGTGGAGGTACTTCAGAAGAAGCTTTGACCTCTCTGAGTATGAACCCAGGTAATTCAGGCTTCTGATACAGCTAAGGGTGAAACTGGAAATTTGTTTTCAACAACCTTAGACAGAATGAATAAAACAAGAAGAATGAGACCTCAGAATTAGAAATCAAAGCAGCCGTTTCCTTTTTGTAAACATTGTTAGATTTAGCTTATTAAAATCAAGTCATTCATATGTTTATGTAAAAGTTAACAGTGCTATTACATCTCAGGGAAAATTTATGCATTTCTCCTCCTACACCACTGTGCTTGACCATTAATATTAATGCTATTACACCGCTCACAGTTAGGGATATTGTTATTTGCATGAGTTCTTTTCTTATTTGGTCTGAATTTCACATAAAAGTTTCCATTGATATCACTAATAATGAATGACACGAAATACCATTTTCATTAGTTTGATATTTAATACCCCAAAATGAAGACAGTAATAAAGATAGGTCCATACAACAAACATTGACTGTAACAATAGCAGGTATTTCCACCATTTGTGACAGCTTGACCTTGACGTCTCCTGCTCCTAACTAACTAACCCCATGATGTTGTTCTGAGGGGTTTCACTCTTCTACATGCAGTTCTGCCGAATCACTTGGGGGTCCGATCATCCGGTCTCTGTTACAGAAGGTCCCAGATGTGCTCTATGACAGTGGTCCCCAACCTTGTGCTATCCTAGGCCCTTTAACATTGGGAGTTGGGTCATCTAGACCTATTAGACAGTGTGCTGAACCTTTTTTCTTCAAGGATTTGTGATTTTCACTGGTGTCCATGGATTACATGAAATCTTTCCACCTTTATCCACCTTTGTCATAGTAGGGAGAACACATCAATGCAAGGGTGGGGTCATCTAAGACAGCACAAGGGTTAACACCGCGGACCGGTATGACATCACCCAAGACCCAACCCTGAGCTTTGATTTCATTTTGCTAGCTCCTGGATTTTATTTTAACGGTAACCTATCACATGACCGAGAAGAGTGCCTTGGCCTTGCGACAAGAGTGACATAGACGGATGTAACAGAGAATCAGGCAACCTTTTAAATTAAATCATCTTTCAGATTCCGAAATAAATAAAATGGAAGTTGTGTAAGTTATTTATTCATTGTGCGGCCCGGTACCAAATGACCCACGGCCCGGGGGTTGGGGACTGCTGCTCTATGGGGTTCAGGTCAGGGGTCATTGCTGATTCAGGTCAGGGGTCATTGCTGATTAATTAAGGCCATTCCAACTTCCTGAAGTCCAGCTGTGACATTACTATTCATGAACTGAAAGTTGGGGGTGTTCTGGTGGAACTGGGAGATTATGATGGTTATATGATGTCACATAGGTAAGAACCTGCAGCAACTGGACTATCTACATTAACCATATTGGTTTTGCTCTGACTGGTGATGCCTGTCCAGACTTGTGATTCTCCTCCACCAAAAGAAACGCTGGGGACCATGTTGACCTTAAGTTATCAGTGCCAGCGTCTATCATTCCAGTCAAAGCGGTGGAGCCGGTTGTGAGGGGTTGGTCTGGAAACCCTAGTACCCCTTACATCTGGTAAATGGGCCTGCTGCTGTGTGGCATTTGCTAAACCATGTCTGAGGTCAGAGGTCCTGATCATAGTTGTGGTCTGTCACTGGCGGGGCTTATCAAACTACTGTTTTTAGCTGTCATGCTGTCTTTTTTTGGAATATTTAACCCTTGTGCTATCCCATGACCCTACCCTAACATTGACGTGTTCTCCCTACCATAACAAAGGTGGATAAAGGTGAAAAGGATTTCATGTAATCCATGGTGTTACGGCCCCAACAGGCAAACCTGTCCCGGTCTAGGGGAAAATCACAAAGGGGCCAAAACATATGGATGATGGACACCAAATAAGTTTAGGAACAGTTTATTATGAGGAAGTAGTAACCTGTATCCTGTGAAACAAAAGAAAATAAATAATTACTATGCTGGTCCCAACAAAAGACAAAATAGAGGGATTGGAGCCTTGGCCAAACATAAAATAAGTCAGGGAGACAACTGAACGTTGACCGTCGGAGTCAGCAGCTCCCTGCTAAGGCTGCCTAACAGAATCTAACTTCTTTCTCTTTCGGCTTTTTCCCATCAGGGGTCGCCACAGCGAACAAGTCGCATGGTTTACTTGGCAATGTTTTACGCCGGATGCCCTTCCTGACACAACCTTCTCAACCGGGCTTGGGACCGGCAGAGAAGTAGAGAAGGGAACAGGGAGCAGCCCGGATTCGAATCTAACTATTGAAAGTAAATAAACAAAGCCCGCAAATAAGGACTACCAAGGTCCAACCCCAAACTAAAACAACAAAACCCAGCAATATAAGACTGCGGAGGACCAAAAGGGAAACAAACCAACACAGACTCGACTCGACTCGACTCGACTCGACTCGACTCGACTCGACTCGACTCGACTCGACTCGACTCGACTCGACTCGACTCGACTCGACTCGACTGCTCCTCAGCCTCCTGCTCTGCTCTCTCTGCATGCCTCTTCTTTGGTTGTGGCCTCCTATGACTTAAATACCTGGCAGGTGCTGATCAAGATAATTGGCTTCACCTGCCAGGTGAGCAGAATGAAAGGGGATGCAGCAAAGCAGAAGCAGCAAGACATAACAATGGACACCAGTGAAGATCACAAATCATTGAAGAAAAAAGGTTCAGCGCACTGTCTTGTGGGGTCTAGATGACCCAACTCCCAATGTTAAAGTGCCTAGGATAACACAAGGGATAAATTACATCAAATTTTACTACATTCCAAACATTAAACCTGTTCTAAAATCTCCACAGCAGCGCTGCCTTTTAGAAATTCAACCTCCCAGTCTGCCAGTTTATGCCAGAAGCACTTCCACTGCTTTTTCAAACGGAAAAAAAGCCATTAGTGGTCATTGACTGTATGACATCATTATCAGTATTTTTGATCACAAAGAATTGTTTGAAGGTGATAAATCAACTATAAAAGTTTGTCCATTTGAGGAAGAGCGCTAATATTTTGCCAGGCACAACAGTTGCTACTGCTTGTAATGAATCCACACTGTTGAGAGGGAATTATTTCTAAATTTTTTAACAAACTCATTCTGCTTTAAGCCTGTAAAGACAAAAAATACGTTAAAATTACTGATTTTGAAATTGCTTTTTAAGTAGATTAAACAAGCAAGCCAAACCAGGAAAATCATTAATGGACCATCCCGATGCACTAACATAAACACTTCAGAGGAGTATCTGATGGAAAGGTTTCTTCGTCTGCATGCACCATCTCTTTGTCTTGCTGGAAAAAAGAGTACAAATTAAACTGCCAGCCGGGGGAGTGAAACAGAGAACATTCAGTCTGCTCTATCAGGTAGAGAAGCCTACAATTTTATGCATCAGCATGATGGTGAGTGCAAGGCAGGACTAACAGCTAAGATGTTTGAAATGAAGATGCAATCTGCAGTGAGGATGTAGTCAAAATTAGCATTTTTATAATATTTAACCATCTTAACCTGGAGTTTTAAAACCAACTTTGGCATGTATATATTTAGCCTAAAAATGCTAAATTTCACCATGCATGATTTTTTTCTTCTAAATAGACTGATGTCCCACTCCGATTATCTTTTGATCTATTGTGAAAGCGTTTTCAGAGGTCTTTTAATCATGATTTTTACCACCCAAAATTTAAAAACCTGAGTCATTTCTAGAATACAGTTTCTGCAGAGCACTAGCAATTCAGAAATTCACCTCTAAGTTGTGGGCGGGGCCATTGACACAGAGGAAGCCTGCCCTCTTTACATTCTCCATCTGTTTACACTTTTTCCCACTAGCTTATAGCCCCTCACACCCCCAATCTAACATTAGCGCTGAAACAAAAATTGCTAGCAACATCAGAGCTATCTAGGCGTACAGTTTTGATTCAGATTCCAGCTCAAACGAGGAAAACAGAGATTTTTGATTTGATTTGAAATGGTTTATTTCAGGCAATCAAATAGGAATAATACACAAAAACAATACAATCCTCAGTTATACATTCAAACAATAACTAATCAAACTTGGAATAATTAGACATAAAATTAAATATTGCTTGAAAGGGAGTGGAAGGAAGCGAACTTATATAATCCCACCCCTGTTCTACTGTAACCATTTTATTACATGATTTATCAATATCCGGTTCCTAGCTTTTATCAGACAGAATTAAGAATCTTGTAATATCAATAAAGCACATGACAAGGATGAATTACTTAAATTATTTTGTAAAAAATAACTTTTAGAAATCAACATGGCAATGAAGTATCCAAAATATATGCAGATTATGTTACTTATAAAAGTCATTGATGTGATTAAAAATAATACTATATTAGTAAAATAGACATAACTCTGTTTCAGGAATTTTCATAGCAAAATTTGGTCAAGTATCAAAAGTTAATAATATGTGCAAAATTATGTTACATTAGGAGAAATTCATGAATCAGCTTATCAATTATTTGGAGCAAGTTAAGTAATATCATTAAAAGTCAATCAATTTAACCATTTTCAATTATTGATTAATCATTTGTTTTATTATTATTTTTAGTATTTTTATTTATCTTTTTTTTCTTTTTATCCTTTTTATGATAAAGTAATGCTATGAAGTAAAAAATAAATAAAAAAGGTCCATATTTGTCGAAAGACAAAGGCTGGTATTCCTTCTTCTTCTGCTGATTAACAACCGTTCTTCTGGGTTTAAACAGTTTATAGTTCTCTTCGCTGTTGTGTCTGCAGACTTTAGACAGAAGGTCATATCTTTCTTCAGCTGATATCAGCGGCGCCTAAGAGTTGAGGTCAAGTTGTCTGCAAGTCAGAACTTTGCTGATAATCAGGTCACTTCAGACTTATGGAGAAAGTGTTGTATCCAGGCGTAATATTTCTTGAAATTATTTGGCTCTTTGATTTATTACTGCATGTTGTTTCAGACGACCGTGATCAAACACTTCTCAAAGTCCTTCATGGTGTTCACAACCTGAACCTTGGACCGGTCCGGTGGACCAAGTGGTTTGACGTAAATCCTGCAGCCTTTAACCCAAGTGTTCTCAATCTGCTTACGCTTCCTGAGAAGCCTGGCATGTTTGGCGATTTCAGCATTCCTTCTGGTCAGATGGTCATTCAGATAAGCAGCCGATCCTTTCAGATTACTCCTTTGATTCATCAGAGCTAACTTGTGTTTTTGATTCACAAACCTGATGAGGATCGCTGGTTTATCCGTCTCCTTACCCCTGGGGAGCGGGTGGCAGGTCTCGATGGTATTGAGATCCAAGGAAATCCCTTTAGATGTGAGAAATGATTCCACTTTGTGTTCCAGTCTCTCCACCGCTCTCCGTTTCAGAGCTCCTAGCGCTATTAGCATTAGCAATGCTAACTCCAGGTGCATTTAGCTTTGCCCGAGGTTTGATCGGTACACCAGTGAGAATGACATTATTCATCCTTACTTGTTGTTCCACATCGTCCAGTCTTTTCTCCAGAATGTCGAACCGGTTATCTCGTTGCTCGTTCCGAGCGCGGAGCCTCAGGAATTCTTCCAATAGGACTGAGAGCAGAGTTAGCTTCGCGTTAACTTGTTTCATAAAGGGATACAACGTAGCTTGGATATCATCAAGAGTCTTTTTAAGGTCTTCGTATTCCTGGCTTTTCTTGGGGGCCATGGTCAGCTCTCTTTTTTGGAGAAAATCAATTTTTTAAGTCGTTTGAAGATAGTTGTATAGCCACCGTGAGCCCACACGCGTCCGTGTTGTAACCCGGAACCGGAACTGAGATGTTCATGGATCTATTTGTCTGAAGGTAGATGCGGATGAATGGAGCAGAGAAGGGAGCTTGTGACTAGCCGTAGTAACTTGTACGTCATACTTACAAGCTATCGTCAACAATTTTTTTTGTCTGCTCCTGATTCACAATGATTTAAATAAAGAAATACTCAGAAATGCAGTCTTAAGCATAATTTTTTCTATGTCCTCCATCATCAGAAAAATGCTGAAACTCTTGGTACAAACAGTGGTTTATGTGCTTTAAAGTGTGTGAAAACGCACCGGACGAATAAAAAGAAGAAATGTTCAAACCTCATGGAGAAGCTTTCTAAAAAAGCAATTAGCTGAAACTGGGCTCTTCCTCTTTAATGCCCCAAGATACACAAAATAAGATGGAGCCTTTAACACACGTGTCAAATTAAAATTTGGCCCCTAGTCAAAACCTGCAAGCACTCCTCTTTTCTGTTGACAGTCACTGACAGCCATGCATGCTCCTGTCACGTTGCGCACATTAATTTCACCCTTCACAAAAATGGCCAAACGAAAGTTGGACAACAGGAGCTTTCAAGACAGGTGGGAGGCATATTTTTTGTTCATGAATATAAAGGACAGACCTGTTTGTCTTGTGTGCGGAGCTAAGGTGGCTGTAATGACAGAATATAACATAAGAAGACACTATATGAAAAGGTTAAACATTGCATTTTATTTGCAGTACCTTTTTCAATAAATATTGAGTTTGGCCCGTGACTATACTTCAATGCTTAATTTTGGCCCACTGGGAATTTGGGTTTGACACCCCTGCTTTAATATACCAAATGACCCAGACCTGGAAAAATATGCAGAATGACCTGATATCTACTGTATGGAATGCTTGCTGGATGTAACTCCTTTTCACTTTTGAACTTCATGAAAATGCAGTGTTCCCTCGCTATATTGCGGTTAACTTTCTGCTGTTTTATGGATTTTTTTCAGTACAGTTCTTCATGTCTTTTTTGTCACCATGAGGTAGAAGGAACAGGAGAAACTAGAGAAATACCAGGGACTAGGGAAATAACCGGAGAAGTCCTGGAAGGCGAAGGTGACAGTTAGGGATTGCAACGGATCACAAAACATATTGTTCAGAGCGTGTCATGATTTCAGGCACGGTTCGGATAATTTCCCAGATCAGTACAAAATACAAAATATCTTTTATATATACAAAGTATCTTAGCACATCCTAGCACTGAACCTTTCTGGATTGAGATGTCTGAGGTCTTTCCAGGAATCTGCTGTAGCCACTCCTTCATCCTTCAGTTTGGGGGTCACTGTCCTGAGTGCTCTGATCACCACGGCCACCACTGTTACATTTACTTTCCATGCTTTCTTCAGTTCTTCTCTGAGTCCATGGTATTTCTCCAGTTTGTCATGTTCTTCTTCTTGATGTTTCCATTGCTTGGTACTTCCACATTCACCACAATGACTCCTCTTTTCTTTATCCGCCACTACAATGTCTGGTTGGTTCGCATTCACCATCCTGTCAACAAGGAATATCGGCCTTCTGAACTGCTGCTCACTGTATATTTTCTCTTCTTTGGATCATTCTCTGTAAACTCTAGAGATGGTTGTGGGTGAAAATCCCAGTAGATCAGCAGTTTCTGAAATCCTCAGACCAGCCAGTCTGGCACCAAAAACCATGCCACGTTCATAGTCATTTCAATCACCTTTCTTCCTCATTCTGATGCTCGGTTTGAACGGCAGCAGATCGTCTTGACCATGTCTACATGCCTAAATGCACTGAGCTTCTGCCATGTGATTGGCTGAAAAGAAATAAGCAATAACTAGCAGTTCGATAGTTGTGCCTGATAAAGTGGCAGCAACTAAATACGTTTAGTCATGTAGACATGGTCCAGACGATCTTCTGCAGTTCAAAGTGAGCACCAGAACGGGGAAGAAAGGTGATTGAAGTGACTTTGAACGTCCAAATGATCCAAAAAAGAGAAAATATCCAGCGAGTGGCAGTTCTGTGGGCAGAAATGTTTTGTTGATGCCAGAGGTAAGAGGAGAAGGGCCAGCAGAAAGAAAGGCAACAGGAACTCAAATAACCACTGGGTCCACCCGAGGTCTGCAGAAGAGCATCTCTGAACACACAACATGTCCACCTGAGGCAGTTGGGCTACAGCAGCAGAGGAACACACGGGGTGCCACTCCTGTCAGCTTCTTCCTTTCCCTCCAGGGCTCGCCACAGCCAATCAGCTTCCTCCATCTAACCATGTCTTCTGCATCCTCCTCTCTAACACCAGCTACCTTCATGTCTTCGTTCATTGCATCCAGAAACTCTTTGGTCTTCCTCTAGACCTCTTGCCTGGCAGCTCTAGACTCAGCATCCTTGTACCAATAAGTAACAGTAAGAAGAAGTGTGAGATGACTTTCCTTTAATATTGTTTGAAATGATAAAAAACAAAAAAAGAACCCCCCCCCCCAACAAAAAACTACAGCTACGAACAAACAAATTAGAATGAAAGGAGAAATATGTCTGCAAACTTGTAATTTTTGTTTGGCCATAGGGAGTTTATCGTTTTAGCAGCTCAGTCATCTGTTTTGTGTCTGGCTAGTTTTCTTGTAAGTCCTACAAAATGTTTATTGTAAATCAGCTCATCTGTCTGTGATCTTTGTCCATCTTTTGAATGAATCCTGATGACTGTACTTTGGCTGAGCACCAGAGGGTGGGGGGTGCTGTCTGCTACTGTGAAATTGTAGTATAATAAACTGTTGTGACAGTTCTGAAGCACAATGTTCAAGATTAGCTCATTTCATATATTTTACCTAAAACATTTTGAGTTACATTATGTATATATGAAATGTTGACCAACTCCCACAATTAATGAATGTCATTAATTAATCCCACTTCTCATTTTTTTAACTAATGAATTAAATACCTGAATCAACTAGAAATAAAATAAATGTAACCTTTACACAAAAATGTGGTTTAATTTGTGGTCCGATCAAATTGAGTGGACCAGATGGAAATGTTTGATTTGAATTTGTCTGCCAGTCCAATATGTTGTGGTGCACAACTGCCTCCCTGGCAGATGATAGTGAGCAGTTCATATTGGAGCCAAAGATGGGCAACGTATGTATGAAAGGCCAAAAAAAACTGAGACCCAGAGTGAGACATTTATTCAAGTGTTTCCAGGCAACCAGGAAATCTGAATAGATAGTACGAAAGCAACAGCTCTGACTCAGCTGCACGGACACACAGCTAATTTAGAATAGCAAAAAGGATCTTCAGTGACAAGTTGAGACGTGTCATGCCAGCAGATTAGTTTACCTACACTGATTACCCTGAAAAAAAGTCGCAGTAGACATTGATCAGCTGATGAGATTTCTGTTGCCTGTGTTTTTTGTACCCTCCATATCTATTTTCTATTAGTACTAGAAAAATAAAAACCAGCATGCTATCTTAGAGCTATCTACTTTATAAATAGTTTGAATATATTCGACTGAGATAGAATTTTCCTTTAATCTCACCTGCTTTTCTGATGCCTGGGCAGGTGTAATCACCTGCAGCGAGGAGAAAACACGTTCCTGCAGGGTAGTGGTCCTGTTCCTGAGTGCTGGACCTTCGCATGGGAGCGCTCTTCTCTCCTGACATGGTGAAGTCACTGCTGCAGTCTGCTGACAGAACTGTGACAATAGAAATAGTAGAAACAGTAACCTATGGTATTACAATTAATTCTGTTTGATTCAATCAACACTTTTTTGCACAAGTTTTTTTTAATTCACGTTTATTTAACATCTTTTCTAATTTATCCAATTGTGGCCACACTTGTCCATCGTGACCTAATAAATCACATGGTAGGGGAGCATCCCCCCTCGTAAAAATAGGATCAGCTGTGAAAATTTGAAAACTGAATTGAAAACAGAGAACTGAAAGCAAAAAAGTAATCCTCTTCATTTGTAAACAGAAAAAAAGTTGAAAATACAAATAGACATACATTTTTGTATGTGGTAACAGTTTTAGATTTTTAAATACCACACTATAATTTTTAATTTACACCTCACTTCTTATTTTTAATATTTCTTTCAAGTTTACAGTATAAATTTTT